>OZ010673.1:61164781-61764781 GCA_963932185.1 Troglohyphantes excavatus | reverse complement strand
TTGAGTAAATTCTTCAATGGTTCTCTATGTTGGTCAGGAATGTGACTTAAGTTAAATTCTCCTCCCCAAACATCAAAGCTGTCTTCTACTTGGGTATCCAAATTCAAATTGTTCACTGTCTCCATATGGGTTTCTCTCAAAGGTTCAGCCTCCACTATTTTCACACCCTTATTCAAGTGAATTATCTCGCCAGAAGAATTTAAAACTTTAATGAAGTAACAGTTATCTTTATTTAAGGAATGAATACAACGTCCAATGAAAAGATTGTCATTTTTAAAATTACTAGAATGTTCAAATAATACTAATTTAGAATTTAAATTCCTCCCTTTTAATTTAATCTTAACAAAACTCTCTGAAAGAGGGGGTAGAGTTTGTTTATTTATCAAAACCCCAGAGCAAGTCTCCACCATCTCCAAGGTGTTCACTTCCTCTGAGTTGCAAGTTTTACTATTTTCCCAGGGCAAAAAGAAATCATGGGCATACAAAGTATTTATTGAAAAATCTACGGTCACATTGTACTTAGACAAGAATTCGGTACCCAAAATAGCACCATAACCCTCACCAATCTTACCTGGGCAAATGAAAAATTTAACATTAAAAACTTTCTTGTCCAAAACTACATCCAAATGAATAAATTCGTGAATAAAAATAGCAGTATTGGCAATGCCAGATACTTGTAACAAACAGGGCTGAAAAATAGGATCCTTAATTAAATCGACATATTTCTTTTCAATTAAATTTATTGAAGCTCCAGAGTCGCAGAGAAATTTTAACTTATTACCTCTTAGGGTGCCTTTTACCACAGGCAAACCATTATTTGTGCTACCCAGAAATACCTCTGTCACCGAAAGGGCTTGAGCGATGGTAGTTGGTGCAACTACATCACCCACTAACTGTTTAACGAATCCGTGGCAGGTTGGTTGGAGCTTGATGACTGGCTTTGAGCAGGAGGAGCAGGTGCCTGAAGGGCGTATTGGGGCTGCATGCCCACAAATTGTGGTGCAAAAGCCATGCCAACAGGGTACTGATAGTTGGGACCTGGACCATACTGGAGAGGGACGTAGTCTTGACCCTGTCTCCCACGGCCACCTCTACGACCTCGGTTCTGTACGAACCTACACTCGCGAGCCATATGTCCAAAACCATGACATGCATAGCATTCAATGGTTCTGCTCCTTTCGGGTCTAGGGCCTTCATGCCTCCTAGACAAGTCGCTAACGATTTTGGTCAAGGAGTCGACCTTACCCAGTAGTTCGGCAATAACGTGAGAACTATCGACTCCCTGACCTTGACTGGGAGGGAGAGGGGCAGCCTGCACAGTGTTAGCCACTGCTCCCTCCACCTCCAAAAAACTGTCGTACATCTCCTCCTCTAAAATTGCGTGCCTTTTGGCATCGCTAAAGGTCCTATGATTCTGGATCATAACTAGACGCTTAATATTAGGTTTTAAACCTTGAGTGAAGGAGTGCAGAAGGGTCTTTACCCTTGTTTGTTCAGCCGAGGGGTCTCCAAGAAGGTCTTCGGCGACCGTTCTATGAGACAACGCCTCCAGCCTCGCAGCAAACTGTTTAACATTCTCACTGGGCCTCTGGAAACCCAACATCAACTGTCTAAGGGACAGGTAAATATTGGATTTCTCCGCAAAGTGTTCCTCCAGCCTCTCTTTAAAGGTGTCGTAGGTAGTCTCCCTTTTCAGACTAACATTAGCCCTCATAAATCGAGCTGCCTTGCCTTTAAGCCTCAGCTTAGCGACAATCAGCTTGTCCTGCATGGTCCACTTGGCATGGGAAGAAATCATCTCGATATTTTCAAAATAGTCAGTTATTGAAAGGTCAGATGACTCTCCCGAAAATTCCTCCACTGAATCCATCAGATGTAATCTAGGGACACCAAAATTAGGGGGGCAATACTCCACTTCCTCATCAACAACCCTATCTGTGCCCTCAGTTAAATCATTTAAAGATCCAAAGGATCTGGTGGCAGAGGCACTCTTGCCTCTACGCGCCATCTCTAACCCGAAAAAAAAAATTTTAAATAACAAAATTCCAACAAAAAAAAATCAACTAAATTTATCAAATTTTAAATTAAACTAAGTTATTAATACACACAGTAATCAAAGTTCAAATCAAATCAAATAAAAATAGAAATCTCGACCGGAAATCCCATTACGAACACACATCAACAATGTAAACAAACTCCCATCAAAATTATCAATAAAAAAATTTAAATTATATAACTCAATTAAACACAAGATAATAACAATTAATAATGCTTAACACAAATCAAATGCAATTAAAGTAAGTTCAATTAAATCCGTAAACACAAAAAGAAAGAACACTACCAAAAGGTAAACAAACATCGCAACACGTCTCCATCGGCGAAAGTCGCTTGAAGTTAGGCCTAGCTATGCCGCAAAATTGCAGATAAACGGGGAAAAAAAATCCTAAGGTCAAAGGCACCACTGTTGTAGTTACTTTTACGTCAGGTTTACTGTTACTTTTAAGGGTTGAAAAAAACACACTAAGAAAAGAAAGAAAAGAAGAACGATAATATTAATCGTTGTTTAATTTAAGAATTTACCTGGCGTGATCGTATAGTTTAGAACAGACAAAAAACACAAGACTAAAAAATTGTGACCAAAAGAAAACAAAATTTATTAAAACACTAAAATTAAAAAGGGAACGGAACACTAAAAAAACCTTACAAAATGCCAAACAAGTTAAAACTAAATAATTTAAAAGGGGGGAGGGTAAACTAAAATTAAAAATTACTACCTTCAGCTGATTTCGTCGAGAGAGATGTGGCAGGAGATCAAGGCGAATACAATACGAGTGCCCCCAAAAAAAAGAAAACATGGCCAAGCCGCTACGGCCATACTAAAAGTGTCCAAGATTGGGAGGTGGACGAAAAGGGGTGTGGTACTTGGCACATCCTTCGACGGAGTGTCAACTCCGATGTCAGCTTCAGAGGTGGTCGGTCAAAAGGCGTCAGCCAGTGGTGGTCGTCCAGCAGAGAAATCCAGTTCAGAGGTGGTTGGTGGATGGGACCTTCTCTGGGCGAGGATCACGGGCCTGACGGGTGATGGGGGAGGCGTCCAGGGCTGACATCAGAGGCAACGGCAGAGGACGGGAACATCCCTCTGGGTGCTACGTCGATGGGTGGCTGGGGTTATTGCAGTTAACCCGGCAACATCTACTGGAATGGGCGACTCTCGAGAATCGTTGAGGTTGGTGGCGGCGGTTAAATAATTCTTCTAACCCCGCATCAGCATCGGCGGCTATTGCACGATATTAACCCATCGGGTTTTGAAAAAGGACACACGGTCCGCGTTTATAAGACGGGAGCTACACTCCTGTACGTCTTGAGGCTTCGAAAGATGCGTTAAAAAGTCCCGTCAAAAGGTGCGCTTGCCAATAAATCGCCAAAACCTCCTTGCCAGATCCCTCAAAACTAGCACATCAATTTTCGTCTCAGCCAATCAGAGAATTTACAATTACAACTTCGGTTACAGTTAAACACAATTCCAGACCAGTACGTAAAACGGTCTCAAAAACACGAAGCCAAACTGACATACCAGACCCCAGATGTGTAACACGATACAGGAGGAGAGGCCGATGTGGGGACCCAAAAGGGTGGAAAAGACTTCAGACAGGGGTTATCACCCCATTTACAACTAAAAAGCTCTTAGGGGGTTATGAAAAAGGGGGAAATTTACGTTTGGGCTTAAATGGAATCAAAAGTGCAGGTTCCCAAGTACAAGTTTGACAATTAAATAGGATACATCAATATTACATAAATTAATTAATACAATTAGGGGAGTCTGAAATTAAATTAAATAAAAGAGGAATTAAAAATTAACCAATTATGGTTTTAACCATAACAAAATGTATGGAATGTCCCGCGCTTGAAATTACCGCAAAATCATTGATATTGCGCAAAAAGCGTATAAAAATAAGTTGGTTTTTCTGCTGTCATGTTTCACTTAATTCCGATTTGCACTTAAAATTTTGAAATCGTTGCTTTTTTTTAAAAGTCAGATGGGGCAGCAAGGATGGTTGGTACTTGAATGGAAAAGGCAAAAGAGGGCGGCATTTTCGCAGAAGAGGGCGGCATTTTTCAAAAAAAGGGCAAGAAGGCGCTATCGAGATTAAAAAAGGGTGGTCCGCCCTTCAAAAAACGCCTAGAATGAACACTGTATTATATATATATCTGACAATTTGTTTTGCTACCTATATGATTTAGCAAGTAACAATAAGCAACCATTTCATATGTGTACGAATTTTACAAAAAAATGTAGTATAGTTCTAAAACAATATGCTTAAAAGTTGTTTTAACATGTTTAGATGGTTGCAAAAAAAATATTTAATAAACAAAAATATTTTGGTAGCTAGCTACATAGAGGAAGAATACTTAATACCTGATTAGTACTTTAACCAAATACTTGATATTTTGTATATCTCTAACCTTTTTTGCTTTCCAGTATTATAAAAAGTTTTCATAAGTCATGAATGTGAGTGTGCTTGCTTTCTATCCCAGCTATCGCACCAAAGAGGCCGCGACGCGCGCCATCGTAGCGACCCACAAGACAGAAATCGCAGGATGCACCGCCAAGTGTTCCTGGGGCAAGGAAGTTGGGGCCCCTAACCAGTAGCCGCAAGTGAGTGGCATAAGCATAAACAACTAATTTACAGTTTTACATACTAATTTAAGGGATGGGTGAAGCACGCTCATGGGTTAGAATAGGCTTAAACCTAAAAAAATGTGTAAAATTGTCGAATTTTTTTTTTTTTTAATTTTCTGAAAGTATAGCTTGGAATCTTGAAAATGTGATTTAAAAATTCTAAAAATGTACCTATATTTTAATGAGTGCTGGAGACTTATTATGATTTTCAAGGAATGGAAATGTTAAATCGTTTTTTCACAGTCTATGGTTTTCCTCGATATTTGTTTTTTAAACGCTAAGGCTTTATTTAATTATTAATGGAGAAATGTGTATTTTTAAAACATATTGTTAATTATTCACTGCAGATGCCTTTTCTCAATAACAAATGTTGTTTTTAATGGGAAGGCTTGTTTCCTCCTTGTTGTTTCAGGACAATCGGCCCATTCTACGAAATACGGTTCCTCAACGAGAAATAGGATACAAGAATCCCCAAGCCACTCGCAAACGCCGGACGAGCAGCTCACGCAGGAAATGTCACGTCCTCATAGACAGTACTCTGAAGAAAGCCGTGGGTGAGTGACACACAATTTGTCCAACTGTATTTGGAGCCCCAGTTGCTCAGTTGGTAAGGCGTTCAGCTACTAATCAGAGGATTGGTGGTTCGAATCCGGGCAATGGACTTGACATAGAAAAGTAAAAAAGTAGTGATCTTGCGATCGGAGGGTTGCCAGCTTCGCTACAAAAATACTAGAAAGTCATCCAGAATATCCAACAAATTATATTGGCGTGTATACGGGACTAGTGCACAGTAAATCTGATCGGGGTCCAAAGTCCCGACGTCTATTGAAGGCGTTGGTTGCCAGTTCAGGTGTTTCCTCGTCATCTAACCATGGTTCTAAAATAACGAGGTGCATGTATGAATGTGTTCCCGGGTCTTTCCTTCGAGATTGACCCCGAACTGTCGCCAATAGCCCACTGTGCAGCTCTAGTGCGACGTTAATAAACCAAACCTATTCGATTCACCTTGCATTTGGAGCGCGAGCGCTGCAAGGTTAAAGTAAATCGATTTGATGGTGAAACTACACTGGCAACAGTCAGCTGATGACTCGACATACGTCGGCGAAGGAGATTTTACCGCCCTGTGTGTAAACGCTAGATTTCTATGAGCGGCGACTACATAAAATTATTTGTACGCAGGGCAAAAATCCTGCGTGTGTGCAACCACTCTCAGGAACGTTCAACACGAACGTACAAACACCGTACAAAACAGATGTCTATTTATGAAGATGCTACTTAAAATCCTAAACTAGATGATTAAAAATTATTTTTTTACTTAACCAAACCTATACAAAAAAAAAAGTACATTAAAAAAAATTATGAAAATTCTACTTAAATTCAAAATGCGTTGCTAAAATCCCTAATTTAGTAACCTCGCTCCAAACCTTCTTAACCCCTACAAAAAAAAAATCTTAAGTTTTTCCACATGCGGGCACAACCAACCAATAAAATGTATGGAATGTCCCGCGCTTGAAATTACCGCAAAATCATTGATATTGCGCAAAAAGCGTATAAAAATAAGTTTTTTTTCTGCTGTCATGTTTCACTTAATTCCGATTTGCACTTAAAATTTTGAAATCGTTGCTTTTTTTTAAAAGTCAGATGGGGCAGCAAGGATGGTTGGTACTTGAATGGAAAAGGCAAAAGAGGGCGGCATTTTCGCAGAAGAGGGCGGCATTTTTCAAAAAAAGGGCAGGAGGGCGCTATCGAGATTAAAAAAGGGTGGTCCGCCCTTCAAAAAACGCCTAGAATGAACACTGTATTATATATATATCTGACAATTTGTTTTGCTACCTATATGATTTAGCAAGTAACAATAAGCAACCATTTCATATGTGTACGAATTTTACAAAAAAATGTAGTATAGTTCTAAAACAATATGCTTAAAAGTTGTTTTAACATGTTTAGATGGTTGCAAAAAAAATATTTAATAAACAAAAATATTTTGGTAGCTAGCTACATAGAGGAAGAATACTTAATACCTGATTAGTACTTTAACCAAATACTTGATATTTTGTATATCTCTAACCTTTTTTGCTTTCCAGTATTATAAAAAGTTTTCATAAGTCATGAATGTGAGTGTGCTTGCTTTCTATCCCAGCTATCGCACCAAAGAGGCCGCGACGCGCGCCATCGTAGCGACCCACAAGACAGAAATCGCAGGATGCACCGCCAAGTGTTCCTGGGGCAAGGAAGTTGGGGCCCCTAACCAGTAGCCGCAAGTGAGTGGCATAAGCATAAACAACTAATTTACAGTTTTACATACTAATTTAAGGGATGGGTGAAGCACGCTCATGGGTTAGAATAGGCTTAAACCTAAAAAAATGTGTAAAATTGTCGAATTTTTTTTTTTTTTAATTTTCTGAAAGTATAGCTTGGAATCTTGAAAATGTGATTTAAAAATTCTAAAAATGTACCTATATTTTAATGAGTGCTGGAGACTTATTATGATTTTCAAGGAATGGAAATGTTAAATCGTTTTTTCACAGTCTATGGTTTTCCTCGATATTTGTTTTTTAAACGCTAAGGCTTTATTTAATTATTAATGGAGAAATGTGTATTTTTAAAACATATTGTTAATTATTCACTGCAGATGCCTTTTCTCAATAACAAATGTTGTTTTTAATGGGAAGGCTTGTTTCCTCCTTGTTGTTTCAGGACAATCGGCCCATTCTACGAAATACGGTTCCTCAACGAGAAATAGGATACAAGAATCCCCAAGCCACTCGCAAACGCCGGACGAGCAGCTCACGCAGGAAATGTCACGTCCTCATAGACAGTACTCTGAAGAAAGCCGTGGGTGAGTGACACACAATTTGTCCAACTGTATTTGGAGCCCCAGTTGCTCAGTTGGTAAGGCGTTCAGCTACTAATCAGAGGATTGGTGGTTCGAATCCGGGCAATGGACTTGACATAGAAAAGTAAAAAAGTAGTGATCTTGCGATCGGAGGGTTGCCAGCTTCGCTACAAAAATACTAGAAAGTCATCCAGAATATCCAACAAATTATATTGGCGTGTATACGGGACTAGTGCACAGTAAATCTGATCGGGGTCCAAAGTCCCGACGTCTATTGAAGGCGTTGGTTGCCAGTTCAGGTGTTTCCTCGTCATCTAACCATGGTTCTAAAATAACGAGGTGCATGTATGAATGTGTTCCCGGGTCTTTCCTTCGAGATTGACCCCGAACTGTCGCCAATAGCCCACTGTGCAGCTCTAGTGCGACGTTAATAAACCAAACCTATTCGATTCACCTTGCATTTGGAGCGCGAGCGCTGCAAGGTTAAAGTAAATCGATTTGATGGTGAAACTACACTGGCAACAGTCAGCTGATGACTCGACATACGTCGGCGAAGGAGATTTTACCGCCCTGTGTGTAAACGCTAGATTTCTATGAGCGGCGACTACATAAAATTATTTGTACGCAGGGCAAAAATCCTGCGTGTGTGCAACCACTCTCAGGAACGTTCAACACGAACGTACAAACACCGTACAAAACAGATGTCTATTTATGAAGATGCTACTTAAAATCCTAAACTAGATGATTAAAAATTATTTTTTTACTTAACCAAACCTATACAAAAAAAAAAGTACATTAAAAAAAATTATGAAAATTCTACTTAAATTCAAAATGCGTTGCTAAAATCCCTAATTTAGTAACCTCGCTCCAAACCTTCTTAACCCCTACAAAAAAAAAATCTTAAGTTTTTCCACATGCGGGCACAACCAACCAATAAAATGTATGGAATGTCCCGCGCTTGAAATTACCGCAAAATCATTGATATTGCGCAAAAAGCGTATAAAAATAAGTTTTTTTTCTGCTGTCATGTTTCACTTAATTCCGATTTGCACTTAAAATTTTGAAATCGTTGCTTTTTTTTAAAAGTCAGATGGGGCAGCAAGGATGGTTGGTACTTGAATGGAAAAGGCAAAAGAGGGCGGCATTTTCGCAGAAGAGGGCGGCATTTTTCAAAAAAAGGGCAGGAGGGCGCTATCGAGATTAAAAAAGGGTGGTCCGCCCTTCAAAAAACGCCTAGAATGAACACTGTATTATATATATATCTGACAATTTGTTTTGCTACTGTTAGGAAAAAGGTCCAAATAATCACTTGCCTTTGCCTGTTTTCCATTTGTTGAGTATTTTCCCTATGAAGTCCGTAATGTTTCGTTTGGTTTTGCCGGTGCTTCTCTGTTGACGTTCTAGTCCAGAGAAGTACTTCACTTCACTTTAAAATAAATCTCTTTCCGTACGATCTTTTGAAGATCGGGAATAGAATTTATTATTCTCTGATCTTATATATAAAATGTAATCAGATCTGAAGTAATGTTTATGTTTTTACGTGAAACAATCAAATGTATTTTCTTTATATAAATACTTGTATATATTCTTTCCCTCGAAACTGTATGCAAATGACCATATCAGTTGTAACCGTGCCTATTATGTAAATGAAGTCGGACAACTTCATTTTGCACCTGATGTTCTGTGTTCTGTGTTCTGTAGTCTGATTATGTTCTGCATTATGTAGTTTCTCGAGTCCCTGACCTACGTGTCATATCGAGCCACATGTCGTGGGCTTTTCTTTTCCTTAAGTTAGTAAGTTTTTAAACTGTTAATATGCTGGATTTTAAATAAATACTTTAGTGGAAAATGAGTTCTAGTTATTTTTATCTTCGTTAATTTATTAGTAGTTGTTTTAAATATTTTACTCAGTTATCACTGCAATTCTGCTAAAAGGATGGGACAATTTTTGAACATTGATAGGGTTTGAGATATATCCCTATCAAGGGTTATGGGCCCAGCAGTCCCATACGACGTAAAAATTAACTCTTCTTATAAAAACCCGAAAACTGGAATGAAGAAATTTTAAACGTCGAAAACTGAGTTTTTAAAAATCTACAAATAACTTTTATCTTTTACAACGCGTCTTGTGACGGCGGGCCAGCATGGAATCAACTATTGAGAAACTGGATCCCGACAACTACGGCACTTGGGAAGCCGACATCAGAGTCGTCATGATGGACAGAAACTGTTGGCGTATTGTATGCGGTACTGAAACTAAACCTCCGAAAGAAAACCTAAAAGAAACTAAGGATTTCTTGATGAGAACAGATAGAGCATACAGCACCATCTACCTCAACATTTCTAAAGAGTACCGGACCCTGATCGCGGATATCCAAGACCCAACTGATGCCTGGAATATATTACGGGACCATTTCCGACCAGATTCGAGAGCCCGAGCCATTGGTCTAACAGACGATTTCTTCACATGTAAGATCAATCCAGATGAAGAAGTCGGGCTGTATGCTGCAAGACTCAAAAAGATTTCTGCTGACCTGGAGAACGTGAAGAAGCCTATCCCTTCATGGTACCGGAGTTTCCAGCTAATACGTTTCCTGCCACACGAGTTCGACTCAATTGTGCAATCTATCTATCGTTGGTCAGACGAAGATTTTACATTTGACAGAATACTCCGTGAATTACTGGCAGAGGAATCCCGGCTGAAGCAAAGCCATAAAGACCATGATGTTGCTGCTTATCACCTTACCCGTCAGCAACCACAGACCAGCACAACAACTAACCCCGAAAAGAATCAACCAAGAACATCCAACAGTCGTGCAAGACAGAACCAAAGAAACCCTACAAAAAGAAGACCACGACGAACATCACACTCCACCAGAGGTAGACGAAACCCGGAAACAAGCTTTATAGTGGAGGCACTCACCAGCGAGCCGCAACAACAAACCGAATGGATTTTTGACACGGCCGCAAGTGCACATTTCTGCTGTAACAAGAACATTATCAAGGACTTTCAACCTCTGGAGAACACCTCTATGAATGTTGCAATTGGAGGAGTGACGTGTCCCGTCGAGGGGAAAGGAACAGTTCGCCTAGAGTTCCGGAACAGGGGTGAGTCAGAAATTGTACTTCTTAAAAATGTACTGTACTCCCCGAAACTAAGGCAAAATCTGATCTCGGGATCCCTAATAGATGACTCTAAAGCTTCTTTTGTTGGTAAAAATAAAAAGATTACTATTTATCATAATGACGGCCGAAAACTGTTCGAGGCCTATAAACGTAGAGGGTTATATTTTGTAAAACCCCATTATGGTAAAAATGTAAAACCCCATTATGGTAAAAATGTAAATGTAAAATATAAAAATAGTAGAAATCCTAAGATTAACTTTTCTATTTCTAGTGTTGACAAACTAGATGTTTGGCATAAACGATTTTGTCACATTAACACAAAATTTATCGTCCAAACCAGTAATAATGATAATGTTAGAGGTTTACCTAATTTTAAGAATCAAACTATCAATTGTGAACCCTGCAAATTATCAAAGACCCGGCGTAAAACTTTCAAACACTTGGGAAGTATACGGTCGAATAAACCTTTACAATTAATCCATATGGATTTGTGTGGACCTCTACCCAATTTGGCTATTGGAGGCTACCGTTACTTTCTAACCATAATAGATGATTACTCTAGAAAGGTAACAACATACCCGCTAAAAGAAAAACGGGATGTATTTAAATGTTTCACCAGCTTCCAAAAACGCGTTGAACGTTTTCTAAATACCAAAATATTAAGTGTCAGAACTGACAACGGTTTAGAATTTTGTTCATCTGAGTTTGAAAATTTCTTAGACGACCAGGGTATCAAAGTTGAACGTACAAATACGTATACTCCTGAACAAAACGGCGTATCAGAACGTTTTAATTATACTGCCGTTGATGCTGTCAAAGCAGTTTTAAATGATAGCGGTTTAGGAAACAACTTTTGGGCGGAAGCCTTATTTTGCTTTACCTATGTATGGAATCGTATTTGTCACAGCAATCAAAAACAAACACCTTTTGAGTTGTTTGGAGGTAACAAACCTTCCGTAAAACACTTACGAGCTTTCGGAACCCCTGTTTACCTAGGCATCCCAAAGCAACAACGCAAAAAGTTAGATATGAGAACTAAGAAAGGCATAATGGTAGGATATGCTCAACGGACCCGTGGATATAGGATCTGGCTCCCTAATGAAAGAAAAATTGTCGAATCTATTAATGTAACTTTCGAAGATGAGGCAATTGGCAGTGGAGCTGTACTGGACCCTTCCCATAATTTAAGAGTATTATCTGACCAGTCTGATTCTGACTCAAATTCTGACATTCAGAGTGATATCGAATCATTAGCCGAACCTTCTACGACATCCGAGCATCCAGATCCTGTACCGGGCACCAGTGAGCATATACCTCCGGCCCCTATTAAAAAGGTTACATGGTCTCGTGAAGCTGTACCTAGAAATGACGGTACACGTACCGATATTTATTATCGTATTGAAGGATCAAATGCCAGGTTAAGATCTCATAATGATGTGGAGAAATTTTGCACTGCAAATAACATCCCCTATGAAAAAACCCTTTTTAACTTTAGTGGTAAAAATACCTTTTCTGGTAAAGTTAATAACAATGAATCTAATATAATTAATACATGACTAGATGTAACTATCCCTTCCAGTTATAATACTGCTATTAGAACCCCTGAAGCTGACTTTTGGCATAAAGCCATGTCTGAAGAAATCTCCGTAATGATCGAACGTAATGTTTGGAAACTTGTCCCCAAACCTCCTAACAGTAAAGTAATAGGCTGTAGGTGGGTTTTCAATATTAAATATGACGACAAGGGTAATATTGCTCGTTATAAAGCCAGACTTGTTGCCCAAGGTTTCCTACAATTAAAAGGTGTCCATTACGACGAGGTCTTTAGCCCAGTAGTCAATTTTTCAATCATAAGAATGTGTTTTTCTATCTTTATATGTAAACTTGAATGGGTACATTGCCAAATTGATATTAAATGTGCTTACCTTTATGTGTTATGGTTAAAACCATAATTGGTTAATTTTTAATTCCTCTTTTATTTAATTTAATTTCAGACTCCCCTAATTGTATTAATTAATTTATGTAATATTGATGTATCCTATTTAATTGTCGAACTTGTACTTGGGAACCTGCACTTTTGATTCCATTTAAGCCCAAACGTAAATTTCCCCCTTTTTCATAACCCCCTAAGAGCTTTTTAGTTGTAAATGGGGTGATAACCCCTGTCTGAAGTCTTTTCCACCCTTTTGGGTCCCCACATCGGCCTCTCCTCCTGTATCATGTTACACATCTGGGGTCTGGTATGTGAGTTGAGTTCGTGTTTTTGAGACCGTTTTACGTACTGGTCTGGAATTATGTTTAACTGTAACCGAAGTTGTAATTGTAAATTCTCTGATTGGCTGAGAGGAAAATTGATGTGCTAGTTTTGAGGGATCTGGCAAGGAGGTTTTGGCGATTTATTGGGAAGCGCAGCTTTTGACGTGACTTTTTTAACGCATCTTTCGAAGCCTCAAGACGTACAGGAGTGTAGCTCCCGTCTTATAAACGCGGACCGTGTGTCCTTTTTCAAAACCCGATGGGTTAATATCGTGCAATAGCCGCCGATGCTGATGCGGGGTTAGAAGAATTACTTAACCGCCGCCACCAACCTCAACGATGCTCCAGAGTCACCCATTCCAGTAGATGTTGCCGGGTTAACTGCAATAACCCCAGCCACCCATCGACGTAGCACCCAGAGGGATGTTCCCGTCCTCTGCCGTTGCCTCTGATGTCAGCCCTGGACGCCTCCCCCATCACCCGTCAGGCCCGTGATCCTCGCCCAGAGAAGGTCCCATCCACCAACCACCTCTGAACTGGATTTCTCTGCTAGACGACCACCACTGGCTGACGCCCTTTGACCGACCACCTCTGAAGCTGACATCGGAGTTGACACTCCGTCGAAGGATGTGCCAAGTACCACCCCCCTTTTTGTCCACCTCCCAATCTTGGACACTTAGTATGGCCGTAGCGGCTTGGCCATGTTTTCTTTTTTTTGGGGGCACTCGTATTGTATTCGCCTTGATCTCCTGCCACATCTCTCTCGACGAAATCAGCTGAAGGTAGTAATTTTTAATTTTAGTTTACCCTCCCCCTTTTAAATTATTTAGTTTTAACTTGTTTGGCTTTTGTAAGGTTCTTAAGTGTTCCGTTCCTTTTTTTAATTTTAGTGTTTTAATAAATTTGTTTTCTTTTGGTCACAATTTTTAGTCTTGTGTTTTTTGTCTGTTCTAAACTATACGATCTCGCCAGGTAAATTCTTAAATTAAACAACGATTAATATTATCGTTCTTCTTTTCTTTCTTTTAATAGTAGGTTTTGTTTTAACCCGTAAAAGTTCCACCCCCCCCTTTTCGTCTACAACAGTGGTGCCTTTGACCTAGGATGTTTTTTCGTTTTTAATCTGCATTTTTGCGGCATAGCTAGGCCTAACTTCAAGCGATTTTCGCCGATGGAGATATGTCGCGATGTTTGTTTACATTTGTGTTTGTGTTCTTTCTTTTTGTGTTTAGGGATTTAATTGAACAATTATTGAACTTTAATTTGTGTTTGAGGATTATTAATTGATTATCTTAAGTTTAATTGAGTTATAAAATTATTATTTTTGAGTTGAGAATTTGATAATTGGTTTGTTTACATACAGATTGGTTGTTTTAAGAGTTGTTTAAAGTTTTTGCCTTGATGAAGTGTTTTGACCCCTTTGAGTAATGTTGTGGAACTGCGTAATTTTGAATTTAGAGTATTGTTTTAAGAGGGAAGTTTTAATTTTTTTTTTATTGGAAGGTTATTTTTGAGTAATGAAATTTTTAGAGTTAGGAATTGTGAGTAAAATTGCTTGGTGCAATTATGTGAGTTATGAGTTAATATACCTTCAATAAATTTTAGTTTGTTAATTTTGTGATTGATTATTGTGTATTTTCTGGATATTTGTATTTTTGGTCATGTTATAGAAGTGTCTTGACCTAATCGTGTGATTTAACGTCTAATGACTTTCATACAACCTGGGACATTCATTTTCTATTGTTCTTTTGAGCCTTTGACCACATGCTGGCTTTGATTTTTGGGCACTGATATTAATTTTGGGTAAAATAGTTGTTGGTACATTAAAATTGTTTTTCTGTGTAGTAGAGAAAATAGTGTAGCGTACGCCCCAGAGAGGTCTCTTAGAAAGTAGAGAAGTACTACCTATTAAGTGTTTTATCGTGTCATTGTATTTCTGTGTATTTTGTACTGCCATCGTTCCCCACTTTTTAAACTTGTGGTCACTTCACAAATGATCTTGAGTTGTCTTCGTGCCTGAAACTTTCTCCGGCTTGCCCAATTTACTTGTATTTAGATTTTTGCTGTGTTCTTTTCACTTATTGTATTCAATAGCAGCTAGGTCTGTTTCTGCGAGTAACTTTCCCCCTTCCAACTTGCGTTTACCGTGTGATTTTAAGCTGGTCTTGGGTCACGTGTTTTTTTTTTTGGTTGGTTGTTTGTTTGTTTTAGCGCACATTTAAATTTACCCTTCTTCCTTGCTCGCTTGAACTTTCCTGTTTGTGTTTGAATGCATTTATTTAGGTTTTTAATTTTAACGAGGTTTCTTACCTGTGCAACCCTTTGAGCTGGTTGTTTTGCTGTGACTCTTTATTGATATGGGTTTTTCTATACTGATTGTTTACATTTGAAGTGTGGTCAATTACTTTTCTTCTTGGAGTGAGTTCTGATTTTTAATTGTTGTTTTAGAAATTTGTTTAGGGTTGCCATCCTCAGACTTAAACTGTTAATTCTCGGTTGATTTTAGCTTGTAACTATTTAATCATTTTTTAGTTTTAAGATCATTGTTGACTATCTGTAATAGCATTGTTTGATAAGATTGATTTGCTTGTAATTATTTTTGCTTAAAACCTAAATTGCTTCAAGGACTCTAACTAAGCAATAGGTTGAATTTAATGTTGTATTTCTGATTTAATTAATTGTTAATATATTTTAGTTACTGTAGGGCTTCTAATTTTAAATGTTTGAGTTAAACTTTTAGATTTTCTCGTCCGGTTAAATCCCATTTGTCTTTGTTATGCATTGTGTGACCTTATTGTGTTTAGTTTTTAAAGTTTTGCTATAATTGTGAACACCCCATGTAGGGGACGATGATTTTTTGTGGGAGAGTCTGCTGCTGTTTACTTTATGACTAGATCTGTGTTTTTATTCTTTTGAAAAAAAAGTTAATTCTTAACTTTTTTTAAGAGGTACGCGTAGGGAATGTTATGGTTAAAACCATAATTGGTTAATTTTTAATTCCTCTTTTATTTAATTTAATTTCAGACTCCCCTAATTGTATTAATTAATTTATGTAATATTGATGTATCCTATTTAATTGTCGAACTTGTACTTGGGAACCTGCACTTTTGATTCCATTTAAGCCCAAACGTAAATTTCCCCCTTTTTCATAACCCCCTAAGAGCTTTTTAGTTGTAAATGGGGTGATAACCCCTGTCTGAAGTCTTTTCCACCCTTTTGGGTCCCCACATCGGCCTCTCCTCCTGTATCATGTTACACATCTGGGGTCTGGTATGTGAGTTGAGTTCGTGTTTTTGAGACCGTTTTACGTACTGGTCTGGAATTATGTTTAACTGTAACCGAAGTTGTAATTGTAAATTCTCTGATTGGCTGAGAGGAAAATTGATGTGCTAGTTTTGAGGGATCTGGCAAGGAGGTTTTGGCGATTTATTGGGAAGCGCAGCTTTTGACGTGACTTTTTTAACGCATCTTTCGAAGCCTCAAGACGTACAGGAGTGTAGCTCCCGTCTTATAAACGCGGACCGTGTGTCCTTTTTCAAAACCCGATGGGTTAATATCGTGCAATAGCCGCCGATGCTGATGCGGGGTTAGAAGAATTACTTAACCGCCGCCACCAACCTCAACGATGCTCCAGAGTCACCCATTCCAGTAGATGTTGCCGGGTTAACTGCAATAACCCCAGCCACCCATCGACGTAGCACCCAGAGGGATGTTCCCGTCCTCTGCCGTTGCCTCTGATGTCAGCCCTGGACGCCTCCCCCATCACCCGTCAGGCCCGTGATCCTCGCCCAGAGAAGGTCCCATCCACCAACCACCTCTGAACTGGATTTCTCTGCTAGACGACCACCACTGGCTGACGCCCTTTGACCGACCACCTCTGAAGCTGACATCGGAGTTGACACTCCGTCGAAGGATGTGCCAAGTACCACCCCCCTTTTTGTCCACCTCCCAATCTTGGACACTTAGTATGGCCGTAGCGGCTTGGCCATGTTTTCTTTTTTTTGGGGGCACTCGTATTGTATTCGCCTTGATCTCCTGCCACATCTCTCTCGACGAAATCAGCTGAAGGTAGTAATTTTTAATTTTAGTTTACCCTCCCCCTTTTAAATTATTTAGTTTTAACTTGTTTGGCTTTTGTAAGGTTCTTAAGTGTTCCGTTCCTTTTTTTAATTTTAGTGTTTTAATAAATTTGTTTTCTTTTGGTCACAATTTTTAGTCTTGTGTTTTTTGTCTGTTCTAAACTATACGATCTCGCCAGGTAAATTCTTAAATTAAACAACGATTAATATTATCGTTCTTCTTTTCTTTCTTTTAATAGTAGGTTTTGTTTTAACCCGTAAAAGTAACTACAACATATGCAAGTCTTGATGAAACCATTCTAATGTATCAACCACAGGGATTTGAAGATAAAATAAAACCGGACTTTGTATGTAAACTGGACAAAGCCATATATGGTCTTCACCAGTCAGGAAGGGAATGGTTTTGTGAAATACACAACGTATTAATTGAGATCGGATTTATAAATCTAAAATGGACTAACTGTGTGTATATTTTTCAAAATAGTGTAATTTTACTGTTGTACGTTGATGATATTGTTCTTTTTGCCAAAACAAATGATTTAATCAAAATTATTATCAACAAACTCAAAGATCATTTCGACCTCAAAGTTTTAGGAGAAACACGTCGACTTTTAGGTGTCGAGTTTGAGCAGATTGGCAATAAGATCCATATTCATCAATCTACCTACATTGATAAAATTTGTAAAACCTATTGTAAATTTAATATACCCAATGTTTCTCTTCCAATTGCAGTTGGAACGATCATGTCCAAGACCCAATGTCCAAATTCTGTAGAAGAAACATCTAATATGACCAAATTACCTTTCAGAAACGTTTTGGGTTGCTTAGCTTTTATCGCGGGCAGAACTCGTCCAGATATTAGTTACGCTGTAAATATTCTTTCCCAGTTTCAGTCTAACCCAGGTATTTGTCATTGGAATACTCTACTTAAACTCTTTGGATATATTAAACATACTAAAAATTATAAATTGAATCTTTCACAAATTTCGAATCTTAATATCAATTGTTATAGCGATGCTGATTTTGCTGCTAATAGAGACGACCGTATTTCAATTGGCGGTTTAATTTTGTTTATTGATAGCTCCCCCATAGTTTGGAGAACATTCAAACAGAAAGCGGTAAGTTTATCTACGTTGGAAGCAGAGTACATTTCGTTGTCAGAAGCTGCCAAAGAGTTAACATGGATCATTAACGTATTGACTGAACTCGTAGACTCTAATTTACTAAATCTGAAATTTAATAGTTTTCTTTACTGTGACAATGAGGCGGCTATTAGTTTTTCAAAATCCTCAATTGAGAACAATCGGACGAAGCACATAGATATTAAATATCATTTTATCAGAAATTTGGTACTTGAAAATATCTTCAATTTAAGCTATGTTAATACTAAAAGCAATCTAGCTGACCTTTTTACCAAACCTTTACCTAAGATAGGTTTAAAAACTTTTATTGATAAAATTTTCACCTAGATTTGAATATTCACAACTTTAATTTTTTCTCAAACTATAAATACTTTTGATGAAAATGTGAATGTTTTCATAAGGCGAATTTTATATTTTTTGAAATTTTCATGTTCTTTCTCTTTCATGTATATCTGATGTGTATCCTGTTGTGGAGGAGTAACGGTCCCCGCGGAGATGTCGGATTCCCTTTCGGAAGGTGTCACGGACCGTACGAGCGGCCTCCAATACCGTCTCGGAGGAGGTGAAATTGTAATCGCCTGAGTGCGGCTCCGTTGATATCGCCGGGAGGGGGTTCACATCAAAGCCCCTTATTAGGAGACATTTGTTTTCTTTAATTTCGTAAGTCCCTTACCTGAAGATAACTCCTCTACTCCCACCTCCACAGCGGGATGCAGTTCATCTATACGCCACCGGAATAATTTTTCCGTATTTTTCAAGAGTTATGATCATTTATATTTCGATATAAAATCCATTTTTCCATTTTTCAACAAGTTGGTTGTATTATAAATTTTTGATGTGTTGTTTTTTGTAAATGCATTGAAAAGTACAGGTATTTTTTTGTAAAAACTTTTATTAAACTTTTGGCTATAAAACCTCTTTTTTGAACTTACGTGGATTTTCTCACTCCATAGGAAAAAGGCGGGCCATTGTTAGGAAAAAGGTCCAAATAATCACTTGCCTTTGCCTGTTTTCCATTTGTTGAGTATTTTCCCTATGAAGTCCGTAATGTTTCGTTTGGTTTTGCCGGTGCTTCTCTGTTGACGTTCTAGTCCAGAGAAGTACTTCACTTCACTTTAAAATAAATCTCTTTCCGTACGATCTTTTGAAGATCGGGAATAGAATTTATTATTCTCTGATCTTATATATAAAATGTAATCAGATCTGAAGTAATGTTTATGTTTTTACGTGAAACAATCAAATGTATTTTCTTTATATAAATACTTGTATATATTCTTTCCCTCGAAACTGTATGCAAATGACCATATCAGTTGTAACCGTGCCTATTATGTAAATGAAGTCGGACTATATAAGTCAACTTCATTTTGCACCTGATGTTCTGTGTTCTGTGTTCTGTAGTCTGATTATGTTCTGCATTATGTAGTTTCTCGAGTCCCTGACCTACGTGTCATATCGAGCCACATGTCGTGGGCTTTTCTTTTCCTTAAGTTAGTAAGTTTTTAAACTGTTAATATGCTGGATTTTAAATAAATACTTTAGTGGAAAATGAGTTCTAGTTATTTTTATCTTCGTTAATTTATTAGTAGTTGTTTTAAATATTTTACTCAGTTATCACTGCAATTCTGCTAAAAGGATGGGACAATTTTTGAACATTGATAGGGTTTGAGATATATCCCTATCAAGGGTTATGGGCCCAGCAGTCCCATACGACGTAAAAATTAACTCTTCTTATAAAAACCCGAAAACTGGAATGAAGAAATTTTAAACGTCGAAAACTGAGTTTTTAAAAATCTACAAATAACTTTTATCTTTTACAACGCGTCTTGTGACGGCGGGCCAGCATGGAATCAACTATTGAGAAACTGGATCCCGACAACTACGGCACTTGGGAAGCCGACATCAGAGTCGTCATGATGGACAGAAACTGTTGGCGTATTGTATGCGGTACTGAAACTAAACCTCCGAAAGAAAACCTAAAAGAAACTAAGGATTTCTTGATGAGAACAGATAGAGCATACAGCACCATCTACCTCAACATTTCTAAAGAGTACCGGACCCTGATCGCGGATATCCAAGACCCAACTGATGCCTGGAATATATTACGGGACCATTTCCGACCAGATTCGAGAGCCCGAGCCATTGGTCTAACAGACGATTTCTTCACATGTAAGATCAATCCAGATGAAGAAGTCGGGCTGTATGCTGCAAGACTCAAAAAGATTTCTGCTGACCTGGAGAACGTGAAGAAGCCTATCCCTTCATGGTACCGGAGTTTCCAGCTAATACGTTTCCTGCCACACGAGTTCGACTCAATTGTGCAATCTATCTATCGTTGGTCAGACGAAGATTTTACATTTGACAGAATACTCCGTGAATTACTGGCAGAGGAATCCCGGCTGAAGCAAAGCCATAAAGACCATGATGTTGCTGCTTATCACCTTACCCGTCAGCAACCACAGACCAGCACAACAACTAACCCCGAAAAGAATCAACCAAGAACATCCAACAGTCGTGCAAGACAGAACCAAAGAAACCCTACAAAAAGAAGACCACGACGAACATCACACTCCACCAGAGGTAGACGAAACCCGGAAACAAGCTTTATAGTGGAGGCACTCACCAGCGAGCCGCAACAACAAACCGAATGGATTTTTGACACGGCCGCAAGTGCACATTTCTGCTGTAACAAGAACATTATCAAGGACTTTCAACCTCTGGAGAACACCTCTATGAATGTTGCAATTGGAGGAGTGACGTGTCCCGTCGAGGGGAAAGGAACAGTTCGCCTAGAGTTCCGGAACAGGGGTGAGTCAGAAATTGTACTTCTTAAAAATGTACTGTACTCCCCGAAACTAAGGCAAAATCTGATCTCGGGATCCCTAATAGATGACTCTAAAGCTTCTTTTGTTGGTAAAAATAAAAAGATTACTATTTATCATAATGACGGCCGAAAACTGTTCGAGGCCTATAAACGTAGAGGGTTATATTTTGTAAAACCCCATTATGGTAAAAATGTAAAACCCCATTATGGTAAAAATGTAAATGTAAAATATAAAAATAGTAGAAATCCTAAGATTAACTTTTCTATTTCTAGTGTTGACAAACTAGATGTTTGGCATAAACGATTTTGTCACATTAACACAAAATTTATCGTCCAAACCAGTAATAATGATAATGTTAGAGGTTTACCTAATTTTAAGAATCAAACTATCAATTGTGAACCCTGCAAATTATCAAAGACCCGGCGTAAAACTTTCAAACACTTGGGAAGTATACGGTCGAATAAACCTTTACAATTAATCCATATGGATTTGTGTGGACCTCTACCCAATTTGGCTATTGGAGGCTACCGTTACTTTCTAACCATAATAGATGATTACTCTAGAAAGGTAACAACATACCCGCTAAAAGAAAAACGGGATGTATTTAAATGTTTCACCAGCTTCCAAAAACGCGTTGAACGTTTTCTAAATACCAAAATATTAAGTGTCAGAACTGACAACGGTTTAGAATTTTGTTCATCTGAGTTTGAAAATTTCTTAGACGACCAGGGTATCAAAGTTGAACGTACAAATACGTATACTCCTGAACAAAACGGCGTATCAGAACGTTTTAATTATACTGCCGTTGATGCTGTCAAAGCAGTTTTAAATGATAGCGGTTTAGGAAACAACTTTTGGGCGGAAGCCTTATTTTGCTTTACCTATGTATGGAATCGTATTTGTCACAGCAATCAAAAACAAACACCTTTTGAGTTGTTTGGAGGTAACAAACCTTCCGTAAAACACTTACGAGCTTTCGGAACCCCTGTTTACCTAGGCATCCCAAAGCAACAACGCAAAAAGTTAGATATGAGAACTAAGAAAGGCATAATGGTAGGATATGCTCAACGGACCCGTGGATATAGGATCTGGCTCCCTAATGAAAGAAAAATTGTCGAATCTATTAATGTAACTTTCGAAGATGAGGCAATTGGCAGTGGAGCTGTACTGGACCCTTCCCATAATTTAAGAGTATTATCTGACCAGTCTGATTCTGACTCAAATTCTGACATTCAGAGTGATATCGAATCATTAGCCGAACCTTCTACGACATCCGAGCATCCAGATCCTGTACCGGGCACCAGTGAGCATATACCTCCGGCCCCTATTAAAAAGGTTACATGGTCTCGTGAAGCTGTACCTAGAAATGACGGTACACGTACCGATATTTATTATCGTATTGAAGGATCAAATGCCAGGTTAAGATCTCATAATGATGTGGAGAAATTTTGCACTGCAAATAACATCCCCTATGAAAAAACCCTTTTTAACTTTAGTGGTAAAAATACCTTTTCTGGTAAAGTTAATAACAATGAATCTAATATAATTAATACATGACTAGATGTAACTATCCCTTCCAGTTATAATACTGCTATTAGAACCCCTGAAGCTGACTTTTGGCATAAAGCCATGTCTGAAGAAATCTCCGTAATGATCGAACGTAATGTTTGGAAACTTGTCCCCAAACCTCCTAACAGTAAAGTAATAGGCTGTAGGTGGGTTTTCAATATTAAATATGACGACAAGGGTAATATTGCTCGTTATAAAGCCAGACTTGTTGCCCAAGGTTTCCTACAATTAAAAGGTGTCCATTACGACGAGGTCTTTAGCCCAGTAGTCAATTTTTCAATCATAAGAATGTGTTTTTCTATCTTTATATGTAAACTTGAATGGGTACATTGCCAAATTGATATTAAATGTGCTTACCTTTATGTGTTATGGTTAAAACCATAATTGGTTAATTTTTAATTCCTCTTTTATTTAATTTAATTTCAGACTCCCCTAATTGTATTAATTAATTTATGTAATATTGATGTATCCTATTTAATTGTCGAACTTGTACTTGGGAACCTGCACTTTTGATTCCATTTAAGCCCAAACGTAAATTTCCCCCTTTTTCATAACCCCCTAAGAGCTTTTTAGTTGTAAATGGGGTGATAACCCCTGTCTGAAGTCTTTTCCACCCTTTTGGGTCCCCACATCGGCCTCTCCTCCTGTATCATGTTACACATCTGGGGTCTGGTATGTGAGTTGAGTTCGTGTTTTTGAGACCGTTTTACGTACTGGTCTGGAATTATGTTTAACTGTAACCGAAGTTGTAATTGTAAATTCTCTGATTGGCTGAGAGGAAAATTGATGTGCTAGTTTTGAGGGATCTGGCAAGGAGGTTTTGGCGATTTATTGGGAAGCGCAGCTTTTGACGTGACTTTTTTAACGCATCTTTCGAAGCCTCAAGACGTACAGGAGTGTAGCTCCCGTCTTATAAACGCGGACCGTGTGTCCTTTTTCAAAACCCGATGGGTTAATATCGTGCAATAGCCGCCGATGCTGATGCGGGGTTAGAAGAATTACTTAACCGCCGCCACCAACCTCAACGATGCTCCAGAGTCACCCATTCCAGTAGATGTTGCCGGGTTAACTGCAATAACCCCAGCCACCCATCGACGTAGCACCCAGAGGGATGTTCCCGTCCTCTGCCGTTGCCTCTGATGTCAGCCCTGGACGCCTCCCCCATCACCCGTCAGGCCCGTGATCCTCGCCCAGAGAAGGTCCCATCCACCAACCACCTCTGAACTGGATTTCTCTGCTAGACGACCACCACTGGCTGACGCCCTTTGACCGACCACCTCTGAAGCTGACATCGGAGTTGACACTCCGTCGAAGGATGTGCCAAGTACCACCCCCCTTTTTGTCCACCTCCCAATCTTGGACACTTAGTATGGCCGTAGCGGCTTGGCCATGTTTTCTTTTTTTTGGGGGCACTCGTATTGTATTCGCCTTGATCTCCTGCCACATCTCTCTCGACGAAATCAGCTGAAGGTAGTAATTTTTAATTTTAGTTTACCCTCCCCCTTTTAAATTATTTAGTTTTAACTTGTTTGGCTTTTGTAAGGTTCTTAAGTGTTCCGTTCCTTTTTTTAATTTTAGTGTTTTAATAAATTTGTTTTCTTTTGGTCACAATTTTTAGTCTTGTGTTTTTTGTCTGTTCTAAACTATACGATCTCGCCAGGTAAATTCTTAAATTAAACAACGATTAATATTATCGTTCTTCTTTTCTTTCTTTTAATAGTAGGTTTTGTTTTAACCCGTAAAAGTAACTACAACATATGCAAGTCTTGATGAAACCATTCTAATGTATCAACCACAGGGATTTGAAGATAAAATAAAACCGGACTTTGTATGTAAACTGGACAAAGCCATATATGGTCTTCACCAGTCAGGAAGGGAATGGTTTTGTGAAATACACAACGTATTAATTGAGATCGGATTTATAAATCTAAAATGGACTAACTGTGTGTATATTTTTCAAAATAGTGTAATTTTACTGTTGTACGTTGATGATATTGTTCTTTTTGCCAAAACAAATGATTTAATCAAAATTATTATCAACAAACTCAAAGATCATTTCGACCTCAAAGTTTTAGGAGAAACACGTCGACTTTTAGGTGTCGAGTTTGAGCAGATTGGCAATAAGATCCATATTCATCAATCTACCTACATTGATAAAATTTGTAAAACCTATTGTAAATTTAATATACCCAATGTTTCTCTTCCAATTGCAGTTGGAACGATCATGTCCAAGACCCAATGTCCAAATTCTGTAGAAGAAACATCTAATATGACCAAATTACCTTTCAGAAACGTTTTGGGTTGCTTAGCTTTTATCGCGGGCAGAACTCGTCCAGATATTAGTTACGCTGTAAATATTCTTTCCCAGTTTCAGTCTAACCCAGGTATTTGTCATTGGAATACTCTACTTAAACTCTTTGGATATATTAAACATACTAAAAATTATAAATTGAATCTTTCACAAATTTCGAATCTTAATATCAATTGTTATAGCGATGCTGATTTTGCTGCTAATAGAGACGACCGTATTTCAATTGGCGGTTTAATTTTGTTTATTGATAGCTCCCCCATAGTTTGGAGAACATTCAAACAGAAAGCGGTAAGTTTATCTACGTTGGAAGCAGAGTACATTTCGTTGTCAGAAGCTGCCAAAGAGTTAACATGGATCATTAACGTATTGACTGAACTCGTAGACTCTAATTTACTAAATCTGAAATTTAATAGTTTTCTTTACTGTGACAATGAGGCGGCTATTAGTTTTTCAAAATCCTCAATTGAGAACAATCGGACGAAGCACATAGATATTAAATATCATTTTATCAGAAATTTGGTACTTGAAAATATCTTCAATTTAAGCTATGTTAATACTAAAAGCAATCTAGCTGACCTTTTTACCAAACCTTTACCTAAGATAGGTTTAAAAACTTTTATTGATAAAATTTTCACCTAGATTTGAATATTCACAACTTTAATTTTTTCTCAAACTATAAATACTTTTGATGAAAATGTGAATGTTTTCATAAGGCGAATTTTATATTTTTTGAAATTTTCATGTTCTTTCTCTTTCATGTATATCTGATGTGTATCCTGTTGTGGAGGAGTAACGGTCCCCGCGGAGATGTCGGATTCCCTTTCGGAAGGTGTCACGGACCGTACGAGCGGCCTCCAATACCGTCTCGGAGGAGGTGAAATTGTAATCGCCTGAGTGCGGCTCCGTTGATATCGCCGGGAGGGGGTTCACATCAAAGCCCCTTATTAGGAGACATTTGTTTTCTTTAATTTCGTAAGTCCCTTACCTGAAGATAACTCCTCTACTCCCACCTCCACAGCGGGATGCAGTTCATCTATACGCCACCGGAATAATTTTTCCGTATTTTTCAAGAGTTATGATCATTTATATTTCGATATAAAATCCATTTTTCCATTTTTCAACAAGTTGGTTGTATTATAAATTTTTGATGTGTTGTTTTTTGTAAATGCATTGAAAAGTACAGGTATTTTTTTGTAAAAACTTTTATTAAACTTTTGGCTATAAAACCTCTTTTTTGAACTTACGTGGATTTTCTCACTCCATAGGAAAAAGGCGGGCCATTGTTAGGAAAAAGGTCCAAATAATCACTTGCCTTTGCCTGTTTTCCATTTGTTGAGTATTTTCCCTATGAAGTCCGTAATGTTTCGTTTGGTTTTGCCGGTGCTTCTCTGTTGACGTTCTAGTCCAGAGAAGTACTTCACTTCACTTTAAAATAAATCTCTTTCCGTACGATCTTTTGAAGATCGGGAATAGAATTTATTATTCTCTGATCTTATATATAAAATGTAATCAGATCTGAAGTAATGTTTATGTTTTTACGTGAAACAATCAAATGTATTTTCTTTATATAAATACTTGTATATATTCTTTCCCTCGAAACTGTATGCAAATGACCATATCAGTTGTAACCGTGCCTATTATGTAAATGAAGTCGGACTATATAAGTCAACTTCATTTTGCACCTGATGTTCTGTGTTCTGTGTTCTGTAGTCTGATTATGTTCTGCATTATGTAGTTTCTCGAGTCCCTGACCTACGTGTCATATCGAGCCACATGTCGTGGGCTTTTCTTTTCCTTAAGTTAGTAAGTTTTTAAACTGTTAATATGCTGGATTTTAAATAAATACTTTAGTGGAAAATGAGTTCTAGTTATTTTTATCTTCGTTAATTTATTAGTAGTTGTTTTAAATATTTTACTCAGTTATCACTGCAATTCTGCTAAAAGGATGGGACAATTTTTGAACATTGATAGGGTTTGAAATATAACCCTATCAGCTACCTATATGATTTAGCAAGTAACAATAAGCAACCATTTCATATGTGTACGAATTTTACAAAAAAATGTAGTATAGTTCTAAAACAATATGCTTAAAAGTTGTTTTAACATGTTTAGATGGTTGCAAAAAAAATATTTAATAAACAAAAATATTTTGGTAGCTAGCTACATAGAGGAAGAATACTTAATACCTGATTAGTACTTTAACCAAATACTTGATATTTTGTATATCTCTAACCTTTTTTGCTTTCCAGTATTATAAAAAGTTTTCATAAGTCATGAATGTGAGTGTGCTTGCTTTCTATCCCAGCTATCGCACCAAAGAGGCCGCGACGCGCGCCATCGTAGCGACCCACAAGACAGAAATCGCAGGATGCACCGCCAAGTGTTCCTGGGGCAAGGAAGTTGGGGCCCCTAACCAGTAGCCGCAAGTGAGTGGCATAAGCATAAACAACTAATTTACAGTTTTACATACTAATTTAAGGGATGGGTGAAGCACGCTCATGGGTTAGAATAGGCTTAAACCTAAAAAAATGTGTAAAATTGTCGATTTTTGTTTTTTTTTAATTTTCTGAAAGTATAGCTTGGAATCTTGAAAATGTGATTTAAAAATTCTAAAAATGTACCTATATTTTAATGAGTGCTGGAGACTTATTATGATTTTCAAGGAATGGAAATGTTAAATCGTTTTTTCACAGTCTATGGTTTTCCTCGATATTTGTTTTTTAAACGCTAAGGCTTTATTTAATTATTAATGGAGAAATGTGTATTTTTAAAACATATTGTTAATTATTCACTGCAGATGCCTTTTCTCAATAACAAATGTTGTTTTTAATGGGAAGGCTTGTTTCCTCCTTGTTGTTTCAGGACAATCGGCCCATTCTACGAAATACGGTTCCTCAACGAGAAATAGGATACAAGAATCCCCAAGCCACTCGCAAACGCCGGACGAGCAGCTCACGCAGGAAATGTCACATCCTCATAGACAGTACTCTGAAGAAAGCCGTGGGTGAGTGACACACAATTTGTCCAACTGTATTTGGAGCCCCAGTTGCTCAGTTGGTAAGGCGTTCAGCTACTAATCAGAGGATTGGTGGTTCGAATCCGGGCAATGGACTTGACATAGAAAAGTAAAAAAGTAGTGATCTTGCGATCGGAGGGTTGCCAGCTTCGCTACAAAAATACTAGAAAGTCATCCAGAATATCCAACAAATTATATTGGCGTGTATACGGGACTAGTGCACAGTAAATCTGATCGGGGTCCAAAGTCCCGACGTCTATTGAAGGCGTTGGTTGCCAGTTCAGGTGTTTCCTCGTCATCTAACCATGGTTCTAAAATAACGAGGTGCATGTATGAATGTGTTCCCGGGTCTTTCCTTCGAGATTGACCCCGAACTGTCGCCAATAGCCCACTGTGCAGCTCTAGTGCGACGTTAATTAACAAAACCAAACCAATCCAACTGTATTTGATACATATTCTTCCTTCTGCTAATATTCTTACTTATAATATTTTAATAAACTTGTTTTGTTAATATTGTGCGACGTTCATTTGAACAATTAAGTTTTAAAGCGAGATTCTGCAAGTTATTACATCTTACAAAACTCAAAGGTCTAGACTGTAAGCTTTGTCCCAGCTCAAATCTTGGTTCGTTGATACTCTTGAAACCCCCGGACAATTCAGAACAACACCGGACACTTGATAACACCAGACACTTGATAACACCGGACAATTGATAACACCGGACACTTGATAACACCGGACACTTGATAACACCGGACAATTGTTGACACCGGACAATTGATAACACTGGACACTTGATAACATCGGATAATTGATGACACCGGACACTTGATAACACCGGACACTTGATAACACCGGACACTTGATGACACCGGACAATTGATGACACCGGACACTTGATACCACCGGACAATTGATAACACCGGACACTTGTTACTTTTGCTTTCCGAATTCGCGTCCGGTCCGGTCCTCGCTTTCTTTTTTTCTCTCTCTCCAAAACAACCGAACGCTCTCTCCCACGCATTCCGTCACTTCCGGTACACCAGCGCCACTCTGCGAGAGCAACCTCTCACACCTTCCCTCCAGTTTCCACTGCATGACTATAGTCCTGCAGTGAAACTATTTCTAGCTTTGTCCGCGTACACTTCAATGTCCAATTATAGAAAGTACCTTCAGTGTGTGTTGGTGTTTGTGTCCCATAATTGCTTCTCATGCATGAGCTTACAATTAAACATTCAACATATCCATTATTACATATAAACAAATCAATAAAATAATCATTTGCGCTGATATAGAAATTTGGAGACACGGAGGTATGCTAATTACTACAGGTTTCTTCACTCCATCTGATTGGTGTTGTTGTATCCTGAGTTTTGTAAATTAATTTAACTCGAAATGTAATATTAACTTGGCACTTGTCAAAAATATGTATACCCGATGACAGTACAATATTTATCCATACAATTTATAATTAATTATTAATTCAAATTCATAATGAATTTTCATTAAAACTGAAATAATCGACAGCGAAAAGACTTGACTTGGTTTGGTTTGTATAAAAAACTTTGCACTAGAGCTGTATTGCATGCTATTATCGGAAACAATGCCTCGTATTTTTGATCCATGGAAAACATTTGGACAGCACAGGCAGTTAAATAACGCTAGTGCTGGAAATAAGCGCAATGAACAAACTTTGCTTCAACAGAAGAATCTATCAACAACAGAACTATCAGACGCCATTTTACTATTACTTTGCATACATGATTTGTATTACAATTGTAGGGTAAATTGAAATTGCTTTTCAGTATTAAAATTCTGTACTAAAAATATATTATTTGCGTCAGTGATGAAATCTTAGTGTCATCTTTTTTCACGATTCCCATTAATAAAGTAATAAAATAAAGTTATTGTGATAGTTACTATTAAGGGTTAAAACAAAGCACTAAACAAAAGAAAGAAAAGAAGAACGATAATATTAATCGTTGTTTATTTTAAGAATTTACCTGGCGTGATCGTATAGTTTTGAACAAAAATAAACACAAGACTAAAAATTGTGACCAAAAGAAAACAAATTTATTAAAACACAAAAATTAAAAAAAGGAACGGAACACTTAAGAACCTTACAAAAAGCCAAACAAGTTAAAACTAAATAAATTAAAAGGGGGAGGGTAAACTAAAATTAAAAACTACTACCTTCAGCTGATTTCGTCGAGAGAGATGTGGCAGGAGATCAAGGCGAATACAATACGAGTGCCCCAAAAAAAAGAAAACATGGCCAAGCCGCTACGGCCATACTAAAAGTGTCCAAGTTTGGTAGGTGGACTAAAAAGGGGGTACTTCGCACATCCTTCGACGGAGTGTCAACTCCGATGTCAGCTTCAGAGGTGGTCGGTCAAAAGGCGTCAGCCAGTGGTGGTCGTCCAGCAGAGAAATCCAGTTCAGAGGTGGTTGGTGGATGGGACCTTCTCTGGGCGAGGATCACAGACCTGACGGGTGATGCGGGAGGCGTCCAGGGCTGACATCAGAGGCAACGGCAGAGGACGGGAACATCCCTCTGGGTGCTACGTCGATGGGTGGCTGGGGTTATTGCAGTTAACCCGGCAACATCTACTGGAATGGGTGACTCTCGAGCATCGTTGAGGTTGGTGGCGGCGGTTAAATAATTCTTCTAACCCCGCATCAGCATCGGCGGCTATTGCACGAGATTAACCCATCGGGTTTTGAAAAAGGACACACGGTCCGCGTTTATAAGACGGGAGCTACACTCCTGTACGTCTTGAGGCTTCGAAAGATGCGTTAAAAAGTCACGTCAAAAGCTGCGCTTTCCCAATAAATCGCCAAAACCTCCTTGCCAGATCCCTCAAAACTAGCACATCAATTTTCCTCTCAGCCAATCAGAGAATTTACAATTACAACTTCGGTTACAGTTAAACATAATTCCAGACTAGTACGTAAAACGGTCTCAAAAACACGAACTCAACTCGCATACCAGACCCCAGATGTGTAACATGATACAGGAGGAGAGGCCGATGTGGGGACCCAAAAGGGTGGAAAAGACTCCAGACAGGGGTTATCACCCCATTTACAACTAAAAAGCTCTTAGGGGGTTATGAAAAAGGGGGAAATTTACGTTTGGGCTTAAATGGAATCAAAAGTGCAGGTTCCCAAGTACAAGTTTGACAATTAAATAGGATACATCAATATTACATAAATTAATTAATACAATTAGGGGAGTCTGAAATTAAATTAATTAAAAGAGGAATTAAAAATTAACCAATTATGGTTTTAACCATAACATTATTTGTCTTTGAAAAGGGGCATTTTATAGTTAATGTGGTATATTTATACTAACTTCAACAATAGGTAAATTTATAGAACAGCTTAATTGTTTTATTAATAATTAGGTGGGTACACCTTAAGTATATTTTTTAATTTTAAAATATTGTTTCGAAAAGAAATCACTGATTCTTAATGAATCCAAATGAAATAAATTAATATTTCAAGTGGAGTTAGAAAAGTATTAGCACTAAAATAAAATTCAGTAAAATTTATATTTTTATAATAATTTAATCTGATGGAGAGACTTAGTTTCCTAATTGAAATAATTATCTTTATTATTACAATGTTTAACAATTAATATTGATTTTATTCCATTTGTGCGACTTACATTGTTGAATATTTAAATGAATAATAACATTTCTGTTCCAAAACAATACAAATTTTCAACAAAGAGACCTTTCAACAGTATCAGTTACTTTTCGTTAATTCAATTGTTAGAACTTTCTAAGATTTCACTGCCATAGCTGCTTTCTCAAATATATGTAAAAACGAAGTTTTATCCTTAAACACATGGTATCTATTACGTCCCGATTTTTTTCCTACTGCAAATGTGATATTGAGAAGTGTAGAAAATTAGATGTCGTAACTTAACGACGTATTCCATTCCTTAATTAAAATCTTAGAATGATATCAACCGATGTGTAACAGCTTTTACATTAGTAGTTCTGGGAACAGTAGACCTCGCAGTTATTTTTAAAAACATTTAAGTCGATTTTAATGATTGCAAGCAACATTAATGCCAAATTTTAAGCAAATTAAGCAACTCGTTTGGTTGTAAATGCGTAAGAAACAAATTTATGGACAAACAGACAAAATGCTGAAAGGTTCAGTTAAAACAGGTACTTTGCTAATGCTTGATCAATTACTGCTCATAAAACATATGAATAGGTCTAGATTAAGACTTTTGAAATAAGGAAAACCTACATAAAAATGAAGCTAAGTTTTGTATTAAATATATTCTATGACATAAAAGTCGAAATTTTACAAGTACTTAAAAATTCTTACTTCTGATTGTCGTTAAAGTAAATTCTGAAAAACGCCTTTATTGAATGAGTTTTCTTTTACCTTATTATTAAAAAAGATATATATGGTAATTTTTTTATCAAAAATATTTTAAAGTAACTAGTTCTAGGCAAATTTAAGTGAAAACTACATAAGATATTTTAAATGTATGTAATCGAGATTAAGTTATTCTAAGTCCCGGTCATGGGTGTTGCTGTTTTGAAAGATGTCTGAGCCAACAGAAGGGACTCCGGGATTCCATGCAGTGACGTCAGACATCCTGGTCGTGATTGGCGAACAAGAATTCCTTACCCACCGACAACTCTTGTGCGAACATTCAACATACTTCAAAGATCTGCTTAGAGAAACAAGGAATAAGCAGTGTGTAGTCCGAGTAAGTTACAATGTTTTGATATTTAACAAACATCGTTAATTTTCGTTCTTTATAAATACTATTATCATTTTCAATAAGTATTTTTATTAAATTTATACCTTGTACTAATGGTTCCTAAACATTAAGTAACTCGTAAATTTACATTTTATTTTTGTCAAATGTTTTGAAATGCAAAAATATCCATTTAAAATAGTTGAATTATTTCGTAATTAGTCTTTACACATGCAAAAACGTCAGTCCAATCGTTTCACATGCCCTTGTAGGATTATGAAGTAAATTGACCAGATCTCGAATAAAATATAGAACAACAAATAACATCCGAAATATAATATAGAATACTTTCAATTATTGAAATAAGACAATAATATATTGTAATATTAAAATCGCTGACATTGTATTTAATAAAATGTATTTCCATGTGAAGAAAAAGTATCTGATCAATCAAAAAGTCGGAAAAAAGTGTCCAATCATGTGCAAAAGCAAATGTAAACTTACCGTATTATTTGCATATTTAGTAGCAGCGCTTTGCATAGAACATCTAGCAAGACTTATAAGGGTCAAATCGTGGATGGGAAAATATATTTGATTTTGCAGTGTGCGAAAGTATGTCTTCCGTGAAAGAACTCTCTAAAGATTTAAAATTCAGAATAGTTAAATGTTTAAAGGAAGGAATGTCTCAAAGAAAAGTAACAATTAATTAGATGTGATCAATTACTGTTTGAGACATTTGGAAGAAATATCGTGCTACCAATGGAGTAGAAAACCTTCGTCGAAGTGGACACCCACGCGCTACATTGAAAATACAAGACAGAAAAGTTGTAGGATTGGCAAAACCTATGCGGCGATTGACATCAAAACAGCTGAATTCGGAGTGGTCAAAATGTCAAGTGGAAGTCTGTGAAGAAACAGTGCGACATGGTCTTAATGAGAACGGTTTTAAATGTTGCAAAGCCAAAACGAAACCGTTTCTCACAAGAAAACATAAAAAAGCTCGTCTGCAGTAATACACAAATCATCGAAATTAGGGAATCGTGAATTGGAAAAAAAATTGTATTTAGTGACGAATCCCGTATTTGCCTTGGAACTGGTGATGATCGTGGAATCTTCATGTGGAGAAGAGTGGATGAAAAGCTCGATGAGGATTGCATCAATACCAAAACTAAGTTTTCCGACTCAATTTTCATTTGTAAATGCATGATTTTAAAAGGAGTTTTGAAGTTGTCTATAGTATTGCGAACTGTTAATTTTGAAGTATATCAGGAAATTTTAGAAAACTTTCTGTTCCCTAGCCCGACGAATGGTTCGGTGATTCACATGATTTTATTTTCCAACATGACAATACCTCTTTTCACTGTAGCAAGAGAATCAAGAATTTTCTAAAATACAATGGCAACTCTCCAATCAAGACTTTCATGTGGCCTACAAATTTCCCAGACCTAAATCCAATTGAAAGCATTTGGAATATTTTGAAACATAAGGTGAACAACAAAATTCCAACGCCTGTTATGGAATTGCGTCAAGCTATAAAGGAAAGCTGGGATGAAATTTCTCCAGGTGTATGCCAGAAGCTTATAGCACGGCACGTTAAATCTGTATTCCGAGCAAATATGGGGTTCCACTAAATATTAATAGTGTTGATCGGATAATTTTTTCTCGTCTTTTTGCTGATCAGATATTTTTTTTCTTTCATGTGTAATTCATCCGCCTTCATGATAATTAAAATTAAATATAAACTGTGCTCCAACCGTTGATTTCATTTCTTACTTTATAATATTTTATGCTCATTATCATTTGATTTGTTCAAGACAAACGTATTGTGAAATATAAACATATTTTGAATTCACTGTGCGAGTTAGACACATTGATTGGGTACTTTTTGCCATGGGTTGTATAAACATCAAAATTCGGTTGGCAACTTCAACAAGTTTTTCATTACTTAAAACTTTTAATTACTGATACTGAATTTTTCATCAGAAAATTGAATTTTGGCACACACTATTCTAAAATATACATATATTTTTCCATCTGTTTCTTGACATATTTCTTTTAAAAAAAATTGAGTATCATAAAACAACTAAATATGTAAATAAACATATTTTCCCTTATTGTATCACAAATTTGAACATACTTAATCCCTTACATTAAAACACCCAAATATTAAAGCTATATTTTTGCATCTTTGTTCAAAGTAAACTAAATTAAAGAGGTATAGGTCCGAAAATTAAAATGAAATATTCAGACACCAAGTTTATTTATATCACCCGCAATTGAATCATTTATTTTGGAAACCAATCAAGATAAAAAAAAATAATTTTATTTTTTATGTTGTCGGAAAATCATACAGGAAACATACATATTAGTCCCCAGTCCATAAAAATTTAATTCCGTTTTAGGGTTTATTTTTCATAGTAAATATTGCGTTTAGTGCAGAAAACGAACAAGCGACGTTAGATAGTATGTTGAGAGTTAATGCAAAATTTGAATTGTCTGTTGACAGGTTTCTGAAATTAAAATCTTTTTTTTTTTTTTTTTTTTTTTTTTTTTACGGAAGCAGAATTTTATATGTAAAGCACATATTGTCATGCACAATCTTGCCAATTGGCGTTCTGTCAGCTGACAAATTAACTTTAAAATTTTTCTTTTTTACTGTAAAAAGAGTGCTAGTTGCGAATTGGAGAAACCAGCTAATTGCATTATTTAAAAAGAAAATTAAAAGTAAGGGATAAATATTATAACTTAAGTAAAAGCAGCGTTCATTTCGAGAAGATGTATATAACAATCTAAATTTTTTAAACCAAACTCTATTTTAATAACAAAGTTAGAACGTTTTTTTTTGTTTCCCGAAAATTTGAGAAAGCTGGTTTCCAAAATAAACGATTATATTATTATTTATCGATATAATTGGCAATTAATGTTAATCAATAAGTAAACTCTATTTATTTTTTCTCCCACAGTGAAATAATCATCTTCCTGGCTGTTCTGAAGTGGATACATTTCAAGTGTCTGGATCAAGAAGAGCCTGCTGAAGAAATTCTGACAGTCGCATGTTTCCATCCACCGATTCTGCTGGGTATCCTGGAGAACCCTGGAATAAGAACCATGGTGCAGAATGGACTCTGGTATGTTTTAACGTGTATAGTTTTATTTTAACATACTTTTATAATTGTGTATTTTTCTCTCATTTAAAATATTACAATGCATGTATTTCCATATGTTCTAACACTATTGCTATAAAAATATATGTCCTTGGTTGTTTTCATAAGCTATTCTATTTTTAACTGAAATGTGCATTAAGAAGTTTTCGCACACTGATTTGATAATGTCATATTTAATGCTTGCAAGTCAGTTTCTTTTGTGATAATATATCTGTAGTTAAAATGGGCAAATCTGAATTTTGACTCTAGGGTAAATTTATTAGTTGCATATGATTTTCATAATGGTACTCAATAAAATAAACAACTGGTTTACAAGAGACGTCTTCTACGTTACTTGCACTGCATTTTACGTCTAAATTTTTGGACATAATGATGTCCAAAAGTTATTGTACTTTAATAGCATTCCACTATATTTCTTTACAATAAATACTGTTACTTTATTAACGAATAACGAACCGTTAAATAAAAATTACATTAAACAAATTATAAAAGTCATTTCAACAAATAACACTAATATTTGAATTTTAAATCCGCTTGACAAAGTTTTAATTCTTTGGCGTAGTGCTTATACTCAGGTTTGATGAAACCCAACATTATCTGGGGTTTTTTTTAACTTAAAAGAAATTTAAGGAATAGTTAAATACTTTTAATGTCGTGAATTTTATTCTGGTTTATGTTTACATATTAACAATGTTTAATTTTTATTTTAGGAGGTTGAATTGTCGTAAGAAGAAAGAGAAAGTTGTCCGTGTGTCTGAAGTGAGTATTAAATTGGTTAAAATATTTCGTGTTTTGGTTTAATGAATAATAATTCAAATATTACATTCTTTAAACAAAAATCAAGGGTATTCTAACGTTTTTTATCTATGTTAAAATAAAGTAATGGTAATATTGCTGGCGATGTGTAATTTTTGCGATTTCTACAAATTAAAAGCTTCTTTGTGTTAAAATAAATAAACTTTTTAAAAATTTTAAAAAATATTTTTGTATATGTGTGCTTTTCAACAAAACTAAAAATCCTTACAAATTAATTATACTAGTTACTGATGATTATAGCAAATGACAGAAAGGCAAATAATTAAAATTGAAGAATTAAGCTCATATCCTTTGTTTACGGTTATGGGCGAATACTTTATAATGATCACATATTTTTCATTTTAATTGCAATGATATTTAGTTATTCTTTAAATCAGTAGATCTATATTGAAATTACCCTAAGTGTCAAATGTTAACGAAAACTTTATATAAATGCAAACTGCATTTTCTAATTTTATGAAAACATCACTTTTAAACACATTTAACTTTCCTCGCATTAAAAAAAATTTGGTTGATGTTATGAAATAGTTTTAGAATAATGCATTCAGTTGAATTGGAATGTTGTTTCTGAGACAAAATTGAGTGAACACTTTCTATTACAAGCGACTGAGGGAGGGTAATAGTGGGATATTGTGCAACAGAATTTTTAAGCAGAAGAAACTGTTATATTTTTAAACTTTATACCGATGTTAATCTTTATAGTAAAATGACTGTGAATGAATTAAATGATTAATGTATGAATTATGTTCATATTTTGTACTCGCCTTCATAACCCGAGTAGATATTTTCTTCAATACAGTTAGACTTCCATTACAAAGGCAACCTCAGTATGTTGTGAAATTCCATACCTTTACTACTTTTAGTTTTTTCTTACAATTTTCTCTAGAATATTAATTTTCACTTAGTTTGCTCATTTCTCGTTCGGTTTAACCTTCCTTGGAAAATTCACTTCATTCGCTTGAAAGTTTTGATAAAAAATAATAATATTTTTTTAAATGTAGATACGAATTGGATAAAAAATGTATTCTTCATCTATTTATTATATATATAATCAATTTCTTAAACGTTTGAAAATTACTTTTTATAATAACCTATGCATATGGAGAATCTTTGTTCAAGTATGTGCAAAAGTAAAAAAGAACACGAGAGATTTAGTTATGCAATTAAAAAAATAATGATATAATAAATGTAAAAATAAAGGTTTCTTTAATTTTTAAGTACTTACATTTAACTAAATTCTCTCAATTTCCTCAGCTTGAAGATACTTCAGAGGGGACATCACCACAACACACTGAAACTGAAGATTGTCAAGCAGGTTCTCCATATCTAGTCCTGCAGAAAGAACTTCAAAATCAGAGTTCCGGTGATTCGGTTGCACACGAGACGTCTTCGGCTTCTGATATAAACCTGAACACTTACACAAACATCGACAATGGAGATTCTTCGTGTTCTCGTGAAAGTCTTGTTGAGAAACAGAGCCTCAATGACACTGTGCTCCACAGTTCGTCGAACTCACTTGAAAACCAAGAGATCGAATATTCGAGTGTGAGCTTTGAAAGCCAAATTGGAGATACAGTGTCAACATGTGGAGATCGAGAAAGTAAGATCTGTAAGGAAGAACATGAAAAGAACAGCTCTGATGAAGAGCCAATAGACGCTCTTGAAAGTCCTGCGACTCGATCGTCTGTTATGCATCTTCAACCTGCGAAAAACACAACATCTGGTTCGGTTGAAAGCAAAGATGCTTCTTCTCATTTGAACATTGAGCAAACAACATCTGACATCTGTTCACAGCTAACATCTGCTCATACTGACGGCAAGCAGAATGAAGAAGAAGCAGGTCACATACATTGCTTGGACCACATGTCAGAGTTGTCTAGTCACCACGAGAGTGTAGAGATCAACCCCTCAGCAACAAGGAATGACGGCAATCCATCTGGCACAGACATTCCAGAGACCACCAATATCGTCGGAGACATTGAAAGCACAGAGAGTAGTGAAAGTGAAGATATTTCAGATGTGGAAGCTTTCGATGTAGTTGACATGTTGCTTACAGATGAAGTCTCGCAACCAAAGGACAGTGACTTTATGCTACGAAAAACCATCAGCGGTACTACCAATTCAAGGGTTGTCTATCCTGACATTATGGTCAGTTTGAAGGGGAAAGAATTCTTGGTCCATCAAGAGATCCTGCGAGAAAAGTTGGGGCTTTGCCCAAGTAATTGGAACAAGCAGAAATGCACAACTTGTGTGTCAGGTAAGTTTCTTATATTAGTTTTAGTGCACGAATTATAATTAATTTTCAATATATGGATAAAACACTATTCAGTAATATTTAGAAAATAACAACACATTATGGTAAGTAATACAAAAATATTAAGTTTTAAATGGTTTTATAAAAAAACAATCAAAACGGCAAATCGTCGAATCAGATAAAAAAGTTTCTCACAATAATTTTCTTTTGCGAAATTAGTTCCTGCGTTGCGTCAGAACCATTTTTCATTTGTATTTTTAAAATTGTAAATATGACAAGTCTAACTTATTTTACATTTGCTTTATTTTAGGAAAAACTAACGAATGTTGTTTAGTATTTAGTGATATAAAAGATTTATGCTTTTTATGTTCAAATCTTCAAAGGCTATGCTAACATTTCTTTACAAGGGTGAGTTTACGGGCCACGTTTGAAACCATAGTGGGAATCGACACAGCGGCCACGGTTCTCGACATACCACTATTGACCGAAAAATGCTGCAAGGTAAGAACTATTCTATATTTGCTACATATAATAATTTTTTCCTGATTATTTTTAAGTATTAGATATTTTTTAAAATTTATAACGTATGATACTCCTTTTAAAATACAACTTGAAATATTTTAAATTTGGATTTCTCGATGTTATGAGAGCTTTATCTTCCCTTTTTTTTCACCATATTTATGCAGCTATCAAAACATATATTTAAAAAAATTAACGTTATATTTTAGCTATTTAACAACAACAAATTAAAAACGTAATAATTAAATTATAGATATTATGTTTTGAAAAGTTAGCAAGTATTGGTTTAAATTAAATTTACGAAACATTTGCAGAATTTTCAAATGTGTTTAAGAATTTTACAAAGATTACTCTATGTATAAAATTTAGTTTCGCTAATGTTCAGTTGATTTTATTTGAAATGCATGCTATCTTCGAATATTTAGTTGTAAATTAAATATTTTCAATATATAATATTTGCATTTTCCAGATGATGGACATCTCAACCGGAAGATTGAGAAATGCCATGTTCCTGTATTGCAAGGCCTGTGCGCTGAATATCCAGAAAGAAAGAGCCGAAACCCTTAACATCATGGGAATGAATTTGGAGAAACTAGTAACACGTAATGATTTCTTGGCGTTCAACATCTCTCAAATCATCGAGATCTTCAGCCAAGATACTGTTGCTGCCAGAAGGTAAGTTTTTACATGCATGCATTTTTATAACAGATGCAATCTTGGCACTAAAATAATACTATGAAACGAACAATTTATTCAAGAATGACTAGGATTTCCTTAATTTTTATTTATATTAAAATACGCTGATTTATGTATTTTTAATTTAATGCAGAGGAAACAAAACATAATTATAAAATAACAAATCCTGTCCTGAGTAATTAAGCTAATATATCTTTATAATACGTAAATACAAGACACACCAACATTTATTGAAAAGTTAAAGAGCTTATAAGTGTACTTTCACAAATATATGTAAATAATTTTCATAAAATTGTTTTTAATATTTTATTTTTTCTCTAAACTATTTGTGTTGTATTTAATTGATGAATCGCGATGATTTCCATAGTTCTTAGACCAGCAAAATCACAATGTTAAGCATTTAGCCTTCCAGTTACGTTCATGAAAGGTAGTTGATTCCGACTTGGTTTCTAACATCCACTTTCGCGTTTACTTGACAGTGTGCTATTTTCACTCTAGTTACAGCCTAAGGTACTGAAATTTTAGATTTGGAAAACACTGCTGATGTACACTGGTGAGCAATTACATTATGAATACCTAAGACAACGAATGGTGTGACGTCGACCACTGGAATGTTCAGAGCTGTGACGTTTGTAAATGGTACGACGATTTATGTGTCGATGTGATCCAGACACCTTGGAGTCAGCTTGTCGATATTGAGTTATTATATTACATAAAATCATTCTCAGTTTTCATGAATAGTATTTAGTTAAAAAAAAAAAAAAAATTGAAATTTCTCAGCTTGACGAAATATTTAATTGAAGTATGCAATAAGCGTCCGTTTCGTCAAAATAGATAAAATTTTCGCAAATATGAAAATGCATTCTTAACAGTGCACCTCTTTCTTGCATTAATTACTATTCACCGGAGAGAATATAGCACCATTTCAAATCAACGACAAATGTTCCTAATTCAACTGTTCATGATAGCATTCACCCCCTGAAATTTTCATGTATAAAATTCACCAAGATTTTAACTTAGTAAGCTGGCATTTAATTTAACAAATTGAAAAATTGGTTATGTAAAATCATTCTTACAGAAATTGTATTTTAAATGTACTTTTTTTATTTACAGCGAACACATCTTGTTTGTCGCTGCATTGAAATGGCTGCTTAATTACTATTTGGAGAGGGAAATTTTATTTAGGTCTTAAAATGATCGACTAGTCTATATTTCTAATTTACCATTCATGGTTATTGTTAAAAAGACGTTTATTGTAGGCATCTACAGAAACTTTTTTTTTTTCGGCTAGGCTACATTTGTCCTCTATTTAGTTTGACTACAGAGAGGAAATTTTATTTAGGTCTTAAAATGATCGACTAGTCTATATTTCTATTTTACCATTCATGGTTATTCTTATATTTAAAAAGACGTTTATTGTAGCCATCTACAGAAACATATTTTTTTCGACTAGGCTATATTAGTCCTCTACTTAGTTTTTTTCTAGAGAGGAAATTTTATTTAGGTCTTAAAATGATCGACTAGTCTATATTTCTAATTTACCATTCATGGTTATTGTTATATTTAAAAAGACGTTTATTGTAGCCATCTACAGAAACATGTTTTTTTCGACTAGGCTATATTAGTCCTCTTCTTAGTTTATTACTAGAGAGGAAATTTTATTAAGGTCTTAAAATGATCGACTAGTCTATATTTCTAATTTACCATTCATGGTTATTGTTAAAAAGACGTTTATTGTAGGCATCTACAGAAACTTTTTTTTTTTTCGGCTAGGCTACATTTGTCCTCTATTTAGTTTATGACTACAGAGAGGAAATTTTATTTAGGTCTTAAAATGATCGACTAGTCTATATTTCTATTTTACCATTCATGGTTATTATTATATTTAAAAAGACGTTTATTGTAGCCATCTACAGAAACATATTTTTTTCGACTAGGCTATATTAGTCCTCTACTTAGTTTTTTTCTAGAGAGGAAATTTTATTTAGGTCTTAAAATGATCGACTAGTCTATATTTCTAATTTACCATTCATGGTTATTGTTATATTTAAAAAGACGTTTATTGTAGCCATCTACAGAAAAGTATTTTTTTCGGCTAGCCTATATTAGTCCTCTACTTAGTATATTACTACAGAGAGGAAATTTTATTTTGGTCTTAAAATTGACCGGCTAGTCTATATTTAAATTTTATCGTTCATGTCCGTTGATATTTCCAGTGCAGTACCAATTTGTGAGAAACTGAATGCCGCAATTTATCTCTGTGACCCTGATTTAGTCGACTCTTACTTAAATTACCCCTTTAAAACTAAATTAAAGGCATTTTATTTTACGCCATGGTTTGCACGGTCCTTAAAAGTCCTTAAGAACTACTTAATTTAGGTAGGCCCTTAAGTAAGGGCCCTTAAAGTCCTTAATTTTGAACTAAGGTCCTTATTTTTTGTCCATGATTTTCTTTAATAATTCACAAAGGTGGTACTTTTGTGTGTCTAACTCGAAATTCTAGGGATTTAAAATTGTCGGTACCCGAGTGCATTAAAAATATCGGAATGTAGAATTTCGGATTTTACTTTGTTATACGGAAGTGTAAATCGGCAAGAAGAGAAAGGCATGAATTGATAGATTTAGCTTCAGAAAAGTGAACTTTTGATCCATTTTGTCCGATTTTTTATTCAATGGTATTTCATCATATGACACTTCATTGTTAGAAATCTCAGTTCGTTTGTTGTTTTCTGAAGAATCGATATTCATTCTAGAAAAACGGAGAATTTCACAAGAATTTGGCATCTTCAACATTTAGAAATATTTGCGATCTTTGTCAAACGGGGAATATCACTCGAAAGTTGAGATGATTATAACTCTATTTCCGTTGGCGAATGCAACTTCCAAATGGCGCACTTTTGCGAATTTTTTTCATTCATGAAAATTTGAAATTGTAGAAATTTGCTAATTTGCTCTCTGTTGAAAGACTTACAATCCTTTTGCATCTGATAAATAAATGCTTATGTTTCACTACTACCTATTTTATCATGATTTAATTTACGCTACTTAATAAAATTGCATTACATTTTTCAAAAATATAGTTTATTTGACGAAATTGAAGTTTAGAATATTTGAGTATTGAGTTATTTTGAGTATTAAAAATGTATTTGAAAAAAATGCTTATTTTCTTTGACTGTCAATAAAATATTCTAATGTGTTTCTATTTTGCTTAAATGTTTATAAATTTTATTACATTTAGTTTATTTTTATTTGACCCCCCTCTCCCCTCCCCCTAAAATATACATACTTTTTTTTTGTACAGTTTTTCAAATTTCTTATTAAACTAGTTTTTAAGGGAATAACTTGGTGGGGGTATATTGTATGTTGAGTGGTGTAAAGAGATTTTGATCTTCATGAAAATTAGTCTTTTCAACTCAATGCACATTGCACTTTTATTTCTCCTAACTCTTGATTTGGAGATTCCTTTGGACTCATTGGATTTTTTTTTCAGGGTACATTGCAATTATGATCTATGGTACATTAAAATTTAACTGTTAGTAATTCACACTGCATTTGCAACTGAGGGCTATTACTCTTGGGGTACATTGATATTCTACTATTCGGTGTACTTGAAATAATTTTGCCTTTATATATTAAAAATACATTTTTAGAATGCATTGTTTTTGGATTTTAGATCATATTAGCCTTTTTAATTTTATTTTTTCAATGGATATTTGAATTAAAATAGATAATAAGATAATAGATGTAATTTAAAATAGATTTTTGGGGTGTATTTAAATTTTATCCTAGATGTAGATTAGAATTTTGAAATTAAAGGTACTTTTGAATCATTTATCTTAAGATTCATTATTAGGCTTGTTCAAGCATAAACTATTTTAATAATGTCAACTTTGAAAAAGAAATACATTAACGCTTGAAATAAATACTTTTCATATTAATCATTCTTAAGCTGCCTAATTTCTTACAATTGAAAATCCATTATATATGAAATTAAATATGTGTGGGTGTATTTACACAAGGATGCTGTGTTCACGACTGCCCTTTTGTGGGAAGTTGAGCTTTAGCGACATGAGGGACGAGTAGGAGGAGGGGCAGCAGCAGCTTGTGATCCTCAGAGTTCTAGGATGTCACTCTTAAGCTTTAAACTGATGAATTAAAAAAAAAGCTAAATCTATTTTACTGCTCTAAATTTTAATTTTAACTCCTCTGTTTATATATTTTTTTTTATTGTTCAACTTTGCTTTGATAATATTTCTATATCCACTATCGTTAAAAAATATAAGAGGTCCTAAAAATTATCGAAAGGTCCTTAAAAAGTCCTTAAGAACTGCTTAATTTTTACTTTGGAAAATTTGTATGAACCATTTAACGCCATCTGAAGTTTATTTAAATACTCCTGTTTCATGATATGACATCACTAATACTAAAATCTGTGTAGCTTGTGGGCTATGAAATCAGCCAAACGAGGGAATATCCAAAAAACATGCTTTTAACTTTGGCACCAAACCTTCTATAAGCATGTATAAAGTTGTAATTTTTTAGTTGTTTTGAGTTTGAATATTTTTACAAAAAATATTTATTAATATTGAGGTCTAAAACATATTTTCTTTTCTTTTGGGATAGTAACTTTTTAATAAACTTTCTTAATATATTCTAAAATATTTTTGATTGCTATTACCGGTATTGATTATTGTTCTATAGTTTCAAATTCACAAATTGTTGATGTATCAAAAACTTGTTTATTCAATAAAAGTGTGTTAATGAAAATGTGTTATGTCTTTTTTAATACTTTCAGGTTCGTTTAGTCGCTTCTTCTATTTAAGTTTTTCTAAAAAAATATATTTGGAATAGCACCATCATGGAATCTCCCTCCCTCTTGCATTATAAATTGTCCAAAAAATTGTATAAAGTTATGTCGGAAGGAAACATCAAAATTTTGTACCACATGATGGAAAAGTGTAATAACTCGGTTACTTTTTACCATATCCACACAGAATAAAGGGGAATATTTTTCTTATGAAACGCATTTTTAAGCATGTCAAATAATATTAAGATTAGTAGATCGGTTTAATAGTCACTGAGATTAGTGGAATTGAATTTATATTTTAAAGTCAAATAGAAAAATAGGGAAACGAAAAAAACTTTTATAGTTTTAACTCATCTTCTAATACAGAAACTAAAAACAAAACCTTTAACTTCTTTAAGAGTCAAAACGATAATTTTACATAGTCTAATCAAAATGGATTCTATAGTTTCCAATATATAAACATACAAATACTCGTCCATCTATAATTTTATGAAACGAAAATGTCTAAAAAACGTCGCATATAAGTAAACGACGTACATTTCACAAACTACGTTGATTTTCTGCAATATAACTTTTTTTAAATTTAATCTTTAACTGATTCATGAATTTTGAAGAGAATACTGTAACATACATTGTTTATATAGGATTTCGAAATATTTGTTTAGAAAATTAAATACAAAACAAAATGGAATAAAAGTTACATAAATGTTCTAACAGAATAAAAAGTACATAGTGTAAATCTTTTTTCGTAACGTTTAATGCAATTTACTTAAAACATGAGTTTTTTTTTTTTTTTTTGAATATTTTTTATATTTAATTAGGATTTTTTATTAAAGCATTTGGATTATATGCTTATATTATTTTCACTAAATATAAACCAAAATCCAAATTAAATTGTGCAAATAATTTGGAAAAACAAAATATGTTCAAATTCAATAAAACCTGCCAAAAAACGCATTTACAACTTTGTTATATATTCCATCGTAAAAGAACATACACATTGTGTCCAAAACTATTCATTGTGTATAAAAATGGCCGCATTTCGACCTTGCAACAATTTTTATTCCAAAATTATTTTTTTCAATACGAGGGTTGAAGAAAAACAGGTTTATTTTTATCGCTCAGGAAAAAGATAGCCATAGGCCGCAATGGGTGTTTGCACATGTGGGGAATATTCATAAATTTATACATTTCAGGTATTTACAAGTCCAAAATGTTCGAATATAGGATTTAAAATATCATAAGTGACTTTTAAGTATTTTTAAATCAAGTTTTAATTTAGGCAAAAACGAAACAGTCATGTGACCCTTGAACGCGATCTTATTGGTTGTGACGTCACAGCGCATTGTAGACGCATGTTTACATTTTGAAAACTACTCAAGTATTCAATTCTACTATAATTAGCTTCTTTTAATCGCAATTATATATCTTTTAATCGCAATTCTTCATTATTGTTTCATAATATCTTTATTGCCAGGATATTGGAAACCAATCCTGACTTTATAGGCGCTGAAATGCGAGAAGTAATTGTTACATTGTAGTAAATAAAACCAACCTAAATATAAACATAAATTTTTGAACTATCAAGTTTCTTAAAACCTGCAGAACTTGAATAGTTTATACATAAACTGAACTAGAGTTCAGACTATTCTATTTAGATAGTACAGACAGTTCAACTCGAAACACTGCCAGGTTATTAAGGTGATTTATACATGGAAACACTCATTAAAGATAAGATGTATGAATAAATAAGATTAGAAATAATTTTTTTAAAAACGTTAACTTTTACGATACTTTAAACTGTAATAACTACAATAAACAATATTTAGTTACACACTTTCCTACTAGCAATGTTAGTCTTTCATAGGCATGAAGGTTTTAATTTGAGTATAGTATGTGATAAATTCTTTTGATTGTAATTATATACTTTTGTTCAACTACTACCTTAAAACACATGTTCCACAAAATAATTTATTATGCATATATTTTTACTAAGTATATAATACAAAATCCATAATATTTAGATTCTTATTAAAAATTGCTTTATTTTGGTATTGAATAATGCATATTTCATTTCATAAACAAAAATCCAATTTAATGTGAAAATAAAGCAGACATATTTGCTTTTAGCTTTGCCAGCTAATATTAGACTAAAATATGAAAATAATTTAAATTTACATACATTTTCTGTAATACATTACAAAACTTTGAACACATGCAAATAGCTGACCTTTTTCAAAATCCAGCAAAATCGCATGGAACAAAATAATCTATGATTAAAATCTAAATGTAATTTTCACATATTTCTAAATTGCTGATCTGAATAACGAACAGAGATGTATACACACCACCACCCATGTGAAATATTCAAACTCGAAGATACTCCAAGGTAGCTTAGCTAGCTAGTGGCTGGTTCTAAATGTCTATATCATTTCTTCCTGTGACCCACTGTGTCTGAAACGCCCCCAGTCAGGTTTTAAAGAGAAAGTTATTGCTTCACTCCCTTACACACCTGAATAGTGTGAGAAAAATTCATAGGAAAATCTGCAGTAGTATTTTCGTTGTTGTATTAGGTAGTAGTATTTTCAGGAAAATACTTAAACGAGAACAAAAGATAATTGATCGCAACAAAAAAATCTGCAGTTTTAGTCATCCGGATATCGGACAGTTTTTTTTTCCGGATAATTACCGAATAGTTAAAAATCAGCCGGATGGGTGGGTTTAACGGATATCCGTTTCATCCCTAAAAAATATCTTGCCGCAGCTTAGCATAATTGGCTCTTGCGCTATATAACTCCAACCAACCCTAAAAAATGTTGATTTCAATAAATATTTTTAATATATGGTTCATTTTATGTAATTCAAAGTGCATTTACGCAAAATGTGCATTATTTTTCACTTAAAGACTTCTAATTTTTTCTCCCAGAACAGCATAAAGTTATTACAAAAGTAATTTCTATATAATTTTTAAGTGAAAGAATTAAAAATAATAATAATTAGTCTTGCGTCACAATTTTCACCAAAAAAAATCTCATCTTCAGTTCTTTTCTGACTTTTTGGATGTGATGTAGCTTAATTACTTTGTGATTGTGAAATTAAAAATCTTAAATATTATGTATTAAATCCACAAAAAAAAATATTTGGGATTCAAAGAAAATTTGGAACACGAATGGCATTTTGAACATTGCAAAATATCTAAATTTCATTTATGAGAATTTTTTTGATTTTCGAAACTCTAGTGTGGAAAAGTTTCTTTCTGTAAGAAAAAAGAACGACGTAAAATAATTAAAAATCGGTTGACAACTTCCAGCCGCGCATCGTACAGAAAATTTATAGATATGTATCATGTTTCGTATTTATTTTAATATTACTTGTAGTTCAACGATTGGCTCACTATTTTTGTTATTCTTATTTTATGGTTAAATGAAGTTAAATAATTTAAAAAAATCTTTAATAATTCGTTGTTTTCCTGTCGAGCAATGTGTTCGAAAAAGGGGAATAATTGACAGAACTTTTCCAAGTTTCATTGTATCAATCCCCTTACAACGTTTTTGTACCATAAAAAGTATTGCCAGTACACATAATTATAACTAAGTCATTTACCCGCTATTCTATTTTTTTTACCTTTAATAACATTTACCCTCACCCTCACGTTCCTTCAAGCAAACTATTCCATTTAAAAATAATGTTAATCTATTTTTAAAAAAATGCTTTCTACCTTCCCGATTAAGTTGAGATTTGTATACTAGTACCCACGACCTATAGTCCCATTAGTTGTATCAAATTTCATGCCTTCAACATATGAAAGATGAGTAGCACAATGAACTGGTAAAAATTCTGTAATTTCCCGTTTTTAGAACACACAGTTCACGACCAGAAAACAACGAAATATTAATGATTTTTTTTTAATTCATTTAACTTTATTGAACCCCAAAACAGAATTCCCAACGCACCTGGAATTGTCAGGGAAAAGGGACAATTTCTCAACTTTTCTGGAAAAGTCGGAGATTTTTTTAAAAAAACATTTCGCTTTTCCTCACCATCTATGAAATTTTCTTTTCGTTACAAAAATATAAAATTGTAAAAATGATAATATCTCGGGGTTTTGTAATACTTTGAAAAGTTAGCACTTCATTTTTACGGTTCTCAACATTTATCTTTAAAACATCCGTAATTTTTCACCTGGAATTTTTTAAAAACCTTCTGGAAAACCTGAAAAAGTCAGGAAATTGAAATCTTAATTTTGATTGGCAACCTTGCTAAAATAAGAATAACAAAAAATAGCGTGCCGACCGTACAATTTTAAGTAATACAAAAAAAAAATTACGAATTTTTTTTAATTTCTATAAATTTTGATTACGATGCCCGACTGGATAATGTAAACCGATTATGCGACCGACCTTAAATTTAAGTGTCATTGAAATGATATGTTGATACCTATTCTGAGAATATTCCAATATATTCAACATCCTAGAATTATTCATATAAACCACTCCAATATATTAAAACTACTATGTAAATCTAGTACGGACGGATGGAATTATGTAAACATTATGACAAGCCCGGCTGTATTTGTGTAATGGTGTAATTACAAATGATAGCAATCTTATCCGTGATGTCTGCCTGTAAATGGTAAGATCAAGGCATGATGTATTGCCTGAAGTACAACTATATTACACTTCCGTTCCAATTAGTTTGGTCCTGATTAGTTATTACAACTATATTTAGTTTCATATCATTCTAATATACTTATCGATGGAGAAATTAATAATCCTCGAAATTTTAATACATTGCTATTTATTTATACAAATAAGACATTATGTTGGTAATATTTCCTATAGGAATTGTGAAAAACTGACTATGAGAATTTTTTTTAATGTATCTGCATAGTACTAAAGTAAAATATTATTAAGAAAAATTCCCCAACTCAATATGGAATGTCAGTCAACGAATAGCTATGAAGTGTTGCCATTTTTGTGTCATAACTATTTTTAATTAAACAGAATTTTCCAAAATATTAAATATAATAGTTATATCCATACATATATAATTTTATTATGAAATATTCACTATGATAATTTTTAAAAAGATACAAACGAACCAATAAAACTTTAATAATCTTAAAAGAGCGTTTGGAGTAACTAATGGCGTCGTTCAGATTGTGTAATCTCCAGGCAAATTGCGCGAACTACAGTTTGTGTACAGCAGTGGCGGCCCGTGGTCTAAAATGTTAGTGCAGCCGAAATCATGTGAATCCCCCCCCCCCCATTTTCCAAAAACCTTACATGAACGGAAAGTCTTTATTATTCACTACTCAAATCAAGTTTCCTTTAAATTTTTAAAAAATGATAACATGCGAAAAATATAGAAAACACTTACTTATTTTTTGAAAATTAAAGCAATCCTGCTTTCTTTTAAACATGCGAATCGGTCAATTTTAATATTACCTAACTTACATAACGAAACAACAGCAGGACTATATCCTGAAACAACAGCACACAGTAAATGTATCACGAAAACCATTTCCGTTTGGATATAATCTCGTAAGTTCTCGTTTCACCCATTAGCCAATCAGCATATCGAACCTCAAGTGCAGCTAAAACAAGAAAACTCATTTCGGCTGTACCTTCTCACAAATGGCAGTGCATTAGCATGGAGGGAATCTCCATACTACGTAGCGGTTGCCATGGCAACGATGCAGCCGATTTCGAATTTCGCTTTTTGGCTGCAGTTGATTGAATGGAGTTTTTTCCCCTCCTAAATTGTGCATTACGGTAACATGCGTGCTATTTATCGGAGATTTTGTTTACTACCGTAGAAATTTCATTTTCAATTCTAATCTTCATTTAAGAAAATTAGTAAAATATCTGATTTTAGTTTTAAAATACACTAATGAATTTAGGTGCAGCCCGGCTGTACTTGCTGTAGTGGGCGAGCCGCCACTGGTGTACAGGTCTGTGGAGTGTGGTAAAGAAATATAAAACGTTGTTACAAATTGAGATAAGCAGCTTTATATGCCGCAGAAATAAAAACCCATAATTTTTCAAAGCAACGTTTTTGTAAAAATGAGTTTTTCCACCAAGTCTACGGTATGTTAATGGTTAATGCACAACTTCATTATTGTCAAACAAGGGCGGATCCAGGTGGGGGTAAAGGGGAAATTACCCCCCCCCCCCCCCCCCCTAACATTAAGATTATATTTTCAAGGCAATGAAAACTTTCAAACTAAATTTTTTTTTTTGCTAATCCTGATATATATGCATTGCTTAAAGGCCCGTCTACACGAGCGAGAAAACTTGGAGAGTTTCTATGCGAGGTGCACAATCTCGCACGTGTACACAGCTCTCCAAATGTCAAAGTCACATTGTTGCTCGCATTTGTAGTTGAAATTGTTCCACTCGCATTGTGACTATTTGATTTTTTTTTCACTTTAATGCTTCAGTGAGTTTACATAAGAATGCCATTTCTCCGGTAGCTTTACGCGCAAAATAATTTTTGCTAATTTTTTTTTAAATAAGTAATAAAGTGACATACAGACAGGGACCGACTTACAAGCTTAGGGGCCCAGGGCAAAAGAACATTAGAGGGCCCCTCGACGTAACTCAAAATAAAACTGCTAAATTTATGTATAGGCACACAATGCGAAATGACATAATCAATCAGCTTTAATGCAAATTTAAATAATGCGAAAAATTATTTTTTTTAAAACTGATAATTTTTTTCTTTTGAGAATTTGACTTAACGTTAATGGTCGATACTTCAACAGAGTTTCTTCATTCGTTTCTGTTCCTTTTAGCTTTATTTTAATTGAGCCAGATTCGTACGTTCTACCCATTTTATAGTTAGAAAATCCCTAATGATTACAATATCAGAAAATTTGGTATAGGAAACAGTATCCGTAAACGACTACGGATACTTTTTTCCTCTACAAAATGTGCAATTGGTAAACCCAGTTTGTTTATGGTCTTGGTCATGAATTGAATTTTGCAATTGATCCAAAGAACATTTCTTTGACCAGCGCAATGAAAAAGGCGACATACATCATGAATGTGTTGAAAAAGTTCAATTGATTTAATTGGATGAAATAGTAGAAATTTTGCAAAATAATTAACAATTGATTTAAAACAATTTTATAAACTAAATTTAATTAATTTTTAAAAAAATTGTTAGTAAATTTATTTTTAACTTTTGCACATATATTTAGCATTAAATAATTCTTGGGGGCCCCCTTAAAATGGGGGCCCTGGGCAAGTGCCCCGAATGCCCTGCCGTAAATCAGTCTCTGCATACAGACGCTTTCTGTCTGCACCCAAGTCCCATTTCTGAAAATGTCCTGTTTTTTCGTTTTTATTTCGTAAATTAAATGAAGTTTTAAATGTCCTAATGGCTTTTAAACAAAAAGTATGCAGAATCGTTTTTATAAAAACACATATGTGTTTCAAATAAATATATAGGGTGGTGTTTTAAATTCGCTGGCTCATTTAGAGCATTCTGGAGCTACTACCAATAATCGGATCGATGCAAAAATATGTACTGTTCTATTCAAAGTATACGTTCAACGATTCTGAAATAAAAGTATATTTACAAAATTGTCCTATAATGGGCGCTTTTTACAGCTAAAGGAATAATGTAAAAAACACATTAATTTTACATAAACAGTATCAGGCGTTCTTGGTCATGTTATATTGCGCGAATGCTCTGTTGCACCAGCCTCCTTTACATGGTGGTTGTTTGGCAGACAACAAGAAGCATAAATCACTTATCACTAAATGTAACTTCTGTATTGGGCAAGACTTTTGTTAACTTGAGCCCAATTGAAGCGGTAACAACTGTATCCCACTTTCATCGCTACCGCAATATTTCGTATACTTTTCATTTTAAAATAAACCTACGTGTATTACTTTTGGCTGAGATTTTTTTTTATTTTCTTTTGAAACCCTTTTTTATATCCATACAAATATAATTTAAATGCAATCTGCTGTTAAAATAGAAAGTCATTTGCAAGTCAAAATGGTTGAAAAACAAGAGCAAAAACTATTTGTTTGGCAATATTAAAATTAATTCTGTAAGAAGAAAATATAATATTTATATGCTTTTAATATTTCTACAATGTTATGGTATTAAAAAACACCACTCAATCACTTAAACAAATTTGGGATACAATATGGCTGCTTCCACGTTAGCTTCAACGCGCCTATAGAGGAAACAAGTTTAGAGCCTTCCAGAAGTTACAGTTAGAGTTCAGTGTTTACGACCAAGTAGCCACGAGCCTTTTAACTTTAAAGCAAACGTGTTGCCTTGTCAACCACCAATAGACAAAGCTTTAGACTAGAAGATTTCCTTCAGAATGAGAATCAATCGAAGCAAAGTTTCGCATCGCGTTGTCCCGTGCGCAGCGCAGTCGCACACGTGAATTCTCATTTCTTTGAGCCCACGTGTGCGGAGACACAATAAACCGGAGAGTCGGAGCCAACATCCTGCAAAAGTGGGCCGGACGCTTTGCAGTTCTGTTTAACAAGTATCGAAGTATCTTCAGCAAATGGAATTTTCCTTGGAGGTACGGAACACGAAATGTTTTGCAGACGATGTGATTGAAGTATGTCATTATTTTGGAAAAAGTTTAAATTGAGTGGAAGAAAATAGTTTTACAAACAAAATTATAATTTTTCGTAAATGAACGTACAAGTTAAACGATATTTGATGTGAAAGAATTTAAAAGTGATATAACAAAGTATATTCCTGTCAAGAGAATATTTAAACTTTTGCAGACGATAAAAGATATTTTTTTCTTTACACTTATAAAACTGGAATTTCACGAGTTTATTAATTTTGTTAATTATCTAATTTAGTGTAGTCTATTAATACTGATTATAGGCTATTAATACTGATGACTATTCAAGTGAATAAGTTTCTCAAAGATTAATTTACTGCTAGAATTATTGGAACCATAATTCCTTATTTACCAAAAAAATTCCAAAATATTTCTACGCTTATTTGAAATTTTATTCTGCTATTTAAATTTCTACACTAATTTTAATTTGAAAAAAATATTTTTACGAAGATTTAAGCAATTTTCATAAGAAAGAGATTAAACTGTAAACAAAGAAGGTATTTGTGAATCAAATTATTCCACAAATTTTAGATCAAATTCTATATCTATTTTAATAAGATTTCTGTGGCTTGATAATGAATGGTGATTAGTAGAAAACTGGTGCAGCGTGTAGATCGTGAGTAATATTTTATTACAATATAAGTAGATTTATTATAAACAAAAAGGATAGTTTGCATTCATAAATGTAAATTTTACGGAAAATGTCATTAAATACGTATTTTTTGGAAAATAATAATCAATGAAAGAGTAATTGTAAGTATTATCATATATCAGAATCTCTTGAACAAGGACAAACTGATTATTCGAAGCATTTTGGAACATGTTTTCTGATTTAATGTGTTCCTCAAATCGTTTGCTAATGAGCTTTGAGATAGATCGAAAGGGAAAGTTATTATTTTAAAACATTTATTTTCACTGAATAACGTTTATCTAACAGTAATAAGAGAAAGTTTTAGGATACATTTTAGCTTATTATTTGCGTCGTACGACACACTGTTATTGATTTTAAGAAGAATTGTGGAAAATGTTAATCAATTTTATGAAAATGCTTACGAAGAAAGGAATACATGAACAAATGCTGCGAAACTGCGCTATATATACGCTCTGAATTCCATATTGAAAGCTACTTAAGTAAGTAATAATTTACTTTATGAAAAAACATCATCATAAAATTTTATGAATGATTTATTTGACTGTCTTTAAAACGTAAAACCATTTTAAGAAGGTTGACCGTCTTTAAGAAGAATTGATATATTATATATTACTTTTTATAAATAACTTTAATAAGAATATAAATATATGAATTTCATTACAAAATAGTAAATTATTTTCAGAGAGTTTTTTATTTGTGATATAAATATTCAGAAATATCATATTAGGACACTTTTAAAATGTATCGTCAGTTGCAAGTTTGTCAGTCATTCAAAAAAGTAATGTAGTTTATGTAGTATTTAATAGTTATCATATTTTTAAGCAATTTAATTTGTATTTTATCTGTTAATCAAACACTTTAGAAAGTCAAAAATTTAAAAGGACTATTGGTAAGACAGAAATTATACTTGTGAAGCATATTAAATATCAAGAGTTTGAATATTAAAAATAATGCAATTCTGAAGAAATTCTTTGAAACTCTATCATAAATAATGAATTTTTTTTAGAATTTTTTAATACTATTTACAAGATCAGGAAACGATTTTTTTAATGGGAACTGATTAAGGAATCAAAAGATTTGTTTTAGTCTCCAACTTTCATGTGATATGATAATTCTCGAAAAATAGATAAATGTATGTGAAGGCATAATATTGATAATATTTTACCCAATATTTAAAAAAAGTTATAATTTAAAGATTTGCAGTTGTAAATAACTAAATATCATAGCTTTTTCTTTTGTAATAAAAGTACGTGCAAGACATTTTTAAAAGCAAAAAAGCTATTTGCTGTATGTGTTGATTTTTCAGTACCCAGCACCAAGCTATTTAAAGTCGTTAAACTATACTTTTTACATTCGTAATACAAATAAAGTTATCAATGGCAGAAATCTTGATTTGTTAACAAAAAGGTGCATTTTTCCAAGAAATTAACTTCATTTTTTCACTACAATTCTGCAATAACTTCTTGAACTACAATTTATATTTAACACTAAACTGTTGAGCGACTCACCAAATGTCCCCAATTCTGTTCTCAGAAACAAAAAATGTTTAAAGTCTAGAAAACATGCCAATTCAAATCTTATAGCTTATAAAAATTATAATTTTAAGTAATTCTTCAGTTTTTAAGTAAGAAAACAGTTAATAATTTTACATGGAAAAAGTCATGACAGAGAAAAGGAACATTTCCATGGCAATGATCATTAATCAAGTGTTAATATAAATCTCTGATATAATCAAGTCTCAACTAAATAATCTTTTTCACCAAGTGTTAATATCTTCTTTAATGGACATAAGTTTCATTACATTTATGACCATTCAGACTGCAATGCGCACTACCTGATATATAAAAAAATATTTTTTGGAAAATATCTTCAATTGCATTTGTAATACACATCATCTTCAATATATTTGATTCCCAACAATACTTAGTTGATTAAACAGTTTTATAAACAATCATATTAATTGCAAGTTCAAGGTTTCTAATTTAAATGCGTTTTTCAAAAGAGGCATCAAATACATACTGAAAACATCCAACCTGCGGTTAATTTTAAATATCATCAACAGTCTTCAATTATCTCGTCTTCAGTACATGTCTATTAAAATAACATCTACAATTACAGAGACATTTCATGTAAAAAGACATAAGAACGGTCTTCACTAACATTTTGAGCATATAAAAACCTTCAGTATATTTTATTCAAATCAGAACTCGGTGATTAGAAAAAGGAACCCGATATTCAACAGGTTTCGAACGAACAAGAGTTCTTAAAAGTATATTCCAGTCATTTAACTTTTAACAAATTCATTTCATAATACTTATACATGAGATTAAGAATGTACAATCTTCTATACATATTTTCAACAATCTACATAACCGCCTGTTCAATATGCTAATATAATGGATTTATATTGGAAGTTTTTATTGTGCTTCAAAGTATCCGGTGTTTAATAGGTTCTTCGCAAAGAAATTGGGAATGACACATTTAATCACTTAATCTTAAAATAATTCTATGAACAATGGATGTTGTGACTATTATTACTTCATGAACAGTCGTCTTCATGCTTAATGTAACGTTCAGTAGCTTTTATCAACAGAACTAGTCAAAAACCAAATCTTTGTTGGAACTTAATCTACAACCTAATTATATATTATAAACGGTCTAATACTTACTACAAACTGTTCTCTGAAATTTTCAAGTCACGTTAATAAGACCTTATATTCGCTAGTTTTAATTCATGCATACAGAACCTGAAATATCAGTAGTCAAAACACCAAAGGGACTTATACTTAATATAAATTATTGACAGCAGTCATCAAATGGACTCAACAGAGACTCCTGCCGTGGCTTCAAACCATAAGATCTTGCTTCGCTTATTTAGGCCATTAAACTGCGATCAACTTGGACAGTCAAAGCGTATCTAATAGGCAATTAATGTTGGCAGACATTTAATATTTACTACAAACTATTCTCATCGGAATTCAAATGCCCCTAAGGGAGAGGAATTCAAATGCCCCTATGAGATTATAATCCTTAAGATCTCGGGTTACCTACTTAATACACCTATGTCCATCAGAACCTCTATGGACAAACAAGGTATCAGACGGACTAGTATTTACTACAGAAGCAGTCTTCAGATTATCCCCAAAACTCCTTATACTCAGAGGATTTCTACGTAGTCTATTGGACCTTCTATGGACAATCCGACATCTATTGGACTTGTTATGAACAATCTTCCACTACTACTCAATATAAATTCATCGCCTAGAGAAACCTCACAATAAACAAAAATGGCCACTTCGAACATCAGCGACTACGTCCTAATCTCGGTAGAGGACCAAACCAACCATCCCCTGGAGACCATCGCACCAATGGAAGATCTCTCTCCATTCGGCTATTCCGTTGCTGCCGTCGTCCTCTTCTTCATCATGGTCTTCGGCGTGTGCAACAACCTTCTCGTCATCGTCGTCGTCGCGGGGACGAGGAAGCTGAGGACCCCCATGAATTTCATCCTCCTCAACCTCAGTTTCAGCGATTTCCTGATATCTGCCCTCGGGACGCCCATGAGCTTCGCGGCTGCCATCAACAGAGGGTGGATCTTCGGGGACCTCTTATGCCAGATATATGCTTTTTCAATGACGTTGACAGGTAGGTCGTTAGTTGTATTGTTCGTTTTATGTATAAATATACAGGATGGCGACACATTTTGGGTCAATGTTCTTTGTTTGACTATATCACATTTAGACATGACATAATAAAACATTGTTAAGATTGAAGAACAGATTGATTATATCAAAAAAATACATAAAAGTCGAATTGATAACCTCTCGAATTGTCGCGTGATTTGGCGGTTTTAATTTAAAGTTTCTGGTGGTTTTATTTTGGAGTTTTGGTTGGCGCGCTGTTCAGTCGGTTAAAAAGGATACTTTCTTTGTTTCTTTGAGTGAAAGGGTCATTTCCTTATTTCCCATTGGATTATTTATCCATACATACTTTTTTATCCAAACACTGACAACATATTTTGACAAAGTTACAAGGCGCATCGTAGATTCTGAAAAAAGTACAGGGCGCCTTTTTCACTTCGAAAAGGGTAGGGCGTATTGCCACTTAAAAAAAAGGCAGGAATTTGCTACCTTTGAAAAACGTCTAATAGAAACACTATGCCCAACTACTTCGCTTATGTTTTAAACAAGTTGCTTAGTGCCTCTTATGTGGCTCTTAGGCATGTAAAGTCTGTTTTAATAATTTTTTTAATATTTAATTTTACTTTGAGTATGTCAAATCGATTTTATAACATATTATGAAAAATCTTAATAAACTTTATTAAGGTTCTATATAACTTTAGTATCCACAAAAAAAGTAATTAAATCATGAAAAATAGTAGTTTATTATATGTATTTAAACAGATGCAATTGTACTCAAAGAAAAGCAAGTAGTGTCAGATATTCATTTTTAAGTACCTTTTTTACTATGTATGTAATGGAAAATTGAAACCTTAATATTGCTTGTAAAGTTCAGTAAATGCATATTCGTCTGTTCGTCAGAGTATTGAAATTGTTAAATGAATCAATTTATTCGCCTTTCAACTGTCATAAGCAAGGAACCCAGAACCCCCTAAAATTAATAAATATAAACATAAAAAATCAATATTTAATATGATCTTGGAACTAGTAGTAGGAAATATTTTCTCTTAAATTTTTATCTGAACATAGTACTCGAGAAAAAGGAAATCCTTATATTGACAAAACTTATTAATTTGTTCTCGCTTTTAGAGTCAAATTAATTCAGTGAAATATTTTTTACAACTAATGTTTACATCTAGGAGGGGTTTTGACAAGTATTACCAAGTGGAGCATTTATTTTTCCATCGAAATAAAAAAAATTCGTCCGAATTGCGAAAGAGATTTCACATTTAAGTGGGTAACATCTAGGTGAAGGACAAAACAGTGGATAAAATAAAGCAAGAGCAGTTTCACATGTAATAAGTGGATATGATATTTATAATGATGTACGTACATTATCTTTCAATATTACTAGTACTACTTTTTTTAGACTTAATGTCACTTTTGCATAAGACATAAAAATTTTGTATAAATATATTATTTATATTAGCTTTTTGCACTCAAAATATGTCTTTGACTTCTGTTTACAAAACATTTTTGCCACCGATTTCTTCCTAAATCTTTAAAGCTCATGAGGACAAAAATAATTATCCGTTTTAGAGCTAGTAAGAGAAAACTACCAAAAATTACTTTTTTTAAAACTCAATAATGTGTTCTTCTCGTTCATTAAGGAATAAAAGGAACTTAAAAATAAAAAAAAGTGCCGTAAGTATACATTTTAGTTTCTGAAAATGAGTAATAAAATTCCATATACTAATAAGTTTCTTTATATAAAAATAATAAACTGAAAGGTTAAGAATGAATGTTTTTTAGTCACGTTTTTGTACCTTTACATTTAAAATTGGGATGGATTAAATCTACCCAAATTTAGAAAGCTAAAGTAAAAACTAATATAATATTTTAAGAGAAAATATAAATTACTCAAATTTGTCATTCGAAACTGGCTAACTCGTACGTGATAGATTGTTAGAATAAAACGAATGTTAAGCATAACGATACATTCATAAAATTCGACAATTTCCACCAATAATGACCTCAGTTATCGAAGCATGAGATTAATAGGACACATGTAGAATACTCATTGAATCGCCATCACCATTACATTTTAAACTCGGGAAGCTATGTAAGTTGAGTTACTATTTTCGTTTTACGGAATATGTCATTGAAAAGTTTATGGTAGGTGGTATAAAAGTACGCATGTGGAAAGAGTACGCAGTGGCGTACTGAAAATAACCAAAATACTTTCATGAGCCGATCGCCAGCCGGCGTACTTGTCAAATTAGTGCCAGTTGTAAAACAGAAATGCATCGTGGTAACGTAGTTTGGAGTAACAAAAATGAGATAAGTCACTATTTAACAGTTTTGATATAAAATATTCAATATTTTATACTTTCCACAACCATACATGAACGGAAATTCTTTAATATTTATTACTCAAATCAAAGTTTCCTTTATATTTTTATGAAATGATAACATGGTTTTTGTTAAATTCAACAGTATAAAGTCGAGAATTTTCCCTTAATGTGTCAGCTGTTTGAGTTCCACTTCTCATCAATTCTTTAAAGTTTGCAGAATTTTTTAAATGATCGATTGAGCCCTTGTGTGTTTTACATGCTCGTGTGATAGTGGTTAATTCATCATATCCAGCACCATTCCAAACGCCTTTTTTCATTCCTACGATCAAACACAACCAACAAAACATTTTTTTATAAATAAAAATTACCACAAGAAAAACACATACCATGATGACTGGAACTTACGACCATGCTAAGAGGTATCCCTTTAATTTTTAAAAATGGACAATTTTGGTGTCGGTCTATCTTCTTTAAGTGTAGTTGGCGTTTAACATCTTCTAAAAAGAGTTTCAAACAAGACGCACACCTTATCATAACGAGGCTACATGTTTCAAAATGGTTAAATTATAAATTTTAATATTAACTGAAGTAACGAAACAACACACGTGTCAACTTATCACGAAAACTATTTCTGTTTGGAGAGATTCTTGAAAATTCTTGGTCCCCCCAGCCCGCCTCACCGATTCACGCACGAGCCAATCAATTCATCGAATTTTCAAGTACTGTCAGAGTTGAAACAAACTTTTTGGGCTGCACATGTGTTGTCACAACCTCCATTTTAGCGTGTAGAGGAAGTCATATTACGTAGAGGTTGCCATGGGGACGATGCAGTCGATGCCTTGCTTTGCTTTTTGGCTGGAGTTTTGATTGAATGGAGTTCTTTTCCCTCCTGAATTGTACATTACGGCAACAGGTTTGCTATTGGTCGGAGATTTATTTTACTTACCGTAGAAATTTCATCTTCATTTCCAATTCTAACCTTCATTTAAGAAAATTAGTAAAATATAAAATTTTAGTTTTAAAATGCACTAATAAAATTAGGTGCAGCCCGGCTGTACTTGCTGTACCCCGCGAGCCGCCACTGGAGCTAATAGTTTCATTGTTTATATTCTATTGATATGGATGCATTCAGGGATGTAGGTAAGGGGGTGTTTCAGGGGGTTCAAACCCCTCCCATTGAAAGTCAAGAAGAGAAAAAAATTAAAAATCGAATTACTGTAAAAATACTTTAAAAAATCTAGAAAAATTTTACTTTCTCGTATTATACTTCTTGTAAAGTTGACATTTTCTGGGAATCCTGTCCCGGAAAATAGTTTTCAAAAAAATTCAAAAATATGTTTTGAAGCAATTTTTACCTCAAACTAAGCATCACATGACATCATCGGGTTCATTTTCTAGCATTTGGATTTCAGCGACAAAGGGAAAAGATCGTCAAACGGGGCCATATACACAAGATGCTCCAAAACCATATATTATTCTAAACAATGATTCTCAAAACTTAAATTTTTTCCCTAAATTTATTTCATAATTAGAGAGCGGTATTTACTGATTTTAAAAATAGGTAATGACTGATATAACGATTTCATGGAAAATAAATTATAAATGTTGCTGTTATGATATTTATCTGTCAACGTATTTCTGTTTACTTAAAAAGAATAAGTTTAAAGAAAAAAAAGTGGGGGTGTTGATTTTGGGGGAGGATTCCCCTCAACATTTGTTTAGGGGGGGGGGGGGGATAAGTAACCTAAAGAAGAAATCCGTTGCTCAGTCACTGAACCCCTCCCATGAAAAATCTATACCTACGTGCCTGGATGCATTCAATATTTCGATTCACCAAACAAACTCTAACGTTTCCGTAAAACTCTAACGTTTCCGTAGTTCACTTGCCTGTGCAATCGCAAAATGTGGCAAAAGTGCACACTCCACTATTCGTGCTTAAACACTCACACGGCCAAATTTTTTTTAGATATTGTGGAGTCGGTACTTTTTAGTTAAGGTGTACGTATACACTTGAAATTTTTTTTTTTAATTATGAATTTAAAAATCTATTTTTTTCATGTAGGAAAACAGCTTAAAAATAGTGATGAATCATGTTAAAAAATCCTGAATAAAATAAAATACTAATTACCTAATTAGCATTTTATATGTTAATTAGCATGTTTTTTTAAACGTGATTACGCAAGTTGTAATTAATCTAGAAGCATATTTTTTGTTGAAAATTGCTCGCAGTATCTTTCTTAATGTTATGACCCTCCAAAACGTTTATAGCATTTAAAGTTTTTTTTAAAATAATTTTTTACCTTGACAGTCCCTAAAAAAACACTTTTTTATTCACATTTTCAACTTTAACATTCTATTAAAAATTATTTTTTGAACGAATCGTTTTGATGGAGGGTCATAACATCTTACAACTAATATATATTTAAAGGAAAAAATAATTTTCTCAAAATGTTCAAGCAAATTTCAGTTATCGTGTTTCGAATGAAGGGACATATGTTAAAAATACAGTTCTTCGGAAATCAAGTGTAAAGTTTACAAAACATATTGCCATTGCAAGCGGGGCCATAGAATAACTTTTTGTAAATAAAAAAGTTTTTGGAATATTTATTCAATCTTGGTATCATCTGAAAGATACTGAATTGGGGAATACTATAGAACCAAAAGAATATTTTGGAATTTTTGGCCGATTTTCGTTTTTTATAGTGTGTATGTACACCTTAAACGTGCTCAATTGTCACCAAGGGAAAAAAACATTGCCGCGTTGCGAAAGGTTGCGTTTTCCTTTTTTCCATTACCATTTTTGTACCACTTTGAACAAGGTTCCTATTTTGAAAAAAGAAACACAAATATTTTCTGTATGTTTTAAGAAAACATTGTGATTTAGTGACTAATAATTTTGTTATTATTGGTAGTTTATTAACGTCCTGAGTACACTTGAGCCATTGTATATGGTTAAAATTCGCAAAGTAAGGATAGGGAAAATCGAGATTTCTCTGTTAATATTGCTGTAATGGACCTAGCTCTTAAACAGGATTATGTCAAAATCCTAATCCAATTTCTATCATTAGTAACTCTTTGGTATTTGAGTTTGCTAAGAGTACTTCAAGAAGAAATTTCTAAAATAATTTTCACTCTTCAACTATTGCAAGACTTAATATACTTTAAAATGTCGAAATAAAACATGGGCTTAAAATATATTTTTAAAACCTGTACTTCTCTTTTCATAAAAGAATAAATGGTATTTTATTCAGAAGTTTTATTGCAATTTATAAATACTTTAAGAACTCTTGTTCTTTTTCGAATGATAAATTCTGAGATAAAATAAAATATATAAACTGTCAGTTTCATAAGATATATTAATCTGTAACGAAATGTCACACATGTTCTAAAACTAATAGGAGTTAAGAAAGTATTAATTATAATGAATTCTATTAATTTGAAATTAGAATGACTTCTACTAATTTGAAATTAAAATGAATTCTACTGATTTGAAGTCAGAATAAATGCTACTAATTTGAAATTAGAATGAATGCTACTAATTTGAAATTAAAATGAATTATACTAATTTGAAATTAAAATGAATTCTACTAATTTGAAATTAGAATGAATTCTACTAATTTGAAGTCAGAATGAATTCTACTAATTTGAAATTAGAATGAATTCTACTAATTTGAAATTAAAATAAATTATACTAATATGAAATTAAAATGAATTCTACTAATTTGAAATTAAAATGAATTCTACTAATTTGAAATTAGAATGAATTCTACTAATTTGAAGTCAGAATGAATTCTACTAATTTGAAATTAGAATGAATGCTACTAATTTGAAATTAAAATGAATTATACTAATTTGAAATTAAAATGAATTATACTAATTTGAAATTTGAATGAATTCTACTAATTTGAAGTCAGAATGAATTCTACTAATTTGAAATTAGAAAGAATTCTATTAATTTGAAATTAAAATGAATTCTACTAACTTGCAACTAGTTTGAATTCTACTACTTGCAACTAGTTTGAATTCTACTAATTTGAAGTTACAAGGAATTCTACTAATTTGAAATTAGAATGAATTCTATTAATCTGAAATTAGAATGAATTCTACTAATATGAAATTAGAATGAATTCTATTAATTTGAAATTAAAATGAATTCTACTAACTTGCAACTAGTTTGAATTCTACTACTTGCAACTAGTTTGAATTCTACTAATTTGAAGTTACAAGGAATTCTACTAATTTGAAATTAGAATGAATTCTATTAATCTGAAATTAGAATGAATTCTACTAATATGAAATTAGAATGAATTCTATTAATTTTAAAATAAAAAGAATTCTACTAACTTGCAACTATTATAAATTCTACTAATTTGAAATTACAAGGAATTCTACTAATTTGAAATTAGAATGAATTCTATTAATTCGAAATTAGAATGACTTCTGCTAATTTGAAATTAGAAAGAATTCTACTAATTTAAATTTAGAATGCATTCTAATAATTAATACAGCAATAAAATTATGCACAATTAAAATAATATTAAAGCAATATAAGTATGTAACGATAAAATAGTGTGACTATTTTGTACAATAGCGAAACCATAAACAAAATACGCCTGCTTAATTTTAACTTTTAAAATGTATTTTGTAGGGCACGAATTATTTTCTCAATAGACGATTACAACAAAATCATTAGCATCGTTATCAAGCAATAGCTAAAACACCAAATCCGTGCAATGTAAGATACTTCTTTCTTTTCTCCATTTCAAGTGGCCAAATATGTAAGGTTGTATTGCCACCAAAGCAGATAAAGGATCAAGGAGAAAAACGATCACGGTCAATTAAAAAGATTGTGCAGAAAATAAAAATAATAAAGTTTCAATTTTCATAAACATACACAGCATCCTGAGATTTTAACGGATTTCTTGCTTTATTTTTGTATTAACCCAGAAAAAAATTCAGAATAAAACTTGTATCATAATTGTGAAATTTAAGGGATTTTTTTTAAAAAGGTTTTATAAAGTACATTTTAAATGTTTTATAAAGTACATTAAAGAAAAACACTGAAGTTTTTTGTTTTTTTTTTAAATTTGTTAATTTTCCTGTGCATAAAACCTTTGAAAAATCGACATTTTTATTTCAATACTTCAAATTTGGATGTAATTTTTTAAGTTATTTTTTTGATATTTTTTACATGTTTTGTGAAGGGTAATGAAACACAAAACCTTTAATAGATATTCAAAACAATGGAAGTTTTCCTGCAAGAAACCTTCAATTTCATAATTTTAATGAAAGTTTAGTGCTGATTTGTTTTTGCTGGGTAGGTATAAAGATCTCAATTCCCACAAAAATGAAACTTTCATCGTTTTATCACTAGACCCTTCAGATATCATTGGAAGGGTTCAGGGACATAATTATCAGTGTTCACTCTAGAAATAAAAAAGGGCAGGGCGCTGTTGGCACCCCGTTTTTAAAGGGCACCCCGTTTTTAAAAAGGCACTTCTTGTTTTTAAAAGGGCACTTTTTTAAAAAAAAAAGTTTGAGATGGACGTGGCCATCCGGTGATATATCGGACCCGTAACCAAACAAAAAAAGTTCCGATTTGTTTATTGGTATTGCGCTAGAGCTGCATATTGGACTATTGGTGACGATTCGGGGCTTATTTTGAAAGAAAGACCCGTTCAAAATTGATATCTCTCTATGAAGATATTACTCAAAATCCTAAATTTGACACTTAAAAATTAATGTTTTCGCTAAAAACCAAATCTGTAAGCCCTAATCAGACCCCTTACAAAACTGATGAAAAGGCTACTTAAATCTAAAATTTGGTAATAAAAGGCCTAATATTGTAACCACACAAACCAACTTCACTTTAAAAAAAACATAGCATTTCATATGCTGGTACAGGCAACCAATGCCCCGTGCTCGAAATAACCACGGAATCATCGCGATTGTACAACACGCGTAGTTAAAAAGAGTTTGTTTTTCTACTGTCATAATTCACTTAATTCCAATTTACACACACATTGTTTTTAATCGATGTCCTTTTTAAAGACATCTAGGGAAGCAAGGGCGCTTGTGCTTGATTGAAAAGGGCAAGAAGGGCGGAATTTTTTCAAAAGGGGGCGGCATTTTTGAAAAAAGGGACACGAGGGCGCTATCAAGAAGAAAAAAGGGCAGGCAGGGCGCACCGCCCTTCAAAAAAAGCCTACAGTGAACACTGTAATTATTACGGCCCATCCGACTAAAAAAATCCGTTTCATGTCGATATTTTAACATTGTTTCGACGGACTATCATCGTATTTCCCGTTTCACCTACTTAGTACAATAAAAGTACAGTTTGTGACTTACATAAGATGCTCAGTTTCTGAATTCCACATTCAGTTTCTGATTTCCATATTCTAACACTGAAATCTTTTAAAACTTATATCAGAAAAATTAATTAATCTATATTTAAAACTAATTAACTATCTAAACTAAATCTATATTTAAAACTAACGCTTAATTTACATTTAAAACTATCGATTATACTTACAACTATAATCGATATGATTTTTTTTCGTTAAAATTATATCTTTATTGATTAAGACCTCAAACGGATGGCTTAGTAAGTCTTAAAATATTATTTTCCTTTTAAAAATGAGTAAAAACAAATGGAAATTTGTTTCAAAAATGATCGTGTTCAGTTTTTAGAAAAAATTAAATTCTTTAAACTCAATTAAATATATGACAATGAAATAAATGTTTTAATATTGTGAGAAGTTAAAAGTATTTTAATATTCCATCTCTATTATAATGAAAAAGTTTGTAAGAGTAAAAGTTAAAGCTTATCTCTTTTTTGTGTCTTTAATATATTATTTTCCTTTAAAAATGAGTAATAACAAACGGAAATTTATTTCAAGAACCGTCGTATTCAGTTTTTAAAGAAAATTAAATTCTTTAAAATCCATTCAATGTATAAAATCAATGTTTTAACACTGTGAAAAGTTAAAAGTCCTTTAAGATTCTATCTCTATTATAAAATAAAAGTTAATAAAATTAAACCTTAACTCTTTTTTTGTCTCTTCGTCATCTTCTTTCTAACTGACAAAAGAATCACGTATTGAGAAATAGAGACTTTTACGTGTGATAAACACGTGGAAAAAGAGATTTAAAATCTTGATAAAAGTCTCTCTTCGTGCTTTTTATACTTTAACCTAATCTTCGTCGCTTCGTTTTGGAGAAAGTGAAAAATTCGGACACTTTGACGTTCTTTTTTATCGGTTATTATAATAAGATCGTTATTAATAATGAGCTACAGTAGAACTTCAATTATCCGGATCAATTGGAACGAGATACCATCCGGATAATTGGATAATTCAGCAAAAAAAGGGTAATTATTTTGTAAAAAAAAGAATTTTGCTTTAGTGTGTAATGAAATTTAATGACTATTAAAAATCAATATCATTCACCGATAAGAAACTTTTAAAATGTAGATTTTTGCTGTTGACTTTTTTTTCTCTAATCGATCCGGATGATTGGAGATTTGCTTTGTTTGATAATTGAAGTTCTGCTATACTCTAAATTTCGGAAAGAAATTCCTTTTAAGGCTTTTATAAAAATTTAGAAGAATTAGCAAGTGCAGGCAGGATATCGCGTGGGCTCCTAAGACCAAAAAAAGCCACAGGGACGATGCCCTAAAACAATGAAAAAGAAGTTATAAAAATATGTTGAAATGAAAATAAAAAAATCTGGTGTAGCTGTATCGGAGCACGACCACAAGTGTTTTACTTAAAACTTCATTTCGTCATAATATAGGAATTGATCACCACCCAAACGAAGATACACAAACTGTTACGTCTAACGTTTCGGGAATTTGCTTTATTTCACAATTATAAACTCATCTATGAGTATTTTTTATCAAACGAGAACAGATATATGTCATTCTAGTTATTTGTTGCGGAGTTATAGCATCGGAACAGATCACCCTAATCGCTTAGCATGGTGTTTCTATCCTGTTACCCCATGCAGCTTATTTTAAAGTCTTTTCACTTCAAATAGACTTTGCAGCGACGTAACTGTAACGATCTGTATTTGGGGAAAAAAGTGCCAGTTTCGTAAATCTATTATTGAACTATATTTAAATGCTTCAAAACTCGATTAGTAATATCCAATTCAAAGAGCAGGAAACTTTAATGCTTACATTTTACCGATTGAATGACCATTGATGTCAAATGCAGTTCAATACTTTTAAAATACTTGGAAAACGTCCAAAATTTGTGAATTTGAAAAAATTTTCGTTCTAGTAATCACTTCCATCTGTCGACTTTAACCTGTATTATAAAGACACCGAACAAAGAAGTTTTTTGATTTTATTGAAACTTTCACAACATGAAGGCAAATAAATATATACAAAGAAAAAATACACTTTTATAGTAACAAAAAATTATGTATAAATTTTCCCCTTGTAAACTACTAGGCGGCATTCAATAGAATGCTTAGGAATTTTAGGGACTTTCTAGGCATTTTATAAAATACCAAAGCATTGTATAACAATTCTACTTCCAATTATAATTGAACCAGATATCATCATATATATTATTTCTGTAGTAAATATCCCTTTTAGGCCCCTTAGATGCAACGGATCTTAACACATGAGGTATCAAATAAAAGAGAATTTCATGGACCAGTGACGAATCATACTTTCGTCTCATAAATATCAACGTTTTTTTTTAATGTTTAAAATAATTGCTCTTTTTAAACAAGCCGTTGATAATGCTACTATCTATGAGCAGGCTGTTAAACATTTTTTTTGCTGTAACGAATAGGTGTGTGTGGGGGGGGGGGGGGGGTTGTTCATGTTATAATTATCGCACGGGTATGCTAGTATATATTATTTCAGTGGTACAGATCCCTTTTGCGTGTCTCGCACACAACGGATCTTAACATGTGATGTATAAAAAATGGGAATTTCCCGGAGCAATCACGAATCGTACTTTTGTATCATGAATATAAGCGTTTTTATTTTAAATGTGTTTAAAGATAATTAGTTTCCAATCAGTTTTTAAACGAGCCGTTGGTAGTGCTGCCATCTATATGTAAAATTCTTTGAACGGAGTGCCATCTATGGGTAGTTACAACGAATGTGTGTGGGGGGGAGGGTCGTTCATGCGATAATTATCGCACGGGCATGTTATTAATCATAGGTTTCATATCTATGAATTATTTTTACGCTCTTACATGCGACCCATCTTAACAAGTGAAAGCATCAACAGAAATATTTCTAAGAGCGCTGATGAATTGGACGTCATCTCATAAATATCAATGTTTTTTTTAAAAAGAAGGAATTACTGCATAAAGAAACATATTTTAAAAATATTAGAATGAGCCTTTGTAGCGTAGTCGGTAGCGCGTGAGACTTCGGAACAATAAGTCCCGAGTTTGAGTCCTGGCGGGGGCTCACTAAATGTATATGCGTTAATGGGTTCCCCATCAACGTGGGTATTTTATTGTGGGTTCCGCGATATTGCATTTTATTGTGGTTTCTACAACAAAATACTTTATCCCAAATAAATTACACTACTAAAAATACAATATTACCGTGCAATATACTTTACATTAGAAGGTATATATATCGCTCGTAAAAAAAAACATCAACACAACTACAAATTAAATATTGAAATGCACTTCATCAGGGTGGTAACATAACCTGGAAAACCGGGAAATCAGGGAATTGTCATGGAAATTTTTTATTCTGGAAATATCAGGGAAATTTTCGAAATTTCACAAAAAATCAGGGAAATTTTCTAATTTGATCATTAAAACGGCAATTATCTTCCATTATGCAATCTATTCTGGGTAATTTAGCTGTCAATATTTCCTTTTTGTTCTGCAAAAGAATTTTTTTTTTAAAGTATGGTTATGCACATTTTCAGTTTTATTTTTGTAAAAACGTGAACCACTGCTGAGGGAGCAGCAAAAACAAAGTGCATTGGACCTTGAAATTGTGAGCAACATGTGAGGGGCTAATGAATGTGATTTATTGAAGATTGGAATAGGAAATATTAAGCATATAAAACATTTAAAATTATCTCCAAAAGAAATAGTTGGAAAAATTTGCATTCTCTGCTTACAGAGAACATGATTAATTACTATTATGCCTGCCACAATTGTATAATTTGTGTATCCTAAAATTATTATTTTAACTGACAATAAGTATTGCTTATAAATTTTTATTTATAATGCAGTAAATTTATTGTATTGTAGCGTGGATACTTTGTTTTTATACAAAGCATATATTTCAACATTTCTTAATGTAATTTAAAAGTCAGGGAAATTTTGTGACATCATCATGGAAGTCAGGGAAATATCAGGGAACTTTTTTTCCAGAACTTTGTTGCCACCCTGTACATATAATAATTTAGACGGTTTGGTCGCCAAGTGGTATACACAATTTTCCATTACTAGACAACTATATATGTCATCATTTGATCAAGTGGTGGGGGTACTTGTTAAATAGATTGCCGAAAAATGAATTTAATGTCATTCCATTTAACATTATACAGATTGCTAGTTGCAAACTTTAATGCTCTTATCTCGAAGCACACACTGTTAAAAATAGGTACCCAAAAATAAGTAAAATATACTAAATTTTTAGTACATTCGATGCTTATTATAGCTCCGAATACATAAGTTTCATTTTTGAAATACACATGTACTCATAAATGAGTGAAAATGAATAAAAAGATCAGTTGCTTGCATGCATAGGCTGCCTTCATCTACTAATCTCTTTCAATGAATATCGACAATTACAATCAAGACTTATCGGGAACCCGGATCTTCAGGCACCGCAGCCCAGTACCTCATCCGTTGTACTACCAGAGCAACGTGAAGAAGTTATAAACAGAAGAAATGCTAAAAAGGTGCGCCAAAAGAATGGGAAGTAAGATAATTGAATTAAAATTACTCGTTTCCATTTAAGCAATCGACGCCACCAAATAGTATGGGAGAAACCATCTTGTGAACAACTATTTTAAGTTTGTCAGATCGCTTTGTTAAGATGGCTTAAATAGAAGCTGATATGAGCAATCTTAAATCACGCTTATAATTTTTGAGAAAGTACGATTACTTAAATTTGAATACGTCATCGCTCATTTACGATGCAATTGCACTCAAAGAAAAACGAGTATGTTCAGGTACTCATTTTTAAGAATATTTTTATTTTACTGTGCAGTTTTTGCACTTAAACTACTTGGCAGATAAGCCGCCCACGTGACTAAATACAACCCCAATTCCTTCTACAAAATTTAATTTACCAGTTTTATTACATTGATCATATTGAAAGAAACTTAAACCTTATTTTCGGTACCCTGAATCCATTACCAGATCTAAAAGAAGTTGTATCAAATAATTCCGTCTCTCATTTTGTGGCCTAAGTACTCTCCCATTAGCAAGCAATTTAAGTCAGTTGGTTTTCTCTTCTTCGGGGAAGGAGTTCAGGCTTCGGTGGAAATCTCTGGAGATTAGCCTGGAAAGCGGAATCGCCGCAAGTCTACTCAAGGATGTTTGAAGAGGAATTCCTCTAGGTTAGACATCGTACTAGAAATTGTTTGAGAGGCAATAAGTAGATGGAATTGTTTCGTTTTTATCTGAAATTAATCCGTATTTATGTTATTGAGGATTTCAGTAGATGAGTTAATTGACGAAGTTACTTTTAAGCTTGTCCTCAAGGGAGACATATATTACTTCTATATAATTCGTAAGGTCTCGCTATGGAGACATTATTTCTCTTATCTCTTTTATATGTTCAGTGGCTCCCAAAAGTCTTGGTACACTTACGAATTTCAAAGAAGTACTGCTCTATTCATTAATAAAAGTTAATATTTCAGAATGGGAATTTTTTAAGTGAGATATATAATTTTTCTTAACAAAACTACACAAAATATTTTTAAAAAATAGCATTTTTTTTTTTTTTGGAAAATCAATAATTTAAAAGTTACAAGAAAATTATCTCTCAAAAGTCTTCGCACACGTTAAAAGAATCTCTACACATCAATAAATATTACAATATTTCGTTAAATTAATACTTAGTAGAATATCCTGTAACATCCACAACAGCTTTTAAACGTTTAGACATAGATTTCATAAGTTTTTTTTTGTCATTTATGCATCATTTTCCTTCATTCTTTGATCATTACTTTTTTTAGTTTGCTTTTCGTTTAAATGTCGTATCTTCGTACTCTAACTCCAGTTATCTACAAATGTGTTTTAATAAGTTTAAAGTCAGAGACTGAGCTGTTTTTTTTCAGAACTTGTGGACAATTATAGAGGAAACAAAGGCGAATGTTGAGAGTCTTGTGCTAAAGATCGTTAACTTTATAAGAAACAAAGTCGATTCCAATACACAAATTTTAAGCTTATAATTTTAAATTGTGTGTTAAAATATTTAAATAAACATACTAATCAATTATTCTATCATTCAATACCAAATCACCTAGTCCTGATGCTGAAATGCACCCACACACAAAGACACATTCAATACATGCTTTACCGTTTTAAACTAAGTTCTTGATATTTGCGAAGGAAAGCCTAAGCTTTCTATTTTTCGCACTAACAAAAACTTTTCTTCGATCAGAACGGCCATCTGATCTGAGCATTTGTCGAACAGTTTCGATTGACATTGAAGTAGAACATGTTTCAATAAATTCTGTAGGTATTTTTACAGCACTCAAACGTGAATTTTTCAAAAAAATTCTAACTATAAATATCTAATAATGTCGCGTTAACTTTGCCGGACGACATTTTCAAATCTTGTTTTAGGTACGATTTTCTTCTTTAAAATTTTTTATCACACACTTCACGTAGAATGGAATAAATTTATTAATTTAACGATACTCCGAGCTGATTTACCATTTTTATGATGAAAGATTATCAATATTCGAATTCTATTCTTTGTTTCAATAAGACTACGATCCATTTTTAAATAATAAATAGAATATTACGAAGTAAATAAGCAAAAATTAAAGCCAAACTATTTTTAAACGTCATCATAATGCAAAAAAGAAGCGACAGACGATAATTTTATTTATGAATTTATCCGACAGTAACAATCAATTTTACGAAATTATAACAAAAGTTATGCGTGAACATACATACAAATATTGGCAAAGTAATTAAATTATTTTACTCCTCTTTTGGCGATGAGTTGATGCTTGACGTCGATTAATAAATTTAACTGATTCATGTTACCCAATCTATAACTTAAAATACGTCCATGTTTTCCAAGAAACTTTCTACTAATCTCAACCAACCCAGAGTACCAAAACTTTGTATTCGAAAATATTTGTTGTTGAAAAATGTTTTCGAATTGTGGAAAATCTAAATGTGTCTAAATCCCCTTTGAAAGAGCCGAGAATTTAAATTAGCTGGATACTGAAAATTGTATTCATAAGTGTTTTCGGCACCGTTCTCGAGCACGATTCTGCAATCGATTTTCCGGAACTCCGATTGAGACCTCCCTGCTTGGTCTATTTACTTCAAAGTCATAGCGCTGAAACTTCATCTGATAGATGAAAAAAATTATTTTCGAATTCGGTTTGAAATATTCTTGCAAATTTAAAATTAGCATAAAAATTCATCGTAGAGATAAATAAAATAAATTTAGCTGCAGCGTGTGAAAAGTTTTAAAACAACCAAACCTCGTTTTGCATCAAGTGTTATAGCATACGAGTGGCCCAGATGCAAAAGCAGTTATATCCGAAAATTCGGAAGAAAAAAAAATATTTGGTATGATTAACCACTTTATCATTTAAGCTTCAATTTCTATTTTACAATGAATGAAATAACGGTCATTTACCGATTTAAAAAAAAACACGCCAAGAAAAAGGTCCAGCATCATTGAAACTAGTTATATCGTCTGACATTTGTTCGTGAGGGGCCTCCGTTGCCCAGTGGATAAATGCAGGCGTCAACTGGGAATCAGAGGATTTCTAGTTCGATCCTGTGCGACGGACTTGACTAAGAACAGTAAAAGAGTAGTGATCTTATGATCAGAGAGTTGCTAGCTTCGCTACAAAATACTAGGAATGTCGTCCAGAACATCCACAAAAATTATCGGCGTGTATACGGGACTGATGCACGATAAATCTGATCGGGGGTCCAAAGTCCCGACGTCTATTGAAGGCGTTGGGTGCCATCGGAAATCGACATGAACCATTCGAAGTGTCGACCCGAAGGTCCTTACTTCTTCATCGAAGATATCCCAAATGGGAAGAATTTTAGTGGGTGGTTATTATGCAGCCTGCGGTTGCGTAGAATAGATAGAAGAAGGGGTGCCCAGGTTCACTGGGCGGGAAAAAACCACCAATGGTGGGTTTTGGAAAGTAGAGAAGAGAGTATAAGGAAAGTGGGGGGAAAGTTTGTAACTCTTAATCCGAGGATTTTTGAGTTTACATAAAAATAGAAAGTTTAATGATAGGGAATTTTTATTTTATTTTCTAAAATTTTGTGCTTTTTATTTTGTTTTCTAATTTTTCTTTTCTTCAAGTCGTAGACTTTATCCTGATCATAAGATATGCTGGTAGCCGTGCTTCCGCTGAAACCTGACCCTAGGTCCCCCACACCTGTGTGTGAGATCCTCTCCTAGGGTTAGCGTTGGGTGCCAGTTCAGGTGTTTCTTCGTCATATGACCATGGTTCAAAAATACGAGGCATCGTTCCCGAGTCTTTCCTTCGAGATAGGCCCCGAAACGTCGCCAATAGCCACTGTGCAACGTTAATTAACCAAACCAACCATTTGTTCGTGATTTTCTCAAAACTTTATTTTAAAGTGCATATTGCTGATTTCGCATCTGGGTTACTCATATTATTTGTGTTTAAATAAATCGATTCCAAATTTTGGGGAAATATTTCGTGGAATTGAAATCTATTTGTGAAATTATGTGTAATTCGCCAAGAAAGGCTTAAAAATGTACATTTAATAGGTAAATTCACCTTTTACTTTTTCAAACCAGCAGACCCGTATAATTTCATATTTAATTGAAATTTCATACACCGTTTACTCAATTTGAATAAACAATTTCTCAAATTTCTATTATCCCATGTAGTAGGAGGGGAGGGGATTATATGGAAAACAATACAAAAATGCGTAACTGACGACATAAGAGAATGAAATTATAAAAAGCATAAATTTATTACATGGTGGTAGAAATGAATGTATATGTGTAGAGGTTGAAGAAAACAAAATTACTTCAAACAATGTAAAAACTAGGTGTTGTGACTTATGCCTTAAAAGCCATCGATTTAGAATATAATGCTAATCTTACCATACTATACTTTAAGTTGTTTGGCACTAATATTACGTTGAATTAACGTAACATTCAGGGCCGGATTTTTAGTTAGTTGGCCTCTAGGCTGAATATGTGAAATGGGTCCCCCAACTACAGGGGAGGGGGGAGTATGGAAGGGGGAGTAGGATATTTAAAAAATATATATATTCTACAACTGAAAATTTAATCATTTTTTTAAGTGTACAAATGAAATTATCATACACTGTTTTTCTTGTAAATTTCCAATACTATGAGATTTCTTGAAACCGTTGAAATTTTGTAATTTCAACGGTTTCAAGGAATCTCAATGTGCAATGGCATTCTGAAATCTATGAAAATTATCATAAAATATTGCACTCGTCTCCGTATTACCCTCAAATGGCTTTAAACAAAATAAAAATGTAAAAAAAAACTAATTTTCAAAAATAAAGTAAAACAATGTCCTTCTAATTATCACAAATTAAACATATTTTTTTAAAGAACATAAAAGTATTAGGGTATATTTACATTGTACAATATGTTAAATAAAATAGAATATTTCTCCATCATATAAAGATCGTAGTATACTCTTTTCATTAAGATTGTAATCCTTCCAAATATTTTTTTCCACAAGTTGACTGTTTTTTGTTGTTGTTTTTTTGGTGTGTGGTGCAGGCCACTTTGTGATGCGGGCCCAGGGCTTGATTACCGAATAGGCCCGGGAAGCCCAGGTTACACTTTACATTTTTATGGGGCCCCAAAATCACACACATTATATAAATATTTAACACACCTAACATAATTTGCTACTAAATTTTAAAAAATTGCATTACAAACTTCAGTAAACTAAATTGGCATTTGTTTTGTTAAATTTGTTTGAATATTAGAAGAAAAAAAAATTTAATATACAGAATATTAGGAATAAGCATTAACTATTAATATAGTTTGATATATTATTTTAATATGTTTTATTTTACTGCCAATAAGGGGTAAATATATTGGTGCATACAAAAGTTCGATTTGATATTCCAGGGTCTATTTGAAAGTAATGGGGCCCCCATTTTAAGGCGGGGTTCCCCTGTTGTAATTAATCGGGTCCTGTGAGGGAGGGCCCCTTAATGATGCGGGCCCTTTGAGATGCGGGCCCCTAGACAGCAACCTATGCAGCCTATGCCTAAAAACGGCCCTGGTAACATTAGAGCCACACAAAGGCTATTGATAACGATTCGGGATACAACTCAACAGAATACTGTCTCGTAATTTTTAACCTCGTAATTTTTATGGTCAAATGAAGGGGACAACACCTAAGCTGGTACACTACTCACCATACTCTCACACCAGGACCGCGACATATTTAACGTGCATCAGCCTTTTCCGCACGGCGGATGCTTGACGGACAACGAGAAACAACCTTATAACTCAAAAATTTTGATCTCGATACTCTTCACTGGGGTTTTTGAGCTATTATTGGACTAGTTTATTTTTAAACTTCCAAAGCTCTTACATTTAAAATTGTTTTTTGGACTTACATCACTTGCCAGTTTACCCGCTCATATGCCCGGGAGAAATATGTTTTTAGAATTAACGACCCCATTTGTTGCGGCAACAAAAAACACGGAAGCAGTTTATTTTACGAGAAAAATATTTACCAATTCTTAGGAAATTTAAAATGAACCATCCTATTTATTTAAACACACACAAATCGGTTAGCAATTTTCCTTGCCGGTAGAAAAAACATATTATCCTCACTGGAAATTTGATAGAGATTCTTTGAAATATTTCATCGAAAGATTCTTTGTAGAAGCATAGTAAATATTATACTTCAAGAAATAACCATGCTTTAGGTATTGTTTAACATTAAGTATTATTAAGGGTTGTTTTTGTTTATACAGTAATAATAATGAAGACATGTATGCGCAAGAGAGGGAGAGTTTTCCACAATAATAATTTCGACTTCGCAAAAACAATGCCAACTAGTAGTTTTTAAATCGTTTATTTCCTTCAAAAAATTGTAACAAGATATTTTTTTTTTTCATTTCCTTTCTTTTGACAAAATATTTTTAGTAAGAAAGTGGAATTTTAAATAACAAATACTATTTTTAAAGTGATTTATATCGCATTTTTAAAAGCCACGTTTTCTTTGAGATATTGCAAAACGCATTTTGGTGATGTAAAATATCTCTTCTTTAAACTTTGATGTAAAAATCTCCCTTCACCAAAGTTCCTATTCAAGGCACATGAGGGTGCCTTCAGGATCGTCTCAGAGATTTACATTTTACACAATTTGAAATAGATTATTTAATTTTCTTTACAAAGATTTATTATTTTATAGACAAACGGAAGGTTTAGCTATGGGAAGCCCCCATTCACCTATACTGAGTGATATGGATTATTTTGAGGAAAAACATTTCATTATAGTTAAATTTTCTCTTTGGATCCGCTATGTTGAAGACACTTCCGCCCTGTTAAAAAACTCTACCGGAGAAGTTAACAGGATTCTCCCTGTATTAAATTCCATAGATCCTAATATACGATTCACTGTCGAATCCGAATCCAATAATACTCTCAATTTTCTTGATGTTTTAATAACCCGTAAAAATGATGATTTGTCCACCACCGTATGCAGAAAACCCTTCGCTGTTTCTTTGCCCCCTTATTTTAAGTCTTGTCACCCCATACAATAAGAAATGGCTGTTTTCTACACTTTTGTTAACCGTGCTTTAAATATTTGTTCTACACCATATTCACTCCAGATCGGCCATATTATCCTTAAATCAACAATAACATTTCTAAAATTCTCAATAAATTTTACATACGTTCCATTTTTTCATCTATCAATAAGATCATCTTCGCGCAATTTAAAGACCCCATTGACGACCTTAATAACTGAGGCATATATAGCATCTCATGTCAATGTGGCATATCATACATCGATCAAACAAGAGCATTAAGATTTTGCATTAAGAAGAATCAAGCACATACTGTCAATAATAAAGAAGTCCGCTATTGCCAGGAGCTCTTGGGAAAATAATCATACATTTAATTTTTCTAACCCACATAAAATTTGCAAACGAAAATTTCTAGTCGAACTCGACTTCCCGTAGACGCTTAACATTTTTAGCAATATGGTTCGATTGTTAATGAATCCTTTGCTTTTCTGGTATTTCCTGCTTTTTGGCACACAATAGTTAACTTCAACCATTCGAGGTAGTTTTCTTGTGCTTTGGCAACACTTTCAATGCTGGGTTTATTTTCATGTTTTTGTGCTTACAGACTTTTTCATTTCTGCTGACAAAGTTAGATGCATCACCCGAAACATGTTCAGATTTTATGTATTTTTATTGCGTAATTTTAACGTTGCATTTGTATTTTAATAATCTTAACGTAATATTCTATAAGACACGTTTTTATCTTAAAATGTTATTTGACAAATTATTTCTTTATTTATTTAGACCTCACTTTAAAATCTTTGATCTTGGGAGTCTTATATTTTAATACATAACATTTTACTTAAAAAAAAAAAAAAAAAGGTTTCGAAAAGTTTGTTGAAATTTTTAAAAACCTTTAATATTGATAATATATATTTTAAATATTTTTTTTTTTTGAAAATAAAGTGGTCTTGACGCAAAAATTGAAAATAAACTGATGCTATTAAAAGTATTGCAAGCATATGAATTCTTTTGAAGATTATAAACTCTGTTTGCTTTAAGTTACACAAAAAATACCCGATCTTAAAAATTAATTAATTCGTTAATTAATTTATACCACTTTTAATCAAATTAAAGGAATTACTTTTTATGTATTTTTTACTATTAAAAATTATTATTTTATCATCAGTATACCAATAAAAGAAATCAAACACTTATAATTTTGGTTCTTCCCAGATAGTTAAGTAATATAATAGGTACCGTAATTTGGGGTTACTTGGCCGCAAATAAAAAAAATCATTCCCCATATTTTCAACAGGTACACTGTTAAAAATAGGTACTAAAAATAAGTAAAATGTACTCGCTTTTGATTACTTTCGATGCTTATTATAGCTCTGAATACATAAGTTTTAGTTTTGGAAGCGACATGTACTCAAAAATGAGTGCAGTGAATAAAAAGAGCAGTTGCTTGCTTAAATATGCTGCCTTCATAACTCACTTTCAATAATTGCAACTAGGACTTATCGGGAATCGAACCTAATCCGTCTACCTGATGTCATCCGCACCGAAGCCCGGGCCTTATCCCTTGTACCACCACAGCGACGTAAAGAAGTTATAAACAGAAGTAATGTTAAAAAGGCGTGGCAAAAGAATGAGAAGTAAGATAATTGAGTCGTAATAGCTCAGTTTTCATTTAAGTAATCGAACTCAAATAATGGGGTGCACACATTAAAAATTTAAACTCGGGTAAACATAAAAAGATGTTCAAAAGAATGGAAAGTAAGAAATTGCCGATAAAAAATCTAACGTTCCTTTTTAATGTAACGACACAAATGAAATGGATAACCTTTTCCGATTTACTATTTTGAATTTGTAAAGATCGGTTCAATAGATATTGAGATTAGACCGAACAAAATTTTAAAAATTAGTCAAATACATTGAAAAACCGTTAAAAAAAAAATGGTGCTTAAAAATGAGTGTCTTAACATACTTGTTTTACTTTGAGTACAATTGTATCGTAAATAAGCGATGACGTACACAAATTTAAGTAAACGTACTTTCTCAAAAATGAACAGTGTGATTTAATATTACTAATTTCAGCTTCTGTTCAAGCCACCTGACAAACTTAAAATAGTTGTTGTTTAGAAGATGGTTTTCCATATTATTTGAAGTCGATTTCTTAAATGGAAACTGAGTTATTACAACTCAATTATCTTACTTCACATTCTTTCGGTACACCTTTTTAACATTTCTTCTGTTGATAACTTCTTCACTTCGTCCTGCTAGTACAACGGATAAGGCGCTGCGGTGCCTGAGCATCTGGGTTCGGTTCCCGGTAAGTCTTGGTGGTTGTAATTGTTGATATTATTGAAAGTGATTTATAGAGGCAGCCTATGTATGCAAGAAAATGCTCTTTTTATTCATTTTTACTCATTTTTGTGTACATGTTTTTATCAAACAGGAAACATGTATTCTTTGCTATGATAAGCATTGAATGTAATCAAAAATGAGCACATTTTACTTATTTTTGAGTACCTATTTTTAACAGTGATCTTTTAATTAAGATATAAAAATTCAACGTTAAAACTTTCTTCCTAGTCTCTGCGAAATCAGTTCATTACATTTTGAAATATAAGTAATCGAATTATTAATCGATATTTTATCAGTACTGACTTACTATTGTTTGCTCAAAATAGCCGCGTGAACAAAATATTTAAATAATATAGTGTGGTCAAAAATTTTTGGGCGCTGATTTTTTTTTTATGGTTTAACTATACATAATACACCATTTTTTTTGCTATGCTTCATCTACTTTGTTTGTTGATACTACGGCTAAGCGACTTGCTCAAAATATAAACGAAATAATTGAGTAAAAATCATGTTTTATTATGCCAATACAACTATGTGTAATGCATCAAAACCTAATTAAACAAATATAATATAATTCATTAATGCCCACCGAATGAGCCATCAAAAGCGGCATCAAAATTGATTAATATTTTAAATGATAATATGCATACATAATGAGAATTAACATCGAGTTCTTTAATTCATAGCAATAATAATTAACATTAAGTTCTAAAGAAATTGAAATTATTTAAATGTTCAATACGCCCCTAAGTAATTTTCGTCGAAATTTAATTATTTATTTGAAATTAACAATAGAATATATAACTATCGTTAATCGAAAAACGTTTGCCTTTTAGAAATACTTTTTTTGTAAATTGAAAATTACCATTTTTGATCGCGCTCGGGCCTATTCCTTTCATTAAATTGTTACAAGCTTTCAAGTGCATTTAGTGGTTGCAATATAGAAACAAATTGTTCGGACTGGAAATTGAAAATTTAATTAAACGTAGAAACTTAATGACTAACTGGAACTGGACAGAACAAAGGGAAATAAATTATTAAATTATAATTAATACCTCTCTGAAAGATTTGGTATAGAATTAAAAATACTGAGCATAAACAAAAAATACATTTAAACTCGCATATTTCAAGAGGTTTAATTTATTTTCCCATTCATTCAAATTTTAAGCTCTTTTAAACCTGATGTTTTAGCGTGCAGCTTCAGTATTATTATAGAAATAATAAATTCTAATTTTGTATATTATATTCTTCAATTAATATTAATCTAACTGCCACTTCTCGTATCCCCAAGAAGATTGAATTTGGCAGGGTTATTCCTTATATAAAAATTATAAAAAGTAAGCTAGTTGCGAACTTCTAGCTGAAATACCCGTTCTAAGGGCAGGATTACAATAAAATTCACTTTTCATAAATAATAATTTATGAAAAGTGATATAATGAGTGATATAAACAATTATAATGATAATACTTCCCATACACCCAGGAATATGAAATTTAGCAGAATCGTCCTTTGCACTTCAAGAAGGAAACGTATTTATTTTCTTCTAGATGAACTTCCTATTTTCCGCACAAATACTTTTGAACTGCAATAACATTTTCCAAATATTCTTACATACAAAGAACCCGTCATTTTTTCTCAAGAAATTGAAAGAGGTCCATAAAATACACAGAGAAATATTCTTCCAGAGCAAACACGTGCGATGTTCTGGAAATAAATATCTTATACATCTCTTAGATAAATATAAGTTGATACCTTATATTTTTTTATCCTCACTAAGAATAAGCAGCAAATACCGGAAACGTATCTTAAAACCATTTTGCACTTATTCTTTTTAGATTTTTTTTAAGCCCCTTTCGGATATAAAACTATGTTTGGCGTATTGACCGCCAAATGCACTGTTCAAAACAGATATTCAAAAATAAGTCAAATGTACTCATTTTTTATTATATTCTATGCTTATCAGAACATTATTACATTCCATGCTCCGAATACATAAGTTTCAATTTTAAAAAAGACGTGTACTCAAAAATAAGTACAATAGGTAAAATGAATAAAAAGAGCAGATGTCAGCCTATATAGGCTACCTTCATTAATCACTTTAAATAAAAGTCGACAATTACAACCAAGACTTACCGGGAATCGAACTCAGATCCTCAGCACCGCAGTCCTGTGCCTTATCCGTTATACTACCAGGGGCGACATGAAGAAGGTATAAAACGACGTGAAGAAGTTATGAACAGAAGCAACGTTTAAAAGATGTGCCAAAAGAATGGGAAATAAGATAATTTAGTTGTAATAACTCAGTTTCCATTTAAGCAATCGACATCAAATCATATGGAAAACCATCTTCTGAACAAACTATAAGTTTGTCAGGTCGCTTTGTTAAGATGGTTTGCACAGAAGCTGATATTAGCAACATTAAATAACACTGTTCATTGTTGAGAAAGTACTTTTACATATATTTGAGTACGTCATCGATCATTTACGATGCAATTGTACTAAATGCACTTTTATCAAGAAACTCTGTTTTTAGACTTATACTGCTTTGGCGTTTATTATGCGCTCATTAAAAAGACCCTTTTCACTTTATTATAACATAGTACGTAACTTGCCTGAAGACAAATAAACTAATAGAACCATTATAAGCAAATAACCCTATAACTTAAAATTAAGAGCTTTAAAAATACACTTTGAAATATTATTAGCAACGAAGTTAATAAATTTTGCCTGCACTTTTGACGCTAATTAGATATTTATTCCCTACCAAACCCTGGAAAATGGCTTCGAGCCCAGAATAAATTAATACGGGTTTTCAGAATATTCTTTCAAAAATAAAGTTATGCGTGTCATTTTCTGTAAACTATTTTGTACACGAATATTCATGTCCTGTAAACTGCAGTCGAGTTTGAATCTTAGTAAATCTTAATTTTTTACACTTTTCATTCTGTGTATATGAAATAAAAAAAATTGGGAAATATTTAGATGGTGGTATGTGTTAAAAATATGCAGGGGCGGCTTAAGGCCCCAGCGACACAAACTGTCACTTGGGGCACCGGGGTAATGAGAGTGACAAATTTTAGTGAAAAGGTGAAAATGATGTCTTTTAAAACCTCAAACTCAATACGATAGGTGCCCAGACCCTCTTTAGTCAATGTTCAGGCCTGGCTGGGAAAACAATGGCTCAGTATATAGATTGGTTACCTGTGTTAAAATTTCTGACGAAATATGTAAGTCAATTGATTGGGGGGGGGGGCGGAGGGGGCGTGCTTCCTTTGTTGGGTTTGGCACTATTTTTTTGTGTGAAGCAGAGGGGGGTCTTTCTTCGAAATTCTTTTTTGTATGCTTTCTCCTCTTTCTGTTTTTAAATTGTGTTTTACACTTTGTTTTGCACTCATTTAATTTATTTCAATTATTTTTACTTGTTTAATTTTTTTTTGGATTTGCATTTTTAGATTTGTATGTGTTGTCAATTGTAATTGGTGTGTTAATTGCTTTCATTGCGTTTTAGTTTTTCTACGCTCACATTGGCGTTGAGGTTTTTTTTTGCTAGCTCCCGGGCATGCCCATAGACCTACCGTTGGGTATGTATGTCTTGGGTATTCAAAAAAAAAAATTGACAAAATTTTTTTTGTCAATATTTGACATTTTTCTTGACTTATATTCTTAAGTAAATTGCATATTACAATTAAACTAACATTTTTTTTACATTCATTTATTATTTCATTTCCTCATGTATATTACTTTATAAAGGTTACATAGCTTGGATTTGAAGTTTATTTTATTACTTGAAAACGTACTCTTCATCCTGTTATCCTGTTTGCAGGACCCCCCCCCCCCCCCTTCCAATTTTCGCAACTGAGTAAATCGAATATATTTTTTTAGTTGACAAACTCTAAAGGTTTCTACGTATTAAAATACATGGACCCAAGTTGCAAAATTGCTTTCAAAAATACTTTGTGCAAATAAAGGCGCCAAAACCAAATTAGCTTGTTTTAATTAATTAAATTGGATTAATTATTGGATATAAACAGCCGGATAACCAATTTAAAAAAAAAACGATTAGCAAAACTGGATTTTTTTTCTATTTAGAAAAAAAAATTCCGAGATCGGACACTATTTTTTTCAAACTGTCCGTTAACCTTTTTCACAATATTTAACCGTTTCACACAAATATTAAACTCACTTATTTAAAAAAGAAGTAGAGCTCGTAAATGTCAGAAGAATTTGATCCGAAGGAGCGAGCGCAATTCTCAAAATTTCTATATTTCCTCAATTTAGAAGAACATTTTCAAAAAATATCCAAAACCTTGAGACTTCTTTGAAGGTCCAATTTAGATCCTTGCTCAAAAACTCAATTTAACAAAGAGATATTGGATATCTATAACAAGAGACTTCCTTTAGAATGCCTGTTTTTGCAATTGCATTGCTCTTTGCTTCTAAAAGACGAAGCTCGACTAGAAAGTATTGTTATCTTCATAAAATATTAAATAAAGATTGTAGTAGTATCATTTTTTTCTTAAAGAGGTGTGCCTTTAAGAAATAAATAGACATTTGAATAAGATTAAACTATTTTTTATCGCTGCATGACTGGAATGTATAACATAAAATTACTCTATCTTGTTATCCGTTACTCTTTTTGATGCCAAAACTTTTAATATTTCTTAATGAATTTTCCAGCCCCACTACACAGTTAAAAATAGGTACTCAAAAATAAGTCAAATTTACTTATTTTTTAGTACATTCGATGCTTATCGTAACACCGAATAAATAAGTTCCAATTTTGAAAAAGACATACACTCAAAAATAATACAACGGGTAAAAATGAATAAAATTAGCAGCTGCCAGCCTGAGCCTACATTAACTGTCTTCATAAATCACTTTCAATAAATACCGACAATTACAACTAAGACTCATCGGACAAAGGTCTCAGGGATCGCAGCCCAATGCCTTATCCGTTGCAATACCAGGGCAACGTGAAGAAGTTATAAACAAAAGAAATGTTAAAAAGGTGTGCCAAAAGAATGGGAAGTAAGACAACTGAGTTGTAATAACTCAGCTTCCATTTAAGCAGTCGACATCAAATAATGTGGGAAAACATTTTGGTAAAAACTTTTTAAAAAGTTATCAAAAAACTTCGTAAAAACGGAACATTGCAAGTTTTTTTTTAATTATTTGTATAAATATCTACATATCTATTACTTATAAATCATCGAAATAAGATATGTAAAAATTCATTTCATTTAGCTGAATTGAAAAAGCTCATTTTTATACATGTTTCATATTTATACATGTTTCTCCCCAGCAAAAAAAGTCAGTATGAAAACTTCATAAAAATTTTGAAATTGAAGATTTTACGCCAGGAAAACTGCAGTTTTTTTGAAGATCTATAAAATTAAAGGTTTTTGTTTCAATATCCTTTATAAAAACTGTAAAAAACCTTCATAAGAAAAACTTTAAATTTTTAATCATGAAGGGAAAATGCAGATATTTTAAAGGTTTTATGCTGAAAAGTTAAAAACTTCAAAAAAACTGCAGTTTTTGTTTCAATATCCTTTAAAAAACCTCCAATTTGACAATTTTGATAAAAGGTTTCATGCTGACTTTTTTTGATGGGTCACGTTTCTTTCAACACTTATTTCCTGATCCATTCCTAAACCACTTCCTTCTTTTTTCCAATTAAGAACTTCTAAATTACTATTCAGATTTCAACTGCGCTGCATTCCTACGCATGTGTACACTCCAGTCTTCAAAACACCAGTTTCATTTCCTTATATGGTCACTGGAATGCGTGAGAACCGAAACTTTATTCCACGATAGCAAAAAATTCTCTTGGGGGAAATCCGAGAGCCGATAAATTTGGCGGAGGTAAATTTGGCAACATTAAATTTAGCGGAATCGTGCGAAAGGTCGACCATACATTGCATTACAAACATGTAGGGGAACAGATTTTCTGTTCTGCATGGAATTATGTTGTTTATATGTCCTTTCTTTACTACAAATATAATTTAAGCTAAAACTCAATTTAAGTAAGGAAATTAACTCAATTAAGTTAAATTGCGCTTAAAACTGTTGGCGGGATGCCGCGTATGACACAATTCAAACAAAAAAAAAGCATGGCCTTGGCGCCAATTTTCATAATCGCGACTAAAATAGAAGAATCGCAACATAAAATAATCGCGACAAGGAGTATCGTTAGTTAGGAATTGAATATAACTCCATACAGGACAGAAAATATCTTCCCTTTATTTGCGTTATGAAATATATAGATTCCGCCAAATTTACTTAATTAATCCTTTGTATGCAGATTCTTAAGTAGCAGCAACCATGTAAGCAGTATCTCAGCATCCCAAACTAGTTGGCCGACTCTTTCCAACCTTTCTCATATAGAATAAAGTATTATGAAATTCTAACTATGGATCCAGAACTTTTAGTTAAATCGACACGACGTGACAATTTACCAAATTTTAAACTATAATTACATGCTTGTAGATTGGAATTCGAAATTGGAATTTCTTATAGCTTTTATTGATTCAAATCTCCTAGGAAATATAATATTAGAATGTTTTATTTTTCTGTAAACAATCCTTTAGTATGTGCGTGTGCCTTCCACATAAAATAAGAAACCCGTACAGGACAGAAAATAAATAAAAAAAGAACGAATATTTTTCATTCAAATCCAACTTTATTCAATTCGTGAATTTTGTCATTTAGAACGAATTTCAGAGGCTTATCCATAAAACCATTTCAATCCATTTTCTTTATCTTTCGTAAAAGTATCAGAAAATATCATTACATCTAGTAAATGATACTGCCTTGAAATCGAGTACAAAACCATTTAAAGTGTTGTCATAGCAACAAGTGATTACTCATCTTTATATTCTTGTTATCTTTTTAACTTTATAGATTGTTGTATTTCTATTTCTACTGTTAAAGACAATTATTGAAAGATAAATTTAACAAAACTTACATAAATATGATGATATTCCTTTTTCGGTGAATAATATAGGGTGGTCACAAATTGTAGAGCGATGGTCTATGTTCGTCGTATTCCATTTAGTTGAAATTGCATAATAAAATATTATTTATGCCTAATACTTTGCTTATATTTTTAACAAGTAGCTTAGCTTTAGTAGCAACAAACAAAGTAGTTAAAGTGTGTTATGTAAAATTAAACGTACAAACAATGACCATCGCCCAAAATTTTGTCACCATCCCGTAGTTATACTCCTTTTCCAGAATCGTAGCAGTTAGCTCAGGCCTGTATGCTTAGTCTTTAAGCAAAAAAATATTTTTGGCGCCCAGCTGGAAGTGTATTAATAAAAAATTACAGTAATTAAATTCTAAAATTATTTTCTGTATTGGCGATTCGAATCCCGAGTAGCTTCTGCACTGTTAAAAAGAGGTACTCAAAAATAAGTAAAATGTACTCATTTCGAGTACATTCGATACTTATCATGGCTCCGAATACATAAGTGTCAATTTTTAAAAAGACATGAAAGGTGCTCAAAAATGAATGAAAGGAGTAAATGCTTGCCTACATATGCTGCCTTCATAAATTACTTACAATAAATATCGGCAATTACAACCAAGACTTACCGGGAATCGAAAACCCAGATCCTCAGGCACCGCAGTCCAGAGCCTTATCCGCTAAACTACCAAGAGTACTTGAAGAAATTATAAACAAAAGAAATGTAAAAAAATCGTACAAAAAGAATGGAAAGTAAAATAATTGAGTTGTAATAACTCAGTTTCCATTAAACAAACGACATCAGATAATATGGGAAAACCATCTTTTGAACACCTATTTTAAGTTTGTCAGGTCGCTTTGTTGAAATGGCTTGAACAGAAGCTGAGATCAGTAATATTCAATTACACGGCTCATTTTTGAGAAAGTACGGTTACTTAAATTTAAGTACGTCATCGCTCATTTACGATGCAATTGTACTCAAAGAAAACCGAGTAGGTTCAGGTACTCGTTTCTAAGTACTTTTTTTTTACATTATGCTGAAATTGGTTTGATTTCATACTGAAATTCCATGCAAATATCTAGCTATTACTATCTGTAGGAAAAAAATATTGCTTAAAAACACAACATCGTAAAAATAATATACTAACCAAATCAAACACACTTCTCAACGTTCTACTCCAACTCAAACAGACATTGTGTTCTTTACAGCTTCACCAAATCAGATTAACGTATCATCGTGTCTAAAAGAAGAAGAAAAAAACGATTAAGAATCGTCTAATCTTTAACGATCTCCACCATCCGGATTTTGGGGACCCCCCCACGTCGCACGCCATCCCATCGTTAGATGAAAGACACGAGCTGCGTGGTTGCAGGAGCATTTGAAGAAACGCGAGAAAATTTAGAAGATTTGATGACAGTTGCCCCAGTGACGCGTAGAATAAAACGCTCAAACGTTGAAACTAATTCAATGGTTCCAACCCTTTTAAGAGCCCCAGTTGCTCAGTTGGTAAGGCGTTCAGCTACTAATCAGAGGATTGGTGGTTCGAATCCGTGAAATGGACTTGACATAGAAAAGTAAAAAAGTAGTGATCTTGCGATCGGAGGGTTGCCAGCTTCGCTACAAAAATACTAGAAAGTCGTCCAGAATATCCAACAAATTATACTGGCGTGTATACGGGACTGGTGCACGATACATCTGATCGGGGTCCAAAGTCCCGACATCTATTGAAGGCGTTGGGTGCCAGCTCAGGTGTTGTTCTCGTCATCTGACCATGGTTCTAAAATAACGAGGTGCATGTATGAATGTGTGTGGGAATGTGTCTATGTTCCCAGGTCTTTCCTTCGAGATAGACCCCGAACCGTCGCCAATAGCCCACTGTGCAGCTCTAGTGCGACGTTAATTAACAAAACCAACCAAAACAACCCAACCTTTTGATGGGCATGGACCATTGAATCAAAAATTTAACAAGTCGCGGACCAGCACCACCTTTTTCATCTGCGGACCACCCAACTGGAAAACGCTGAGGTACTGAATTTAATTTTGGGTGCGAGTCCTCATTTATTAATTTTAATTGTCTTGTTATTAGGGTAACATTTCGCAAACGACTGAAATTATGTATCTCTGTTTGAAAATAGGGCATTTAAAAACAAATAAGAGACAAATAAAAGTAATGCTTTATCAAAAATATATTAAATCCATAAAATACATCGGTTGGTTGAGACAATGGTGCCATCAAAAAGTAACAAATGTATCGTGTGCATTTCTGGTGAGTTCAGGTGTTTCCTCGTCATCTGACCATGGTTCAAAAATACGAGGTATCGTTCCCGGGTCTTTCCTTCGAGATAGGCCCCGAACCGTCGCCAATAGCCCACTGTGCAGCTGTAGTGCGACGTTAATTAACCAAACCAAGCATTTCTGGTGAGTTATTTAATAATCAAAGCATACATATTGAAGTGATACACGCCTCAAATAGCAGGTTGTACCATCCCAAGAACTATAATCTCTTTTACCATTCATCAAAGACTATCTCTATCTAGTGACTCTGCGTGGAGCCACCAGCTTGATGCTTTGAGAGTTTAGCGTTTTCCTACCTAAGAGAAAACGGACAGAGACCTTTTAGACACTTAACTGGAATGACGTTTATGTCGCTTATAAAGGACCAGACGCCAGGCGTCCTTTCTGTTTTTCTTTTGTATATTTTGTAAATAACATGTAACTTAAATGTAAATTTACTTAAACTCTAAAATTTTAACTTTAATTAAATAATTTCAAAATTTAATTTTGAGTCTCTCATTTTTGGGACAGAAGTTTTGGTTTGGGATACGTGTAGCGTATTTGCCGTCAACACAGGAGCTCCAGTCCTTATTGCAAGGGAAATGCTACAAGGTCCATACTCCCGGCCATGACGTACATTTTAGCCGCGAGGTATTACGAGTCTTTCTACAGACCACTTGGTCATTGGTTAAATTCCAGCTCTGCCCCGGCAATATAAAATAATTAGGAGATACGTTTGTTAAATCAAATAAATTTTGATTTTAAATATATTTTTGCCGTGAAAGGAATACATTTCAAACCACACATTTTTTTTTCGGAAAACGAAAACTTTTATTGCACAATAGCTCTACGGACTTCTTTAGACCCCCTGCGGACTACCAGTAGTCCGTGGACTACAGAATGGGATAACCACTGCTATTGAGACATACCAATCTTTTTTATGTAGATGAGGTCTTCAGCATAGCACGGTCATACATATTGTCAGGGACCGATTAAGACATTAAAGCAAGGGAAGCCTGCCTTTAAATGGGGGCCCCATTTCTCTCAATTTGACAACGGGACATCAAATCCAGCTTTTACATGCACTAAACTGCTTGTCCCTGAATGGCATTAAAATGAAGCACATTATAAATAATATATTCCTAATATTCTGTATGTTAATTTTTTTCTAATATTCGAATAAATTTAACAGAAGTCCCAGCAAAAAAAAGTCAGCATGAAACCTTCATCCAAATTTTCAAATTGAAGGTTTTATAAAGGATATTGAAGCAAAAAACGGCAGTTTTTTGTTTTTAATTTTCCTGCATAAAACTTTTAAAATATCTGCATTTTCCCTTCATGATTAAAATTGAAGGTTTTTTTTCCGGTTTTTATGAAGGATATTGAAACAAAGACCTTTAATTTTATAGATCTTCAAAAAAAACTGCAGTTTTCCTGCGTAAAACCTTCAATTTCAAAAAATTTATGAAGGTTTTATGCTGACTTTTTTTGCTGGGGTAGCAAAGTTTTTTTACTATAGTTTGTAATGCATTTTTTTAAGTAATTAGTTAAGTAAAAATTAATTAAGTAAGTAACTTGAGTAGCAAACTATGTTAGGGTTGTTAAATATTTATATAAATTATGTGATTTGGGGGACCCTTAAAAGGGTAAGCTTGGCCTTCATTGGCCTATTCGGTAATCATTCCCTGCATATTGTAATACGTAATGCAAAATCAACCAAAACACCTCTTTGACTATCTCACTGAATATAACCAACACATTTCAAAACTTCTTATGCGTCACTTTCCCCATGTGCGTATGTGTGTGCGCCGCCACACATCAGCAAAATCCATTTCAAAACCGTCACCTGAATGACGTCACAAAGCATCTTTTCGAAAATTATGTGACATCTTTCCAAATGACAGTTCACAGGTTTGGGCACATAACTCCGGAAATCTAATATCCCCGAATCAGAAATTCCCCAAACAAAAAGATGAAAGGGAATTTAAAAATGGGTGGTGGGAGTTTATTCGAATTCCTTATTCTCATAAATGACATCTCATGAGATAGCGTCTATGCAAATCGCGTAAATTCTGTGCGAATTGCGATTTATATGCAAATGAGAAGGTATGGTTGTCCTTCTTTTTCGTAAATATGTCAAACTTATACAAAATAATCACGATACATTTCGGGGTACAATTTTTTTTGTTCCCTTAATGCAGTATTTCCTAACTCGTGGTCCGCTAGAGATTTCGTGCGTAAAAAAAAATGTCAAAATACAACATGTAACTGTCATGGTTAAAGCAAAACTCATTCTATAACTTCTTCTGTTTGAGATCTGTTATTTTCATATGTAAAATTTTAATATCAAGTCAAATATCATCAAATGAGAAAATGTCCGCAAAATATAAACATCTTTAACATGGGGCGCCAGTTGCCAAGTGGATCCGCGTTCGGTTAGGAGTCAGAGGATTGCGAGTTCGAATCCAACTGAGTAGATTTGCCAAAAATATAAATGTAAGACTCTTGGATTTTTATTGCGTATTTTAACGTTGTATTTGTATTTTAATATTCTTCACGCAATGTTTCTAAAAGGCGAATTTTTATCTTAAAAACGTAGTGATCTTGTGATCGGAGGGTAGCCAGTTTCGATACAAAATACTAAAACGCCTTCTAAAAATACCCCAAAAATATATAATCGCGTACATACGGGAATGGTGCATGTTAAATCAGATCGGGGCCCGATGTCCTGAAGCCTATTGAGGTTACGTTGGGTGCCAAATCAGGTGTTGCCTCGTTATTTGATTTTGGTTCTAAAATAAGTAGTATTGCTCGAAGGTTTGTCTGTGTGTCCCGAGGATTAAACATATAAGGATAACAGAGATAAGGCGCCTAAATCAGGCGAGTAAAGCTCTCTTAACTTACCAATCAAATATCAATCTAACTTTTTATAAAAACAAAAGTTCACGAGTAAATTGTTTTATATGAACATCATGAAACTAACTTTGTCTACAGAAAATGCATGATAAAATATATTATTTCTACAAAAGTTACAAAAATACTTTGAACCAAGTAAAGTACAAGACTTTAACTTATTAAAGGGTACGAAACACAAAATTTTCCAAAAATATTTTACTGCTTTGAAACATAGTTCATTTTATTTTGAATCTAACAACACCAAATTTATATTTACATTTTAAGTACATGTAATTATTTTTAACGAATCAATATTAAGCTTTGATACAAAATTGCCTGCATATGTAACTTTAAACGCATTTTTCTCATGCATGACTTTTTTTCATGTTTGATCAAGTTTAAATTGATATAAGTAAAGATCTATTTGAAGACACTGCTCCGAATATACTACAGTGTATTTTCAAACATATTACTTTATTTTGCTTTTAGGGATTAGTAATAAATACAATATTTTTGTTAAATATTTTTTAATATTTGGGCAGCGAAATTAAGGATTTTTTTTTAATTAAAAAAATATGTTTTAACTCTTTGAGGCACACGAATTTAAAGAAAATAAGAACCCTAGTTGCAGAAAACTTTTTTTATTATTCGATTATTTAAGATAAATCATTACTCTTTTTTATGAATCACTTATTTATGCATTATCCGTTGGTGCATAGCATTGCCCGCATAATGAAAATCTTTAAAAATATATATTATACTGTATGACTATGAGTAACTTAACTTATCAAGGTGGGTTAAAATATATCCCACCATGCATAAAAAGCTAAGAAAAAAGGTGGGACAGTTTTTAACCCACCTAGCCCCAAAGAGTTAAATAACAAAAATTTGCAAAGGCAGTTTGTTAAACACATTCTTTTGTTTATAAAAACGTATAATTAAAGTTTTTCAGAAAAAATCACCTTGGCTTATATCAAAAATAAGAAAAGTCACTCTTTTGTAATTTTTTATTTATTTTTTATAATTTATATATTTTTTTATATTTGACCATGTGAATACGGTAATATGCTTTGCACACATGTGTGAAAAAAGTTATTATAATTTCTACAAAATTAAAGAAAAAAAGTCAAATGTTTTGAAGATATCTCGCCAAGCATAATGGTACTCTCGAAATATCTTAATAACCAAGCTTTGTACAGCAACCCCAAAAATATCTTCGGGAAGCATTCTGATCCTGGAATGTTCGGAATGAAATTTTTACATTGTTAACCCTCCTCGATGTATTATTAACAGCATAACAATGCGGCTTTGGGAAAACATGAATAAACAAATAACGTGCAACTTTTCACGGACTGATGAAGCTATGGAATTCGAAACTATATCTCTTGTGTTTTTTAAAACGACTCAAATTCGTGAATTTTTAAGAATCTGGGCAGTTTTTAAAGATTGCGTCTAAAATGGAACCGAGGCATAACTTAAATAACTTATAAGCATTTAGTTTTTGGATTATACACATAAAGTAAGAGCACTTTTTAATTTTGTAATCGTTAAAGCTTCTCTTGCATAAAATTATAAACATGTTTCATTTTTACCGTAAAAAGTATCACCTTCTTTAAGGTGATACTTTTCTGAAAAGGGGTTTTACAAAGGGGTTGAGGATTTGAAAAGAGAGTGGTTACAGGAATTTTCTTTCCTATATCGATTTTATATATAATATATTTCTTTCACAGGGCTCGATTTGAGGCGAAACGAGCCGAAACGGCATTCTCTCTCTCTTTAGGAAAAAAAATTACGATAATTAAAAATATTTAATTAATTACATATTACTCTGTTGTCAGTGAGTGGGCCTGGTCTTACTACCAGTGGCGGCGATTCGGAGGGCCAAAAGGGGGGGGGGGGGTAGCGGTTGCCGCCGCACTGCTTTAGGATGAATCTTTTTTCGAATACAAAGGAAAAGGAGATGGGATAAATGATCAAACTGGTTGACGCGGCTCACATTCCAGCCTATGGTGGCATTTTCCCTCCTATGCGATACATCGGTAAGAAGGGGAATGGGTTAGCAATCCACCTGGTCGACTCGAGACGTCTTATCTTCCTGTACACGTGGTATGTCATTTATCCCGATAGGCTAACTTCTGGGGGCGGAAGCGTTATACAGCAGACAAGGACGAAATTCCAATCCATGCGATGGATGGATTAATAATCGACCTGGACGACTCGTGCCTATTTTATGTTAGTATCCTTTTGTAGAAATAACACAAAATAAAGATTATATATAAATATGCAATATTTATTCCAACAGTAGAAAGAATGGTCATCATTTTTAATCCAATTCCCCCCCCCCCCCCCCTGACCCACTTCTTGTTTCAACTTACCCCACCCCACTTTTACCACCCAATCGCCGCCACTGAGTTCCGGCATCTCTATTTCCAGAAATCGAGCACTGTATATATATATATACCCCAAAATAACGCTTTTCAACTAAATATATTTATACATCTATGTGCTGATGGAATTTTAAAATACTTTTTTAAACCAAATTGATGTACTCGTATCAAGCATATTTCTTTTACAATATTCTATCTCAATTCATACGTTCATGATATCATAAAGATATCCCAAAAAATCCTAACAATGAGGGGTATTTGAGTTGAAAAGCGATGAATTGCATTTCTATTATGATCAAGAAAATTGAATTTTCTTTATGTGGGTTGTTAAGCGCAATTTTCTCAAAGAGAGTTTTGAATGTTTTGGGGAAATCCTGACAACAATAATAGGAGCATTCCATCGAAAACTTTCGCTGTGGATCAAGAAGACTCGGATATTGAAAAACTGCCATTTCTGGAATAATCACACACACACACACATTTCAATGTCAGGATCATAAAATCGAATTTTAGAAGAATATGTAGTACCCCCTGATCTAAAATAATAACACTGGAGCTAGTACTAAGTGTGCCCGACCACTTTACACCATTTTGAGAGGAGTTTAAAAAAATAGTCCTTCCGCATAAGTTTGCGCAGGCACGTAGGTAAGGGGGTGGTTCAGGGGGTTCAAACCCCTCCTATTGAAAATCAAGAAGAAAAAAATTGAAAATCGGATTACTGTAAAAATTTCAAATTCTCATATACTATTTCTTGTTGCGTATTATAAGGGAAAACTTGGTATTTTCCAGAGTCTTACCTAGGAAAACAGTTTTCAAAAGGCGTCAAAAACATGTTTTGAAGTTATTTTTATCTCAAACTAAGCCTAACATTGACGCCATCGTGTTTCATTATTTAGTATTTGGATTTCGGCTACAAAGGGAAAGTATCGTTAAACTGGACCGTATAAACAAGATGCTCCAAAACCATATATTATTCTAAACAAGGGTTCTCAAAAATTAAATTTGTTCTCTAATTTATTTCCTATTTAGAAGTGACATTTACTAATTTTAAAAATAGGTTATGACTGATATTGGTAACGATTCCATGAAAACTAAATGATGTTATTTCGATATTTATCTGCTAATGTACAATGTACTGCTGCGTACTTAAATCAAAATTAATAAGTTAAAAAAAATGGGAGTGAGGGGGAGTTTTTTGAATTTTTTGAGGAACGGGGGGGGGGGGGGTCGAACCCCTTCCATGAAAAATCTATACCTACGTGTCTGAGTTTGCGTATATTTAAAAAAGCATTTCCGGCTTTCAAAAATAAATTAAATGTTATACATTAAACAGTGTTCACTCTAGACGTTTTTTGAAGGGCGGCCCGCCCTTTTTTCATCTCGATAGCGCCCTTATGCCCCTTTTTCAAAAATGCCGCCCTCCTTTGAAAAAATTCCGCCCCTCTTGCCCTTTTCAGTTAAGCACAAGCGTCCTTGCTTCCCTAGGTGTCTTTAAAAAAGGCATCGATTTTCGGCAATTTTTTTGTGTGCAAATTGGAATTAAATGTATTATGACAGTAGAAAAACAAACTCCTTTTTAATTACGCGTGTTGTGAAATCGCAACGATTCTGCGGCAATTTCGAGCACGGGGCATTCCATGAATCCTATTGGTCGCCTGTGCCCGCTTATGAAATGCCGAGTTGTTTTTTTAAAGAGAAGATGGTTTGGGACAAAGTTGCAAGACTAGGCATTTTATAAACAAACTTTTGATTTCAGTGGCCTTTTTAAAAGCTTTGTAAGGGGTCTAATTAGGACTACTTATAGATTTGGTTTTTAGGAAAAACATTAATTTTTAAATGTTAAATTTTGATTTTAAGTAATAGCTTCATTTTGTACGGGTCTTTCCTTCGAGATAGGCCCCGAACCGTCAACAATAGCACAATATGAAGCTGTAGCGCAATGTCAACCAATAAATCGGATTTTTTTTTGGTTAAGTGTCCTATATGTCCTATATGTGGCCGCTCCCACCCTAAACATTTTTTTTAAAGTGCCCTTTTAAAAATAAGACTTGTCTTTTCAAACACGGTGTGCCCTTTTACTGCAATCAGCGCCCTGCCCCTTTTTATTTCTAGAGTGAACACTGCATTAAATGTTTTGACATACTACTTACTTTTTTACTAACAAGAAAAAGAAAACAAAATAAAATAGTTTTAAATCTTTCTGTGACGTCACTCAGTCACAAATGGATACCTTGATTTGAAATAGAAATAAGTAGTCACCCAAGTGCCACAAAGTCGTTGTAAAAAATTCACTTTATTGCGTAAATAAGACGTTCACGTGTCCATGACAAATGTTCATATTTTTTTTTCCGAATCTCAAGATGGCTTAAGACATTTCTGTATGTTTAAAATGACAATTATTTTTACAATCGTTTCTAATCTAATCTATTCTAAATTGTTCCCTATAGATCGTTCGTAAAACTCTACCGAAACATTTAATTAACCAATCGAAATAACTGGGATTGTCACACGTCACAACACGTGCCAGCTTATTTATAACATGTTTAATATATGGGGGTGACATTTAGTAAAAAATGCCCAAAATTTATCGAAGTAGAAAAAAAATATAATTAAGTTTTTTATTGTATAAACAATTACTTGACGAGCTTCAAAAACTGGATTCTCAATAATTTTTTTCAGTTTTACTTCCATCTTTTCCTTTGAATGTCTTGGACGTCTCTTAATTTTCATGATAATCAGTCGAAAAGAAATTTCTCCACATGGGGTCAGGTACTTTAAGTCTAATCATAAACATCTACTATGCAAACACCGCTAATGTGACTTTAATATTCATTAAATATAACATGAAAATAACCCTTACAAACTTTCCCCGGTATTATTTCCTAGATGTCCAAGCTTGAATTGACGTCTCACGTCAATTAAATTTTTTTTTAAGAAGCTATTATAGCTAAGCCTAACATGGCGGATTTTTTAGAACTTTTCGATTTTGTTTTCTTGTAATAAAGTTTTGGTTTAAATAGAAGTTTAGTTTTACCTTCTGAAAATGATATATTAATGGGGAACTTTTTAATTAAGATTCAAGTATATCATTTTATACCTCCTGATTACTTCATAAAAAAAATTATTAAGATCTTATTAAAGCGGTTGTCAATTTAAGATTATATTCTTTAATTAGTCCACTCGGGATACTCTTGTTTATAACAGTTAAAAAAAATTGCTTTAGATAATAGTGGTGCAAAGTAATAAATTTTTTTAGTGGGCTTTATTTGAAGGATTTGCTTTAGAATCTTATTGTTTCTATAATACAATATTTCCATATTCTCGTAATTCTTTAGAGAAAATAATAACCAACAGAATAATATTAATTTTTATCCTATTAATATAAAGTACGTTTTATCTAGTAATATTAAATATTCAAATCATAGTAACATTAAATCGTCAGTGGGTGGCTCAGCGGTAGGAATACTCAACTCATAATCGGAGATTGCTGAGAGCTCGTCTCACGTAAAATTGTACCATCCCAAGAACTCTCTATCTCTACCATCATCAGAACTACTATTTATATTTAGTGACACTAGGTGGATCCACCAGCTTGAGGCTTCTTGCCATATGAACTTAGCGGTTTCCTACCTCTGGGAGATAGGCAGAGACTCGTAGTTGAAATGACGTGTTTGAACGATCCTAACCACTTTATATCCATTAATCTAATAATATCAAGTGACCGAAATTTAAAATTTTCTTTTTGAATATTCTGATCGACACGATATACAGCTCCAATTTTCCCACTGGTTTGCAATTTCGCAGCTAATTTTTTATACATCTCAAGCGCATTTCGATAGTTTGTAACTGTCCGTCAATTTTAATTTCAATACCCGCAATAGTTTTTCAGTAATAATTCTCTAAACACGTCATCTTTAATTCTAATAGCCCTGTTGTTTGCATAACAGATCTGGTTGTAAACGCACTTTTTATTCTTGAGATAAATACCTTGCAAGAATACAAAAATGTACATTTAAAATCATTGTTTTGGACCCTGGTGTCCTCAAAACGCATAGAAACTCTAAGTTTTTAACAAAATCTTTACCAACCCCTATTTCAAAAAAGGCAAGATAATCTTTAGAGAGTAATAAATATAGTGTTGGAGCTTCTATTTTGAAAAATGATCTTACATTACCTATTTTCTTCCAAAGTAAAATGTTATATTCACCGTGAATTATATGAATAGTTTTATTTTAGTGCTGAATTTTATTTTCATATTATATGCAGTTTATAGTAACCCCCCCACATACTTCGGTATATTTCCAAAATTTCATATTTTATAACAATACCCTTTTATGTCGCCGCTTTTCTTCTTGTATACGAAACAAAAAGGATACAAAAGTATCACATTTCCTATCCTTCCTGAAATATTTATTCCAGATATACTGTTTTCCTTTTACATTTATTTTTTAAAAAGATAGTAAAATTGGACATATTCCTGAGCTACAAATAACATTGAAACCCGTTTGTATTTGATATATTTAACCCTGCAGGTGTTCGCACTCCACAATGCAAGCTAAATCGAATTGGAAATGAGAGACGAATTGAATAAAACACTTACTGTTAAGGACCGTCACTTATTATTATTGAGATGCTCGTAAGAACTAACAAATGATCTATTCGACCAGATGATTTCACTCATAAGAGGGTGACCAAACGTTCGAGTGGTTGATTTTTTTATTTTCTACTCTTCCCTGACTAAACCGATATAACTCGTGTTGGTATGTACAATATACATGTTATATATGTTACCGTTAAAGTATATAATGCAGTTATTTCATAGAATACCTAGTTATTCTATGAAATAACTGATCGTGTCCGTTAAAGTGTGTAATATGTTATTAATTTGACACTTTAACTAGTTATTCTATGAAATAACTAGGTATTCTATAAATTAACTAATGAGAGACAGTTAAAGTGTAAAATAAACAATTTATCTAAAATGAAATTTTACTAATGATAGACAATTAAAATGAAAAAGAAGCAATTTATCTAATTTATGCAGCGTATAAATGGTATTTATGGAAACGTACCATAAAATCATTTGTTATAACAAGGATTACTAAAATGACACTTGGAATTACAAAGAACATTTTTTCTAAAACAAAAACATTTTTTGACAGTCCAACTCTAGCTGCGCAACCAAACATAGCCTCGTAGGGGGACCTTTTAATACCAGAATGGAACGCTCTGTTCTTCATAAACTGGATAAATTTTAACCCGTTACTCCACGAAGTTGACTGGTTGTCTTGCATCCAAGTCGTCAACATATTTTCTATGTCCTGATTGGCTCTCTCAACACTGCCTTGGCTTTGGCTATGTTTTGGTTTGCCATGCACGATCTTAAGCTCTGGCCAAGTTACTTTTAAGTCATCAATAAGTTTGTTACAAAATTCTCTTCCATTGTCCGACTGCACTATACATGGGGCTCCAAACAACAGGAATATATCAAGCAACTGTCCTGCAACTTCTTCTGCTCTCTTTGTTTGAAGAGGTCTTAAAACCACGAACTTTATAAGGTGATCTTGATAAAATGATATATGATATAGATTATTTTACACTTTAACGGGCTGCAGATCGTTATTCTATGAAATAACTAGTTAAACCATGAAATACAAGAGAGTTTTACACTTTAACGGACACGATCAGTTATTTCATGGAATAACTAGGTATTCTATGAAATAACGGATTTCATACTTTAACGGTAACATATACATGTTATCCCGAGTTAATTGTTAAGGAAGGCGGTTAATGTTATTGCACCGTACGGGAAAGTAAGAAAAAAAATTATTTTACCTCGAATTAAAAGATTTATGAAAATTAGACAGTAGCTTTATGCTGTGAAATATATACATATGTAGCGCTATGCACAATTTGGCTACACTCGGTATCGAACCGAGGAACTTCAGCTTGCTACGCCGATACTCTGCCAGTAAATCCAAAGTGATCACTCTCGCCTAAGCAGGAGTATCGGGCAGATGAAGTGAACCCCACACATATATTTACTTGTTAATTTGATCGTTTCTTCATATACTCTAGTCCAATATGTGCTTGTAAAGTTTAATAATAAAAAAAAGCTGATCAAATCGCGATGCGGGACGTAATAAGTGACGGCCCCCTAACAAGAATACACTATTCCAATCCTTATCTTAACAATTTTGTCTTACCTACAATTCGATTCGCTTTGGATTGTGCCTCTCAGGGTCGCTGCAGTGTTAACAATATAGTTCGTGGCATCGCAAAACTTTCTACAGTAGACCCTCGATATAATGACGCCTTTAAAAAATTTACATAAGAAATAATAAACCGATTGGGCGTTTTAATGACATTTGTTTTAAAGAAGACGTGGCTATATGATGGGGTCATTATACAGATGTTGACTGCATTACGCTTCCCATTCTTTTGGCACACCTTTTTAACATTTCTTATGTCTGTGCGCCAATCATTCTTTTGTTATGGCGTTTCCTATAATAACAAAAAATTTCCAGTTCGTGGTTATCTCACTCTAAAAAAAAGTACTTAAAATGAGTACCTGAACCTACTCGTTTTTCTTTGAGTACAATTGCATCGTAAATGAGCGATGACGTACTCAAATTTAAGTAACCGTACTTTCTCAAAAATGAGCAGTGTGATTTAATATTGCTCATCTTAGCTTCCGTTCAAGCCATCTTAACAAAGCGACTTGGCAAACTTAAAATGGTTGTTCAGAAGATGGTTTTCCACATTATTTTATGTCGATTTCTTAAATGCAAACTGAGTTATTACGACTCAATTATCTTGCTTCCCATTCTTTTGGCACATTTTTTTAACATTTCTTCTGTTTATAACTTCTTCACGTCGCCCTGGTAGTACAGCGGATAAGACACTGGACTGCGGTGCCTCAGGATATGGGTTCGATTCGCGGTAAGTCTTGGTTGTAATTGTCGATATTTATTGAAAGTGATTTATGAAGGCTGCGTATGTAGGCAAAATTATACTAAGAAATTTAATTCCATGACAAGTGCAGAATAGATATTTCTTACCAAAGACGCAAGAAGGAGCAGTCACAAGTTCAAACTATTCAAGAAACAAACCTTTTGGTGCAAAGAGGACTCTACCTACCCGAGTTTTTATCTCTTAATTCTAAATAAATGTTCTTCGTTTAATTAAAAATAGAAATCATAAATTTAAAATTTAATCTATAGAACGTTTTCTTCCGTATATTAAACTCACAAAACAAGACGCCAAATCCTAAAAATGAATTATTTTACAATTTGCTCAATTGGATAGACAACATTCCCCAAACACCCTAAGAAAGATTGATTGCATGTAGCTGTCGAAAGCACATGACACGAGGCTGAAATATGAGGATATAACTGCACGAGGATTACTGCATGCCTCGTTTTACAATTCGAGGAAAGTCTTCGAAAATCCTTTTATACGAAGCATACATAGTTCGATTGATTTTTCAAAGATGGCGCTGTGACACATTGTTCCAAATTGCATACGCGACAAGAATTGTAAGTAATGGCGAATTTTTTTTTTTTTTTGTACTAGGATTTATTGAGATAAAAGCCTGAATTTCGGAGAGAGTTAACTGTAACTTTATTGTCTTTAGAATATCCTTTATTGTGAAATGTAGACGAAAGGGACTTCTATCCCAAAATAATTAATAGGTGAAAAATCGTCTGCAAAAGAATATGTACCTAGTAGGTCGGATTATAAATTACTACATAAAGTACTTTCGACGCTTCCGTGTAAAAAAGAATAATAGTGGAAATATATCGTACTTTTACAATATAAAAGGGTTATGTAATTAATATTAAACGAAAAATAATAAAAGAGAAATTATTTAACCCAATGAACGGTTAGAAAAAGGGCAAAATTAAAGTTGTTTTCTAGTGTATAACAATGGAATAAATTTGGAATATAATCTGGAATAAATTTTTATGTAAGAGTTTTTAACGAGAACCATCTTTGAAATCAGCTACGTGGGGTATCAGGGAATAAACATCATGTTAAGTTTTTAGGATTCCTACGCTACAACTCCGTGACAAATAGCACAATTGAAATTAATTTGATCTCGTTTAATAGAAAGTTAAGCACCAATGCGTGTCAAGTTTTAAAATAAAACAAAAACATGGACTAGAGCTCGCGGCGTCTGGCGAAAAAGTATGCGCCTTTCTTCTATCGAGGTTTTTGTTGGAGACCAATCGTTACTTTTATAATCTGCCTTAAAACCGTTCTAGTCGTACTCCGATACAGCCACGTCTGATTTATTCAATCATAGACAATTGTTGCAAATAATCTTACAGACTATTCGTTGGTTTTGAAGTTAATATGGATTATTCATGTAAAACTTCTAAATTAAAATTGGCCTTTTATATAAAATCTCAAGATGCTGTTCGGCTTAATCTTGAGCTATCAACCCAGCATTTTCGAAAAATAGATCAAAATTAGAATTTTCTGTAATTTATTATTAGTCCAGCAAAGTGTCCGGTCACGTTTCACCACAACGACATGATTGGCTGTTGTCCCGTGACGTAGTCACCTCTGCATATCAAACCAACGTTAAAATAATTAGAACGAAGTTACTTTTTTCACGGCACATTAGTTTTTGGCCAATGCTAATGAATTCCGTATAAATAAGTAATTATTTTTTATAGAGTCTTTTGGGAAAGAAAGACATGGAAGCCTACATGAGTTAATTACATTTTTGTAGATCTGCGAATCACCAAAGTTCTGTATAATGTTACAAAGTTGAAGATAAGGCACAAACCAATCGGTGTAGCTATGTCGGTGCACGACTCAAAATGTTTTAGTCATTTTAGCAGATTATAAAAAATATAAACTTGTTCGCAAACAAAAACCTTAGCAGAAGACGATCGGAAGCTGCTACGGATCCTATCCCTGCCCCGTACGTGCTTTGCTTTAATTCAAGTTTTATTTCCATAAGTTTAAATTTTCTTTGTAGAACGAAATCGACGTGCTATTTTTCACAGATATTTTGTATTTAAACGGATCAGACTAAAAGCACGACATGGTAACTCAATCCTAAACCCGCATCTGTTAGTTGAGTTTAAAGCTGTCGCACACATTAAAAGTATTACACCCGTTCCGATATAAGAGCGAGGCCTCCGTGGCCGAGTGGATTAAAGCGTCAGCTGGGAATCCAAGGGTACCCGGTTGAAAACCTTGCAATGGACTAGACTAAAGAATAGTAAAAAAGTAGTGGTATTGAAATCGGAGGGTTGCCAACTTCGCTACCAAAATTCTAGAATGTCGTTCAGAACATCCACAAAAAATTAACGTCTTGTATACGGGACTGGTGCACGATACATTTGATCGGGGTCCAAAGTCCCGACGTCTATTGAAGGCGTTGGGTGCCAGTTCAGGTGTTGTCCTCGTCATCTGACCATGGTTAAAAAATACGAGGCATCGTTCCCGGGCCTTTCCTTCGAGATAGGCCCCGAACCGTCGACAATAGCCCACTGTGCAGCTCTAGTGCGACGTTAATTAACCAAACCAAACCAAAACCGATACAAGATCATTTGAAGTCTGTAACTAGCCTTGGCTATAATGTTAAGTGGAATGACATTTAACTCATTATTGGGCAACCTATCGAGCTGGGACCTCCCGCCACTTAGCCAAATTATAGATCCAGCTGTTTGATAAGGGAAAATGGCATTAGCTCAATTATTTATTTTTTGGACTTGCACAACTGTGCAGACAATACGCCCCCATTTGTTTACCTACCAACATTTAAAATCCACGCCAAGAAAATTTCCAAACATAACTTTAGAGATTCATACGAAAAACAAGCACTTCCAGAAATGAATATGACACACTAAAAAAAAAAAGTCAACCCCAACATCTGAACATAAATCAAATCTCCTGTTAAAATCAGAAAAACGCCAAAAGTAGTATGTTACGCCGAAAATATGAAAGCGAGAAAAATAAGTGAAGAGTGAAATTTGTATAAAGTTTGAAACGTATTGATAAAGTCTATAAGGTATATTTTTTCATTGAAAAAAAATTTCGCTTCTTTGAAGTCTCGGCGGATGCAAACACTAATTTATTGTATTTTTTTCTTGGATAAGAAATTATTGGATATCCAAAGGCGATTTATTCATGCAAAATATTTGGAAGTAAACACGTTCTTTCAAACGTTTAATATGACATGAAAACTAAATGTATGAAATATAATATAGTAATATTTTTAAAAATAAAATAATATTTTTAAAAAAAACGACTTTAAGAAAAATGCGCCTCTTTTAATATTACGAACAAGTTGAAAAAATTTAATTATTTAATATCAATATTATACTTATTACAACTTTTTGTAGTTGGTGCCAATTTACTAAAAACATATCAACATTTTAAAGCTGATTTAAAAAAAAAGTGTTAATAAGTATCAAATTTATATTAATTCATTCAACTTGTTCGTAAAATTAAAAACTATGCTTTATTTTTTAGCGCATTTTTCTTAAAATCGGTCAATATACTTTAGGTACTCAAACAATGATTTCTAAACAAAATACTACAACTAAAAATGTGTTTAATCTTTCTTTAGAAAATATAGTAAGATTTAAAAGAATTGATTTTACACTAAATTTTTCAAAGTTTATATCTCCAATGTTTATTCTTAGCTGAATTTTAAGAAGTTATAAGAACCTACCGACCTACGCTAAAGTAATTTTTGTAATTGCAAAATTAGAAGTTTAACTAATTAGAAGCTTAAATAATAGTTTCTGATCATGTTTTGCTTATATATTTTACTAGCAAAAATACCCGTTCTTCGCACGGTGGTAAATAAAATAACGACAAATGACAGAAAATATATACATTTCCTCTTCTCATTGTACAAAAAGCCCAATGTGCGGATATTTCCAGTAATTATTAAATTAAACAAAACTTATGACGTCATTTTTATAGTGTCAATAACGAAATGAAAATTCTTTAAAATCGCAAACGATATTGTCATCCATGTTAAGTGAATGACATACATTAAAATAGCTATACTAAATGAATGGAACATCGTACAAACTTAAAAATTATCCCAAAAAATGTCTAATTTTTCAATTAAAGTTCTCTGTAAATTTCATAAATCTACGTTGTGTAATTATGGAGAATTTCGTGTAAATATCGGCATTCTAATCTATTCATAATTTTTTATATTATATTTTCGCTTTTCTTCGTTGATTTTAACTGATTTTACTGTTGCCACTTCGTGAAACTTTGCTAAAGTACACTAAAAAATGTCATAACATTCGAATGGAACATCGTAGAGACTCGAAAATAATCATGTTAAAATTCTTATTTTTTGAACTAATTATTCTGTGAATTTCATAGATCTATGTTGTGTAGTTGCGGAGCTTATTTTGTACTGACAAACAAACAAACAGAGATCCGGACGCATTTTGAAGATTTCAGCTTTATATATATGATTATCTTAATAAATATTAGAGAGGTTGGTTTTAAGTTTCACTTCGAATTATTTGATTCGGAAAATATTTTAAATAGTAAGTATATATATAAAATGCAAATCCCACTACGTTGACAAGCATTAAGCGCCAATGGGTTAACAAATATCAGAATTAAAAAATTAAAGTGTTGAAATATGCAATAAACTTCTTATTATGATAAAAAAAAAAGTTTAGCATAACTTGGCGACTTCTTTTATTAAAGCTATCAGCACATGAGCGATAAATGCACTGCCACTAGAGCTAGGCGATAATCATTTGGGTGGTTAAAAAATTATTCAGCAAGTGCCCGGCGATAATTTTAATTTCATTCGTACACGCCAAAGTAAAGATGAACAATCGCCAAATTAAGATAAACAATCGCCAAAGTAAGATGAAAAATCGCCAAATTAAGATGAAAATTGCCAAATTAAGATGAAAAATCACCAAACTCGTATTTTCACAATTCACACAAAATCGCCAAATGGTCAGCTATTTGCCAAAGTTGTTACCACGGTAGCGAGCAAACGGATATTTTGTGCGATAGTTGCATGTCTCTCCGATAATTGCTAAGTGAGAGGATAGAATTTGAGTTTTTCAATTGCATGCAACTAAACATTTCAGTTGCATATCCAATAGTCGCCAGTGTGGGCTTAGCCTTACGGTATATTAAATACGTAAAATAACTAAAAACTGAATTTATACACAATTTATTCTCAGTATCAGTCTGTCATCTTGAAACTAAAATAAACTTTTCCTTTCAAACACTGCAACAAACATCCAACGCCATTCACAAACAGTCACATATCCTTCCCTATTCGCGACATTTTTCGTCACTGCAGCACCTGGAACGTGTATCACACAAAAGAGTTCAGCTCAAACTAGAGAAGGAGAATAAATTACCGTAAAAGATAAAGAAACCGTAGCATTCCACTTACTTCCAAGAACAGTTTTAACTGATGTTAATCAAGTTTAGATGTTAATCAAGTTTATTCAAAGTCAGAGCACACAATTAAGGAAATAACATGCACTCTGTAGAATTCTGCATTCCCATGGTATATTCCCAGTTTCCACTTACATTGAGTATTCCAGTTTATTCAAGACAGTGAAAGTTCTCTTTCAAATAAATTTGTAAATTGACGTGTGAGAAGATGGTAATAAACATTAACGTTGCTTTGATAAATTAATTATGTTCTATTTAGTGAGAAATGCTTTAGTATTTCATTACTTGGATTTATTTAATTATATTCACATGAATTAATTATACGAGTGTCCATAACTCCATCCGGGGATTGGAACCGTATCATCTTAAAAGTGATCAGTGTGATTTAATATTGCTGATCTCAAGCTTCTGTTCAAGAGATCTTAAGAAAGTGACCTGACACACTTAAAATAGTTGTTTTTTAGAGTACAAAGACTAGAGACGATTTTATGTAGATTACACTGTAAAAAAAGGTACTTAAAAATGAGTACCTGGACATACTCGCTTATCTTTGAGTACAATTGCATCGTAAATGAGCGATGATGTACTCGAATTTAAGTAATCGTACTTTCTCAAAAAAAAGCAGTGTGATTTAATACTGCTAATATCTTTTTAGCTTCTGTTAAAGCCATCTTAACAAGCGACCTGGTAAACTTAAAATAGTTGTTCAGAAGATGGTTTTCCACATTAATTGATGTCGATTTCTTAAATGGAAACTGAGTTATTACAACTCAATTATCTTACATCTCTTTCTTTTGGAACACTTTTTTAACATTTCTTCTGTTTATAACTTCTTCACGTCGCCCTGGTAATACACCGGATAATACACTGGACTGCGGTGTATGAGAATCTGGGTTCGGTTCCCGGTAAATCTTGGTTGTAAGTGTCGATATTTATTGAAAGTGATTTATGAAGGCAGCCTACGTAGGCAAGCTACTGCCCTTTTTATTCATTTTTACTCATTTTGAGTACCTGTTTTTTCAAAAATGAAACTTACGTATTCGGAGCTATGCTAAGCATCGAATGTAATCAAAAATAAATATATTTTACTTATTTCTGAGTACCTATTTTTTAAAGCGTACCACAACCAACTTGAGGACTACGAGATATCATCTCCGTCAACACGACGAATTTTCGGAGGACAATGAACATCGAACTCGCAACCCTCCGATTATGAACTCAACTCTCTTTCCATAGAATTATCGAACTCACACTATTACAAGCCAAGCCCTTTTTCAACCATTTCAATCAGCAGAATGGCATAATACAGCATTACAAGTTAGTAGTAGTTTTTTTGGTCGACACAGATAGTCTAACAAATTAATAGTAAATTTATTTTATTATATTAATTAATAAATCATTATTTTTTTTATCTGACTTCAGTCAAGATTTATATTAACAAGTTAATAGATACTTTATTTTTAAAAATTATTTTCAATTTATTAACGGCACTTGTCATTTAAAATGTAGACGGGTTTCTAATATGGCTTGAGGTACAAAATATAAACTGACATGTGACATCTCTGATAGCGGGGAAACTTTTTTTTTTTATCTTCCCGGAGGAAAACTCACTTAAAAATACCTTTTTTAAATTCAAAAAAGTTTTTTCCCACAGAATTAAGCAATAAAAAGAACAGACAATAGAATGATTAAAATATGTAGTAAGGTAAGTTTAATTAACACGTAGGTATATTTTTGTGGTACTATTAAATATTAAGAACTTTTTAAGTCACAAATTGAAAATGAAAATATCCACTACAGAAAATACTAAGAAATAATGCTTTGTATATTTAGCCCTGTCAGAAATTCTTTGTTTTGGACATGAATATGCTTTATTAATTACTAATTATTATAACTAAATAGTGTATTGTAAACTAGATTATTTAAGTATATCAAGTTTCAAGCTCAAGCGACATTTGTAAGGTGTCTACAATCGAAATTAAGTTTTTTCGGAACATTAGATTGTTGAAATTGAGTTGCAAGATTTGGTGATACAACAGAGCGTTCAATATAATCACGTAAACATTCCATTAATAATCAACTTTAAATTACATCGACGTTTTCAATGTCAATTTTAATTTCGTATTTCTATAACAAAAAATACTCTTTCTAAAAATTGCTTAATTCTTTTCTCAAAAAAATTAATATAGTTTTTTAAAAATTAAAAAAAACAATTTGTTCTTCATCTTTTCTTAATGTTTAGAGATGAATTATCCGTTTCAAAGTATTTTTGAAAACAAAAATTTCAGGGTTTCATAGTTTAACCAACTTTCTAATTTTTAAAAATTCATTTTTATATAATAAAAAATCTAATGTTGAAAACTGTGTTTGGTAATGACCGTAAAGGTTTTAAGTGAAACGTCATTTCAGCAATTAATATAAAGTATTAGTTGTTGCCAACATAAAAAATCTCCAACAAAGGAAGATAAACAACCTATTCCGTATGATGCCACGAGCCCCCATGCGTACTTTGATAAATTTTACACACGTCGGCGTTAAATACATAGAGTAATGATACAAATAGAGGAATAAAAATGCTGATTTCCGTGTGTCCATCATTGAAACCACGTGATATGTGGAAATGCCAATTCATTCGTGCGCCAATATTACTTGGCAGGCCTTGGCGACTTTAAGAACTAAGCGAGATTGAAGTATTGTAATATGGTTTTGTGTTTAATTTTGTATTTAAATATCGTTTTTTTTTAACGAGTGGCACAATTTAAGGGAGTTTAACAGATATATTAAGGAGATTTTTCTTACTTTGTAGTTTTAAAATAATTGCATTACGTTTTTATGTAAAAAATTTACCGTAAGCGAAGTTATTTCAATTGTTATTTTGTATACTTCTATAAGAAAATATGAACAATAAAACCTGAGAAATATAAAGAGTTTCGCTTCTTCGAGTATTGAACACAAATAAAATATTTTCGTTTCGTTAATGAAGAGGAAATATTTAGCGCATATTGTTTGAAAATAAGTAAATATGTACATATATGTTAAGAAGTTGAATACGGACAGACTCCTTATCACCAAAAAAGAAGAAAGTGCGACAAATTTGAAACTCCTGCAGATGTCTGAATGCCAAATGTCGCAGCGCTATAACCACGTGATGTGGTTTTTTTTTTCAATGTTGACACCGCAACCTTACGAGAGTCTGGTATTGAAGGCGCTCTCTATTTAATATTACAACTCTCTGGTTAAATATCCTAATCTAATGAGTCCAAATTTATGTCAATCGTGTTATTTGTCACGGAGTTATATTCTCATATTAGAACAACGTAACATGCTGTTTCTATTCTAGTACTCTATATAACCGGTTTTAAGACATTTCACATAAACACTTCAAGCTTTTATAGTTTAATCAAATTAATAATTTGTACAAATTTATATAATTAAAAATCGTATAAAACACCAAAAATAATTCTAAATCTATCGCACATTGTTCATGTGTTACAAAATCTCTAATTATTTTAAACAATATAAAAATCTATTTTTTTCTATCTATCATTCAATAATTTATAAAATTGTCAGAGAGAGACAGAAGATGGATTTTTCTCTTTCTTCGAGCAAGACAAAAAAAAATCATTAAGTAAAAAATAATTTAGTCAATGCATTTTCGATTAAAATCTTACATAATAAAAATATTTCAAATTCAAACTAGAAAAATCATGTCAAACTGGTGTTCTTTGTTTAAATTGGATTCGCCATATCAGACTTCTATTTTCCACGAAGCCTCCAAGGAATAAAATTCCAAATTAGAAAGAGAAGATAGCAGTAAAAAATGTATATTTTGTATTAAATACAAGACTTTTTCTTATGAATTTAGCGCAGTATTTGTAATATAATACTTATATAGTTTTCCCCATCCTTTCGTATTTTAGTATTTTATTGTTACTATCCTGAATGTCGTGAAGATTTGGTTCTTGGTATTTGAAAAACATTAAATTGTGAATAAAAAATTTACGTTTACAATCCGGACTGTTTTGCATTTAAATTTAAGTATTATGTTTAAGTAATCCGCTTTAAAGAAAAATGGAAAACTCTCAACTAAAAAAAATTGTTTTTTAGAGTACAAAGACTAGAGACCAATTTATGTAGATTACACTGTAAAAAATATATTTAAAAAATGAGTGCCTGAACATACTCGTTTTTCTTTGAGTACAATTGCATCGTCAATGAGCGATGACGTACTCATATTTTAAGTAATCGTACTTTCTCAAAAATAAGCAGTGTGATTTAATACTGCTAATATCAGCTTCTGTTAAAGTAACAAAGCGACCTGGCAAACTTAAAATAGTTGTTCAGAAGATTGTTTTCCACGTTATTTGATGTCGATTGCTTAAAAGGAAACTGAATTATTACAACTCAATTACCTTACTTTCCATTCTTTTGGCACACCTTTTTAACATTTCTTTTGTTTATAACTTCTTCACGTCGCCCTGTTAGTACAACGGGTAAGGCACCGGACTGCGATACCTGGAGATGTGGGTTCGATTCCCGATAGATCTTGGTTGTAAGTCGATATTTATTGAAAGTGATTTATGAAGGCAGCCTATGTATGCAAGCTAACTGCTCTCTTTTATTCAGTTTTGAGTACATGTCTTTTTCAAAAATGAAACTTATGTATTCGGAGATATGACAAGCCCCAGATGTACACAAAAATTAGTACATTTTACTTATTTTTGAATACCTATTTTTAATAGTGTAAAATTACAAAATGGAAATGCGGTTCTGTCAATGTTTTGAACTCTCAATATTTTGGTTGCTAGTGTACCTGCAAAACAATGTAGCCTAATTAAATCATTTATTTCAGAAACCAGCTAAGTGTAGTTTTTCAATTTTTCGGGAAGCAAAAAAAAAAAACATTCTATCTTCGATATCAATATAGATTTTGGTTTAAAAAAGTTTAGAGTATTAGTTAACATCTTCTCGAAGTAGATGTTGCCTATAATTAAGTTATAATATTTATTCCTTAAATTAAAAAAAAATCAATTAGCTGGTTTCTGCAATAAAATAGGGTTTTTTTTTTTGTGAAAACGCATATTTTTAAAACTAATTTGGCAATTGATGGAATGGCAGTTGACAAGATTGTGCACAAAAATTAATGTTTTCTATGTGTGATTCTGACTCCGTAAAAAATATCAAAAAATTTATTTCAGAAACTCGTCAACAGCCGATTCAATTTTGCATTCACCCTCAACATGCTATTTAATATCGCTTGCCTGGTTTCTGTACTAAACTCAATATTCACTGTGAAAAAATATATAAATAAAACAGAATGAAATTTGGATGGATTGTGGACAAAACTATGCGTTTATCATATGGGATTCCGATTCAGCAACAAAATCAAATTTAATAATATATATATATTAAAAAAAACTTTTTAAAGAACATGCTTTTATAAAATGTACTAAAATACAAAAAATAATCAAATTGATAAGTGGATGTTGGATTAAGTAATATTTGCATTTGCAATTCCAATTTTGTTATGATAAAAAGTAAATTAAATGTGTATTGTCCTAACAATATTTGGCTATATTTGCTGTATTTAAACAGTACATAGCAGTATAAGAGAAATGCTATGTTATACTTATATTCAAAGTAATTGTAGATAAAAATTCTATACTTCTTGAAAACTGATTTTTGTAACATTACCTTTTCATCCACTTGCCCCATGAATTCTTTTCTCTTCAACTACTTTGAAATATGTTGAATATACTTCTGTTGGAACTGACTAAAAATAAAAGCGTGGGGCGCTTATAATTTATAATATATTTAAGATTTATTAAGAATTATTTAAGATTTCAAGATGATAAAAGAAGAATTTAGTTTTTAGATATTATATGTAAGCGCCCCACGCTTTTATTTTTAGTCAGTTCCAACAGAAGTATATTCAACATATTTCAAAGTAGTTGAAGAGAAAAGAATTCAAGGGGCAAGTGGATGAAAAGGTAATGTTACAAAAGTGAAAGTACCAAAATTTTCCGCAGCTTACGTCGCGCTTACGCGATTTCAGTTACTAAAGTGGGATTTAAGTAAGTTTTAATTTTAAGGTCATGAAATTAAAAATTTAAAAGGATTTACACTTGGAAATATGAACTACGGGAGCTTAGTTAATCTTAGTGACTAAAAGTTCAGTGATTTTGTTGATGCCAGCCATTAACATGGCTGTATTTTGCCGCTAAAGTTTCTACAATTTTACATAAGTTGCGAATCATTTAATTTGTTTCGCGAAGTGACAGTTTGTTAGAGCGCCGTGCAGGTTTTTATATTATATATTTCAATCTGAAAGATAGACATTTTAAGATATATATAAAACACTCTTGTTTTATTTTAGCTGACTTATATTTTTCCATTTTGAAAATATTTTTATTATAGTGCAAAGGAAATCTGTCATTTGGTTTAAAAATATTCAAAATGGCGACGGAAAGCTTTTCTGTTGAAGCAAAACCAGACCATTGCGCATAATTTTTCGCGCATTCATTTGACGTCATTTTTGTAGATGATGGGTTCGAGTCTGGCTTTCGCCAGATTTGTCGATTTTAAAGAAAAGTCATTATTAATTAGAATTAATTAGTAATTAAAAAATTTATGGCTAATTTTTGTATTGTCACCGGGATTACGTATGTATGCCAAGTTTCAAATTTTTATGACAATTAAAAGTGGGTTTAAATTGAGTTACAAGATTTGAGGACACATCACACCAGACAGTGTGAGTTAATAAAAAGCATGTAAAAAAAAATTAAAAAATTCTAATTAATTGTGTATGTATGTTTTATGTTTACTTTTTAAGTTCTTGCTTGTAAATGATTATAACTTAATAAATAAACTACGTGTTTATCAAATGAGAAGTTTTTTTTTAAAAAACTGCAAGGTAAATGAAATAACTGAACCATAAATAAAAAACACTTTTAATCTGTTTTTTAAGTTTTTTTTTTACAGGAAGCAGAATTTTTATTATAAAATTTGGGTTTTGGGATTCAGAATGGATGGATTCATGGTTTCTGGTGGTACACCAAAATCTAGTGAATTTTTACGTTGGATGGTGTCTCCACCAGTGTCCTAGTGTAATAGGGACCTTCAAAAATTTCCCGTTCAATCTAGAGCGTGCCTTTGTAGCTTGGTCGGTATGGCATGGAACTTCGAAACAATAGGTCGAGGAATCAGGTTCTCCGGCAACTCTGGGCCAAACAGCTAGTATATATAATTTCTATAGTATTAGATCCCTTTTCCGCCTCTTACGATCGACGAATCTTAACAAGTGAAGCATCAAAACAAAGAGAATTTGCAGGAGCAATGACGAATCGCACGTTCATCTCATAATTATCAACATTTTGTTTAACAGAATTATTGCATAAAGAAACATCTTTACAAAAATAGTTCCAAGACCTAGCTAGAACGTGCCTTTGTAGCGAAGTCGGTAGTGTATGGGATTTTGTAACAATAAGTCGCGGGTTCGAACCCCGACGGGAGCCACACCTATTTCTCGATTCGGGTACCGTAACAATGTGCGGGCAAACAGCTAGTAACATAATATTTCAAATGGTATTTGTGATATTTGATTACAATTTATGAAATACACATTCCGCTTTTCAACTTTGTAGTATGTGTGTGTTTTGTGCAGGTATGACGGCCATCGGCACGCTCTCGGCCATCGCCATCGACCGTTACATCATCATCTCGAGGTCCTTCGCCGGCCAGAACCTCACAGGTGTCTCCTCCACCCTCACCATACTCGCCATCTGGGTGTACTCCCTCGCACAGGCCTTGCCCCCGCTGCTCGGATGGAACAGGTGAGTCCACTGCACTTGCTCTTGGTAAAGCCATTTAAACTCGACATTTAAACTCGAGGAACAAGTGTGGTATTTACGTTCTTTTTATGGAACAGTTACATCCCGTACCTGTTATTTTTAAAGAGATTTTCGTTAGTGTGTTCTTTTCACGTTTAACCCTTTGCACTCCGATGTCGCCTCTCAGGCGCCAACAGAACGACCAGTTCTTTGGTTCCCTGTTCTTTAAAATGAACGAGAACAACATGATCTTGCGTTAAAAAAACATGATATTTTTTCAACGTGTTGTCTTGCAGATCCAAAATAGATTATACTTTTGCTCTATGAAAAAAAAAATTACGAGAAAAAGAACAGAAAGAGGAATAACTGTTCCGTAAAAAGAACGCAAACGGCAAAGTGTTCTTGGAGTTCAAAGGGTTAAGGTGGATAATTAGAAAAGTAAAACAGTTATGCGTGAAGCTGAATGTTAATCTTAGTATTCCAAACATATATTTAGTGGTTTATGATATTTATCACATTTAAAAAAAAAACAAGGGTTGTGAGGAATTTGAATCCGGAAAAAGTTTTAGATCACCAACATACTGATGCTTCTAAATAAAAAAAATAATTTAGATTATAGTTTCTGATAGAACTTTTTAAATTCAAGAATATATTGTTCTCTTCTATTTCGAAGATCAGAGAAAAAAATAACGAGTTGTTATTTTGGAGACTTCACTCGAGTTCAAAAGGTAAATAGAATATATTGATGCCCAAGTTGTGTCATATTTTTGTATGCTCATTTGTGCATCATTCTGTTGTATGCTTGTTTTATATTTTTCCTCTGTTCTTCAAAATTAAATTCATATTTTTAAGTTTAAAAAGTTATTCTCTCACAAACTTTAATAAAATTATTTTTGTCTTCTTGAAACAACAAATCATGTTGATGATCTAATAGTGTGGTCGACAAAATCATTAACCAACAGAGCCAAATATCAACTGTACAACGAATGAAATTTCTTTTGAGAGCCAATTTTTTGTAACTTAAAATATATAGGTAGGTGCATTGTTATTAACTTAATTAGGGTATTCCTCAGCTTGGCATTTGCTAAAAACGTCCTCAATCTGATTGAGGTGCGTTCGCTGAAGTCGAACCCTTCCAACTCTCCCATGCACACTGGTGTTGTATACTTGTTTCATATAGTATCTCCCTTTCGTTCATCCTTGATCTCTATATGTCCAAACCACCTCAACATATACCTTTCTTGGTCCTCGACACCAGTGGCGGCGATTGGGTGGTAAAAGTGGGGGGGGGGGGCAAGATCAAGATGAAACAAGAGGGTGTGGAGGGTGGGGGAGGGGGGTAATAAAAATATTGACCACCAAAACAATGAATATTGCATATTTATATTTACTCTTTGTTTTGAATTATTTAAAGAAAGGATACTATCTTAAAATAGATACGAGACCAAGTCTATTATTAATCCATTTCTGAACCCCCCCCCCCCCCCCCCAATTTTTTTTTATGGAAGGATATGGACTGTTACAAAGAATCCAATTAATATACTTTTTGACCGACCTCCAAAGGGATAGGTATCCTTTCAATTTGTTTGAAAGGATACCTAGTGTTGAAAAAGAATTGAGGAAATTTTTATCTTCTCACCCTTCCAATTCCCAGAAAATTTTATGTAGTATTTGCAATTCTGCATTTGTGTAACGACTTTGTGGACCCTGAGAAAAATACTTACAGTTTCAAACTGTAAAATAGTGCAGGCACGTAGGTCTAGATTTTATAGGGGTTCAGTGGCATCCTTAACCCCACAGAATCCTCACCCAACCAGCCACAAAATCTATAACAAATTTTTTTATCAATTTTTTTTTTAATTTTCATTAGTAAAATGAAATGCGTTGGTATTTGAATATCGAGGCAGCAACAGTTGTCACTGTCATTAACTACTTTTAATAGTTCTCAATAACTATGTATTTTTAAAATTAGTAAATCACCCGTATTTCTGAAATAAATTTAGAGAACAAATTTAAAGTTTGAGAATCCTTATAATATATGTGTGGGAACAATTAGTTAGATAATTTATAGTTATGGTAATTTAAAGATGTAATAAGCGTTTTAGTTGACCAAAAAAGTAAAGAATAATATAAAGGCTACATGATCTAAAGAAATGTGGGAGTCAAAAGACTCGACATTGCATGGTATTGTGCAACACAATCGACACTGCTAATTTTAAATTAAACATTAAATATACATAATTTAATTCAAAAGAAATTATTTACTTATTACCAATAAATATTAACTTCCATTAATTAAATTTAAATTATAAAAGTAATTTTAATTCAAGGATATAAAATAAACAAGAAATTTAACAACTTAACGGCACCAGGTGTTGTCCTCGTTATCTGACCATGGTTCAAATATATGAGGCATTGTCCACGGGTCTTTCCTTCAAGATGGGCCCCGAACCGTCGCCAATAGTCCAATATGCTGTAGTGCGGCGACGCCCAATGAGAGGAACCTTCCCTCGCTTTCTTTTGCTATTTCTTTGGGCTTACATTTTCATAAATCAGGGGTTTTTAAATGACGGATGACGAAATTCCTAACTTTTAAGGATTCCAGATTAGTTAGGAAGGGGGGGCTGGGGAGGAAGTCGATCGAAACAAAACCGCAAATCACATGCACAAACATTATTACCCTTATTTATTACCCTTAAAACGTCAAAAATGTCAGACGTTCGGCGCCTATAGATTGTGCAATACTAAATTTAAACGTAAGAAGTTTCATACAGTCGTTTGATAAAAAAAAGGGTGTCTGATCTTGAACTATATTTAGAACTAAATAAAAAAAGTCGATATTAGCCGACTGGTCTGGATACTATGGTCCTAGATTTAAGTCAAAAGTAAAAAAAAAAAAATACAAAGTTAGATAATAATCAACGAGTAGGTGCTCGGTGTTTTCGAGGGCCAATAAATTTAAAACTATTATAGAAGACATGGGAGATGGTTTTGCTTTAGAATAAACTGGAAACTTATAATGAAGTATTTTAAGGTTAACGAAATTATGTGGTCTTTGCTCGAACAGCCATACCACAATATGGTTTCCATAGCATGTTTTGGAGCATCTTGTTTATACGACCCCGTTTGACGATATTTTCCCTTTGTTATCTTTATTTTTATTTCAAATTAAACCTAACGTGATGTCATCGGTTTTTTTTTCAATTCCCCATGCTCACAGAGGGGGTATCAAGACAGAATACCCCCCCCCCCCCCCCCCCAAAAAAAAATCTTTATTTTTATGATTTTTACAGAAATTTTGTTTTTATTTTATTTTTTTATTTTACTTACAATGGGAGGAGTTTTACCTCCCCCCCCCCTCCCTTACTTACGTGCCTGTGGTAGTGGGCGGAAGTTGGGGTTCAAAATGTTTCCTTTGTTCGGAAATCAGTAAAACAATTGACTTGTAACTTAGTTTTAAAAAGTGCAATATTAAAAAAGTGCGGGGGCAACATTAAAAAAAAGTGCGGGGGCAATCGCCCCCCTTGCCCCCCCGAATCGCCGCCACTGCTCGACACTACATCTCCTTTCACTCCACAACACTCCCAAAAATTAAAAATTAATAGGTATCCATAAAATTAAACCATAACGATGACTGACAAAAACTAATGTGAACAATGGCCTTGCATCTTCTTGGAAAGTTTGGATAAGTCAAGTTTGTATGTTGTTGTCCTTAATTTTTGCCACGAAGTTTCATGGCGCATGGACCATGAAGTTTCAACCGTACTGTACGTGCGAGCCCGCATGTGAAATTTTGTGGACGCGGCCAAAGAACCGCATGTGGCTTGCGAGACGCGGTTTGCCGACCACTGGTCTAATACATTCTTCAGATCGAAATTCCTTACAACGCTTGTTTTTTTTTTTTTTTATAACATTTGACAAATGTCATAAACCACTAAATATATGTTTGGTATTCTGAGATTAATATTCATCTTTACTCACAATTTATTTATTTTTATAATTATCCACCCTAAATGCCTGTAGAACGCGACTTTAGAATGCCTCTAGAAGACGCCAGTAGAATGCCTCTAAAACAAGCCTCTAGAATTCCTCTAGAACACGCCTTCGAATACTTCTGGAGCTCCAGTTGCTCAGTTGGTAAGGCGTTCAGCTACTAATCAGAGGATTGGTGGTTCGAATCCGTGCAATGGACTTGACATAGAAAAGTAAAAAAGCAGTGATCTTGCGATCGGAGGGTTGCCAGCTTCGCTACAAAAAAGTCTAGAAAGTCGTCCAGAATATCCAACAAATTATTCTGGAATGTATACGGGACTGGTGCACGATACATCTGATCGGGGTCCAAAGTCCCGACGTCTATTGAAGGCGTTGGGTGCCAGTTCAGGTGTTTCCTCGTCATCTGACCATGGTTCTAAAATAACGAGGTGCATGTATGAATGTGTATGTGTTCCCGGGTCTTTCCTTCGAGATTGACCCCGAACCGTCGCCAATAGCCCACTGTGCAGCTCTAGTGCGACGTTAAATAACCAAACCAACCTCGAATACTTCTAAAACGCGCCTCTAGAAGACAGCAGTAGAATGCCTCTAGAAGACGCCTCTAGAACACGCTAAAGAATGCCTCTTTAAAAAAAGAACAGGAACGGGATGTAACTGTTTCATAAAAAGAACGTAAATGCCAAACATGTTTCTAGATTGCAAAGGGTTAATGGATTGTAAAGGGAAACTGTGCGACATGTCTCATCTTAATTTATTGTTGTTTTTCTTCCGAGGTACATCGTGGAGCACCCGGGAATCGCCTGCTCCCTCGATTGGCAGACCCCCGACGTCTCCCACTCGTCCTACATCGTGTACATCTTCGTCCTGGGATACGTCCTGCCCGTTCTCGTCATGGCCTTCTGCTACGGGAGGGTCGTCAGCATGATACGGAGAGTGAGTATAGTTTATTTAACGAATAAATGGCCGCTGTGACGTCATATTGTTATTGTTTTAAAAAGTACTGGTTAAATAATTAATATATAATCGGGATTTTACTATATTTCATACAAATTATTTCAAATTAATGTATTATGCTTAAATACAATCGTTCGATTTTACTTACAGGTGTTTTTAACAAATTTAAGGGCGAAAAACTGTCGAATCTAAGCGGTTTCTTGAATTATCAGGATAATTGGAGGTTTAAAATACTTACTTAATTCTCCTCTAGCGCCTGAACGGTGAGTCACAGATAAACAGTGTAAATGACATTTTTGTTGGAAATTACTTGAAAAAAGACTTTGTGATTGAACTTTTTTCTATATGATTTATACCTATGAAGATAATTACAAAAAACTGATTTTAGACGCCATTTTTCCAAGATGGTGGCCAACTCCGAGGTGGTGCAGGGGAGCAAAATTAATATATCGTACAGGAAGCTTTTTAGAATATATTAAAATTGTTTCCAGCTTTCTTGGATTTTTTTTTCGTATTGGCCCTTTTTTCATGCTTTGCTGACTGGACTATTGGTCAATTCGTGCGAACTCGTTTGCTGATTGGTTGGAGCCAACTTAAAGGGGCGTTATTCATCCGCCAATTAATCGGAACCAGACTATACATCGCATTCACATAAAATATCTAGTTTACTACGGTATATTATTTATATAATTCCTTGGGGGGGGAGGCATTGTACTGACTCTCGTTTTATATTAAATTAGAAGCATGGACACCCTTAGGGGTGCCACCGCACTGTGCGGTGGCGCATGCCACCGCACAGGGCTAAGAGAAAAATTCACAAAATGAGAATGTTAAAGGTCAAATGAATTTCTTTCTCTTTTTTTTTTTACTTTTGAAGCGATACTACTTTAAAACAAACTACATAAGGTATCAGGATAAAACAAATAGCACGCCTGACATGAATTTGTTCTCGTTTAGTAGGAAATTAAGCTTATAACTAAAAGAACAAAATAGTGAAAAATTTTGCGAATGAAATTATCTAACAAATATACTATACAAATGAAATATAGTCGCATCAAACGTTTATGGTTGATTAAAAAAAAGTTCCGATTGGCTTTCCAAAAGTCAGGAAACTAATTCATAAGTTTCAGATATTTTAAATTTAATTTAAATTTATTCAAAAGTTTGTAAGTAGAATAAAAATGGCATCGCTACTTAAGTTCGCACCGGGCCTCGCGGCTGCTCAGGGCGTCTCTGATTCGAGGCGTCACTGCATTTGGCCTAAACTATCGGGCATACAACTAAACTATACAGTTGCATGCAAATGTAAGAAAAATATTTGTAGTACTTCACTTAAATAGCTACATCTATCAATAATTTAATTTTGAAGATAGAATTTCAATCTTGATACCGTTTAAAAAAATAGGATTTGCGAACTTGACTATATTTTTTAATAGAAAAAAAGTATATTTTTAAACTACTTGGAGCATTTTTATTTTTCACTTTTGAAAAAATGCGCAAAATTGGAGATTATTTAAGACATTTCTTCTATTGTTTAAAAATATATAACTACAAAACTCAATCGAATTTAAAAAAAACGCTGTGTATCCTTTATAGACGATAGTTTAATTTAGGATTTTTACTTTTTGAGATACGATCTGAATAACAGCGAAAGAATTAAAAATTCTCCTTAGGACTTACTTTTTTTAAAAAATAGAGAGACTATACCAGATAATTAAAGTGGATGAAGTACAAAATACTTAAAATAGCCCTTGAAAATAATTTTAAAAAATGTTTACATGAAACGCCTGTTTTGTTCATAATTTTCTGTTTAAATAGGGAAAACTAAAACTTTTTTTTTTTTTGTGTGTAACAATGAGATTTTTAAATAGGAACTTCTACGTTAATTAGATGAAAGTTGTTTCATTTTACGCCGTTTAAATTAACTGGAGAACATGCACGTATGCAGTACCACTCTTATGGGAATGTTGACAAGAAACTAATGTAGATTTTGTGAAGAATGCAACTTTTTAAAATATATTAAAGAACTTCTCGTGCAGAGTATGTCTTATAATGAAAACACGACTGCAAATATTTCCGCACAAGGAAAATGACTAGAAAACTTTAATTGTTTTCTTCAGGTATCCAGGAAATCAAAAATATTCCCCAGTTTCTTTGTAATATTTGTTTTAAAAGAATCAGTGAGTGAGAGAGAGAATGAATTTATAACATATAAAAATATGTTAAATAAACTAAAGTTCTTAATTGAATTTGACTAAAAAATAAAAGCGTGGAACGCTCTATTAAACAACTTCCGAAATTTATAGCGTTGAACGTTCTTCTCTTCTATTTTTAGTCAAATAAAAATACTAGTATATTTTTAACTGTCTAATTTAATATAATAAAAGCTTGTTTTTAACCATTATTGGTTGTTAGTAAAATGCCTCCGATATTTGGTGACAATTGGTAAGCGATAAAGTTTATATTTTCACGACCCTGCTTGCTCAAACCACTGACGGGATTTATGGTAACCCTAATTTTTATGGTCACGTCGTTATGTTTTTCTGCACTGTCGTGGTTGTGTTTTTGGATTACCTTATTTCGACATGGATTTCGATGCCATCTACAATATGTAGACATATTGTGCATAACAAGTAAGTATATATTCGACTGCTCGAAGGTTGCCTGTCAGTACCGTAATCGACTGTTCGAAGGGGGTACCAGCTGTTATCCTGAGTAGTCGGAGGCCGTAATACGTTTAAACATATAGTCGATATGCCGCGGGGAAAAAGCGAGTACTTGGTGCCAATTTTCAGAATCGTGCCAAGGGGCACCGTAAACAAGGAATTTACTATATTTGTATACATATATATATATATATATATATATATATATATATATATATATATATTCTGCATTTCCCTCCTACAGTCTTCAAACCCAGCCGTTCGCAGCTCCACAGCCAAGGCCGAGCGCAAAGTCACCGTCATGGCGATCATGATGCTGGTGTGCACGCTCGTCGCGTGGACGCCGTACGCTGTCGTCTCCCTCATGGTGTCCCTGGGATACGGCCACCTGCTCGGCCCTGTCTCTTCCGTCTGTCCGGCCATATTCGCCAAGACGAGCGTCGTCTACAACCCCGTCGTCTACTTCTTCTTCAACACGCAGGTGAGCAGGGCTTTCCCCCTTCAACTGTGTAAATCGATACATTTTGGTATTTGTAGCTTTTTATGATCGGCGTGGCATGTCATACGTTCAGCATTGTCTGGCCCGTACGGTGGTCACGAGATCATATAAATCAATATTAAAAAATAAATTCACTTCCAAGAGGGATCAAAAATGCCTTTTTTTTTTTGTAACGGAAATTCAAAAAAAAAATTCCAGAAAAAACAAGTTTAAAATATCAATTACTTAGGTATTCCATTAAACTATTCTTGAAGATAATCCAAGAAGGGGTTTATTCTCGGGTATTGTAGTTGCTGCTATCCTTACACAACACGGACTCTAATAAGACTCGCTTAATCAAATTCAAGCATACGCAAAGAAACCAACTCTTCAGGTGTATCTAATCTAAGTTTAATTAAGCTTAAGAGAGGTTACATTTTATATTAATTACAATTAAAGGAAAGTGCGCCTACGGGATTGGCACCCCCTATGCTTGCATCTCGTGGGATAGTTCTAAAGTCTCTCTAACAAGATGGCGACACTTCAGCGTCATCAGAACTTTACGGCGTAGTTTTTTCCGGCCATCTCATTGGACGTGTCTCATGCGTGGGAGTTTTGTCCACGTGCTTTTCCAACAATTCTAGTCAAACTTGTCGACTGGTAGTAGACGATTTTTCGTTTTATCTCTATCATTCTCCTTTCTTCAAATGCAAATAAAATTTCGGAAAAAAGTGAATTTTCGATGCAAAAATTACCATATTCACTTCGCCAGTTCTCCAAATTCTAAGTTTGTCTCGAAATTCCTTTCGTAATGCCATACCCAACATATTTCATTTCAATATTTACATGGAGACTATCTAAATAAATCACGAACTTCCTTTGATGCGAAGAAAAACAAATTCCTTCCAGTCCAAACATCAGAACAACATATTAAATCCTAAAATCAACAAATACTTTATCGATTTACCATTATGTTTTGGTATTCTTTTCCAGTATTCCCAGTACCTCTAACAACCGGATAATTCTCTTTATAATGTTATTTTACAGTAGAAGAATTTTCTATTTTTCAAGCGGAAGATCTCAGTGTACTCATCAACTAAAAGGAGCATCGGGAAGTTAAAGCTCTCTTGGGGTAGTCAAATAGCATTTCGTGACTATATGTCATTTTTAGTTCGTAAATAGGATATATTCGTTTCAAAGATATGGAAGTTAAGTTACAGATCAAATCGATTTTGGAGAATCGTTTTTTTTATAGATTTAATGTTCTGATTCCTCTTAGCTTGATACTTAGATATTTTATTTTTGAAAGTTCCTTTTGTTTTGTAACTATGGTTCGGAAATTTCAAACAACGTGGAAACCTGGAAATTACCGACATGTTGATTTCTATTTCCCTTTAATGGAAATTATGAAAAGAGTTTATTAAAATGAGTTTTAAAAACTATAACAGGCAAAATTGATGACTGCCCAATTCTTAAAATATTCGCAACTGTTCGATAATTCAAAAAGAAAAAAAAAAAAAGAAAGAAAAAAAATTATCAACTGCCATATACCTCAGAAAATTTTAACTCTCTAATTGTGATCGCAAATTTCAAAGTTGGAAATCAAAAACAAACGTTAATAAATTGATGTTTAGATTTCTACAAACCTTACATTCCATATAATTCTATGTTCCAAAAAAGTAGTCTAAAGATATCCACAGTGTAATCGGCGTATGCATAAGGGACGTGGTGCATGTTAAATCTGATCGTGGTTCAATGTTTTAACGCGTATTGAGGTTGCGTCACGTACCAGCTCAGGTGTCGCCTTCGTCATCTAACCATGTCTCAAAAATACGAAGCAGTGTTCCCGTATATTTCCTTCGCGAAAGACCCTGAACCGTCGCCGATAGACTACTGTATGACATTAATTCAACCAATCAATCAACTTAAAGCTTCACTAAAAACATTCTTAAATCTTATATATAAAGCAGAAATCTTCAAAATCTGTCCGGATGTGTGTTTGTTGGTTTGTTGGTTTGTCAGTATATTATAGGTTCCGTAACTACAAAACGCAGAGCTTTGAAATTCACAGAATAGTTAGTTCAAAAAATAAGAATTTTAACGCGACTATTTTCAAGTCTCTACGATGTTCCATTCGAATGTTATGACATTTTTTAGCGTACGTCGGCAAAGTTTCACGAAGTGGCAACAGTAAAATCAGTTAAAATCAACGGAGAAAAGCGAAAATGTAATATAAAAAATTATATACCATTTAGAATGCCGATCTTTACACGGAATACTCAATAATTACAAAACGTAGCTTTATAAAATTTACAGAATACTTTACTTAAAAAATTAGACATTTTTTGTGATAATTTTTAAGTTTGAACGATGTTTCAATCGTATGTTATAACTATTTTAATGGATTCCATTGACTTAACATGGATGAAAATATCGTTTGCAATTTAAAATAAAATTGTTCGTTATTGGCAATATAAAAATGACGTCATAGGTTTTGTTTGATTTAATAATTATTGAAAAACGTCAGCACATTGGGCTTTTTGCTACAATACGGAACCATTCAAAAAATTAAACAAGCAGAATTTTATCTTAGGCAAATGGTTTAGAATTGTATAATTGTTTTATCACTTTTTTTTGTATACAGGTTCATTGTAACTATATTTAATTATCTTAAATCGAACTTTTAGAGCAATTCTTCCAAAATGCGAGTAATTTGTGTATGAACGTACATTTTATTTATTTGAAAAATATGTTATGCGAGTATTTTTTTAATTGTACAAAGCTTAGTTTCACTGTGAATTTTCAACTCTATTAGACTTTTTAATGTTATTAAAGGATACAATTTCAGATACCAACTGATAATTTAGAAAATATTTTATTTAATGTGCCAATGAATATTTCCTTTTAAAACATTGAATGGCGATCATTAATAATTAAATATAGAATGATTCAAAGTACATGGTGAGATTATAGTATGCTGCACCGTTTGCTAAACTATCGCCAAGTTATAACAGTGTATTGTTTGGATAAAGTGCGTCTTGGCTGTAATTTGCTGTGGAAACTTACTAAATATTTGAATGACAGGTATTTTTCGATGCGAATTTAATAATAGTATCACAAAATCAAAATTTTAGGAAAAATGGTTTAACAAAATGAGTAAATACCGAATTTTTAATACATTAATCCGTAAATAAAAAAAATGAACTTAAAATTAAAATAGGTGATTATTCTTTTGTAATAATATTATTCATGGGAATGGTTTAAAACATGGGAATTTGGGCGTAGTAAAAGAAAGTTGTGTACTATTTCAAAACATACTATTTTTTATTGAGTATTTATGCCGGGCTGTTAATTCTGTACTCAATTTGATAAAGAATTTGAGGCAGTTTATTTGCAAAAAACATTTAGGTTCATTCTGTCTGCAATTTACATTTTTTGTGTTCTGCATTACTGAGGTCAAAAATGCAAACTACTTATTAGATACACAAGTTGTTGGTCGAAGATATTGCAAAGATGTAGCCTAAACGATACATTGGAACGGGCATTTGGAAATAGTCAAATCAAAATTGCAATACTGGAAAAAGGGAAGTTCGGAATGTTTTGAAAGTTAAATCATTAAAGTTCTTTATCAAATTTCTTAATTTGGTCATCTTTAAAAAATTATGTTATCTGTTTTTGCTGCCTTTTTCACTTCCATATGGCTTTAGAACATTTCAATATTGAAATTGATTCCAGGGACGGGAATTCTGCGCCAATTGCGCCAGAGAGCGCCAAAAGTGGTATCCTGCGCCAACTTGCTACAAAACCACATTTATGTGCGATTCTGCGCCAATTTTGTTTTAAATCCTTGTTAAACATGTGCGCCAAATGCGCCAAGTCTTGGTGCCCGTTTGTCTGACCATAAACGAAGTTAAGGCAACCTTAGGAAGAGGAAATGGGAGAAAATGTAAGCACATTTTCTCAAGTTTCAATAGTATTTGTAGAAATGTAAGGTACGAATGGAGTATAAGCATGCTATACGTCAAGCAGAGAAATGCTTAAATGGAATAATTTCGCGTCATTAAAAAGGACTTGATTCCTGATGTTCAACTTTTTAGACAAGGGCATTTAATTGTCATAACACATTTCATCATTGGAATATCGGATCGGTTTTTTTTGTGCACAATCGATACTCAATCTTGAAAAACTGAGAATTTTAAAAGAATAGAGCATCTTTTAACATGTAGGAATATTCGATATCTTCGTCAAACGGAGGTAATTCACTCGAAAGTTGATGGTTTCTGTTGATGTCTTTCGTTGCATAATGGCACTCACTGTTTAAAGAATTTTTTTCGCTCTTGAAAACTAAGATATTCACTAAACGCGGTCGGCTGCTATCTTCGTTGAAATGCTTAAAATCCTTTTGCATCTGATATATAAGTACTTATTTTTCGTTATTTTCTATTTCATCGTGATTTGCTTTGCACTACCCAGGGGTGGTACTTTTCCGTTTTTTTTTTTAATTTTCGGAACCCGAAATGAACGGGGTTTTAAAAATTTAGAACTGTAGAATTCAAGATTTTAATTTGATTCTAAATTTTAAATATTTGTAAAATTCAAGGTAATAACTTTTTGAGATTTGTCCGAATTTTTAGTCAAGGGTATTTGATTAAAAGACACTTGATCATTGGAAAATTTCAGTTCGTTTGTTATTTTATGAAGAAGCTCAATCTAAAAAAAAACACGGATAATTTCACAAAAATTTAGCATCTTGAATATGTAGAAATATTTGCGATCTTCGTCAAACGGGGATGATATCACTCTGAAGTTGAGATGAATGATTATAACTATAATTACGTCTCATCTGCCGAATGCAACTTTTATTTGGCACTCTTTTGTTATATATTTTCATTCATGGAAACCTTGAACTTGTAGAAATTCGCTAAACGCGATCTGCTGAGATCTCCGTTGGAAGACTTTCAATCCTTTTGCATCCGATATACAAGTTCATTATATTTCACTGCTTCCTGTTTTATCATGATTTGTTTTGCACTACTTAACAAAATTACATTACATTTTTCGAAAATATAATTTAATTCACGAAATTGAAATTTAGGACTTGTAATTTTCAGTAATAAAAATTGATTTAAAAAAAAAAAAAAATCTTGTTTCTTGTTTGGATGGTATTAAAATTCCAATTTAATCCTTTTTTGTTTAAATGTTCATATATTTTATTAAATTAATTATTGTTATTGGAAACTTTTCTTTCTAACAACCCTCCAACTTAAAAAAAACAACAAAAATTGGCTTTTATCTAGCTTTTTGAAAGTTTTCAAATTTCTTATTTTAAGTTAATAACTTAAGTGTAATTTTTAATGATTTAGATTAACATGCTTAAAATATAGCAAGGTATATTTTCTATAAATTTATTACTATTTAATAAATCTAGTTTGTGTGGAAAAGTTAAGGAATTTTATATCCCTTAGACAGTGGTGACATTCTAAATTGTCTTTTTCATGCACAAGGTATGCGATATTGTAGTTTGTAAGTGTTTTGGTTTATTGTATAAACCACATTTTACTAAAAAATTCAAAATTGAAAGTTAAGTATATATTGTAAAATATTGTATAATTGGTTAATTCTTAATTAAAAACTCTTGGTTAAATATTTTATACTGCCTTTAAATGGACTCATAAAGCTTAACAGTATAAAACAGATGTAAACAGCAAAATACAGTTTTAGGGTTTTTACTCATTAGTTGAAAATATTATTTATTTACGAAATTGAAGTTTGTTATATTTTATGTAATAGCAATGGACAATTTGAAAAAAGCTTTTTTTTTTGTGGGATTTGCAATTCGTTTTGGCATTAATATTTGATTTAAATGTTTATATATACTATTTAATAAATATTTTTGTGTTTAAACCCCTCACCCTTACGCTTAACATGCTTAAAATAAGTAGTAACGTAGGTTTTCCATCAAATTATTACTCTTTAGCAGGGGTGCCCATCCCCCCCAAACCCAATGGCGCAAAATCCCCCCCCAAAAAAATTTCTCTACCCTTCCCTCCCCAAGGAGGTAGCCAACAGGGGGGGGGGGGGGGGGGGGAGAGACCGGAACCCTCCCCCCCCCCTCCGCGTAAACTTGTATTGTGTCCCCCCACATCTTATTTACGTTATGTAAATTCACTCTCCATTTCAAACTCTAATTTTTTTTTATTATTATTCAACATGTACCAGACCAGGAACTTTTAGAAACTACGATTATCTCCTGGTTGCATATCCGTTTTCAACAAACGCATTTATATAAGCAGGGTCACCATTAAGGGTGTGCCACAGGTGCCGCTGCTTTATGTTGGGCCCCGCGTTGACAAGGAAACAATTTCTTAAAAAAAAATTAGAAAATTGGTTTTTAACGTGAAACGTCCTTAAATTATTTGCATGGGAAATCGGGATAGAAATATCATGATAAGTTGTCCATTTCGACAAGTGACGAATAGCACACTACATAGATTTAGCTTCGTTTAATAGGAAATAGGAGCTCATGCGTATAAAATCATGATATAAACAAAATATATGAGACGAGGGGGGGGGGGGGGGGGCGAGAGACCGCGGCGTCAGACGAAACAGCTTGTTTATCTTCCGTCTGTTGCCGACCAATCAATACAATCAGCTGTAATGGCATAAGTTGACATAGGAGTTGATGAATCATAGTATAAAGTGACGGGCCTTGTTTTTTAAACATTTCGTTAGATATGTATTTGAGATCAAAAGGTCACAACGTGTTGAAAACAAATTTAAAACAAGAATCTTTTCATTTAAATTACAGTTTTTAATGCTGCTGTTTGGTGCTAACTGAGAAAATTAACTACTTAAAAACTTTTATAGTAACATTGTTTAATCATATAGACTATTATATGTTAATTGTTTTATTTCAGGAAAAATATTTTCGTGATGATGTCAAATTATATTTTGCATTTAAACTCTAGAAGTCTTTGTGGCATTAGAAAATTTTATCAAAGATATTTTAAAAGTAAAAAATATATCTGTATGGAAAGTATTGTATTTATCAGAAAATCAAATTATCGAAAGTTAAATAAATAAAGTATAATTTTGGCCAGGCACGTAGGTATAGATTTTTCAGTGGGGAGGTTCAGTGACTGAGCAACGGATTTCTTTAGTTACTTATTCCTCACCCCACCCCAAGGGGGGGATACGTTTCCTAAAAAAATCCGTTTCTTTTTGGGGGGTCCCCCTTGGAGGGGGAATCCTTAACCTCCCCACCCAAACAAAAAACATCAACAAACTTCTCCCCCTTAAAATTTTTTTTTAATAATTTTCATTAGTAAAAAGGAATACGTTGGCATTTGAATATCGAGGCAGCAACAGTTATCACTGTCATTAACTACTTTTAACAGTTGTCAATAACTAGTATGTACTTTTAAAATTAGTAAACCACTCCCTAATTATGAAATAAATTTAGAGAACAAATTTAAAGTTTGTTAATCCTTTTAATATATGTGTGGTAACGATTAATTAGATAATTTATAGTTATGATAGTTTAAAGATCTAATAAAAGTTTTAGTTGACAAAAACTGGTAAAGAGTAATATAAATTATAAAGGCTACATTATCTAAAGTATAGTGGGAGTCAAAACACTCGAAATTGCATAGTATATTGTGCAACCCAATCGCCACTGCTAATTTTAAATTAAACATTAAATATACATAATTTAATTCAAAGAAAATTATTTACTTATTAGCAATAAATATTAACTTCCATAAATTAAATTTAAATTGTAAAGGTCATTTTTATTCAATGAAAGTCAATTTTTATTCAACGATTGCAATGAAGAAACAAAACATTTACCAACTTAACGGCGCCAGGTGTTGTCCTCGTGACGTTATATCGTGTTTCTGGCTCAATTCTCCATGCTCACGGGGTATTCTTTCTTCCCCCCCCCCCCCCCCTTCAATTTATTTTTATGATTTTTACAGTAATTTGGTTTTTAATTTTTTTTTATTTGAATTACAATGGGAAGGGTTTGAACCCCGCCCCCCCCCTCTCCACTTGCGTGCCTGATTTTGGCCACTATTTTATAATATTAATTAAAGTACTTTAATTATATTTGGTATTAAATGATCTTGTAAACTTTTATAGTGAGTGACAAAAAAATAAGACCACGGACTATTTTGAAATGGCACTCGCGCTTTTGGAGGATATATATAATGTTTATATATAATGTTTCATTGCTGCAAAAATAGAGGAAGGGGAAAAATTCTCAGTAATTTTAACGATTTGAAATGTCTTATGAGAAATCAATTCTTAAAGTATATAGATATTTTTACTGTAATGTTTAAATATAACCAATAATACGCCCTTTTTTTCAGTTTTGCTTTGTACTTGCTATTTTGAAAGGTTTTAAAAATACCATTTCTATATATAATTTAGAATAAATTAAAATTTATTTTTAAATTTTATTTTGTTAAAAACAAAATTAAATTACACAATGAATAATGTATATTTTTAAATTAAAGGCTTTTAAAAAATTTATTTCACAAAGTTGTAAATCGTATATTTAATATTAGTTTAATATCATAATATTAGTTTTTATTTTAAAGCTTATTATTCAATATCTAAGCATTATTACACGTTAAAAAGTAATTTACAAAACCTTTACTATTTTGTAAAACTTTCAATGTCAAAAAGCGGAGAGTTATAATGTACTAAAAAGGAAGTTTTTGAGCTCATTAACTGCACATAATTTTATAAACAGTTTTATAAGGGGCTACGAAAATAAATAACAAAACTATTTTCTTTCTTTTCTCATCCCCCTTTGCTCTTCCCGGAAATATTTTCTAACTACAAACCTGTCTTGAAGTTGAACGAGTTGTGTCCCTTTATGAACGCTGGAAGACAATTTAGCTCCCCCATTCTTATATTTGGATATTTTAAACATTACTATTAAATGCAAAAACTTCATTTTATCGAATTTTAAGAAACCTTATAAAATTAAACTTTAATTTAAAAGTGCCGTAAAATATTTATCCACTTACCACTACAGTTTCTCAAACTCAGAAAATACTTTTCATTAAGGTTTTTTTCTTTTTTACAATTTAAATAATTGTAACTTTGTTACACATTACAACAGTAAGTTCAGAAAAACTAAGCATTCTTGTTGACGGAAATATATTATCTGTTCTTTTGCTGTAACACCATTGAAGTTATTAAAACTGATTCGACCGGCCAAGACGAAACCCAAATACAGTAAAATCGTCTACACTTACTAGTAAACAGACGTATGGAATGGAACTAATTAGTTTCTAGTGGAGTTGTATATAAAAATTGTAATTTATGTTGTGCGTGTTATTGAGATGAGGAGACAGTCTGCTTCATTGCAGTTTTTTTTTAAAACATATGCCTCATCACAAGCGGAAAAGTTAAATTTGTTGCAGCAATTGCTTAGATGTTTTGTAATGTAATCGTAATTTATGATATAAAAATATGAAATGAGATTTCAGGTTCTGAGTTTGTAGCACTCTTCATATTTATTATTATTTATACATTCTTACTAATGGAACATTTATTGCCTCACAGCGTTTTTTAATTTCAATCTCAGCACTGAAGTGTATTCTGAATGTTTGAACCGGACAAAGATGAGTAAACGTGTACGTAATTGTTTTTACAATGTCATCCAGCTTATGTGCCGAAGAGGCGTTTCTCGAATTCACTGGAAATTCCAGTGATTGAAGGCACATTATATAATGTATTATACTTATTAAATAATTTTTTTCCAAAAACATTTCCCCCCCTAAAACAAAATAATAATAAAAAAGCTATGTAAAAAAATCCCCCCCAAAAATTTTGATGGCGCACCTTGCGCCATGATCCCCCCCTGTGGGCACCCCTGCTCTTTAATTCTAAAGTTTGTGCGAAAAAATTAAGTAATTTTATTTCCCTTAGACAGTAACAACCTTCTTAATAGATTTCATGCACAATATATGCATGATTGCAACACTGTTTTGGTTTTTATAAACCACATTTCAGTAGGGGAAAAACTCAACATATGAAAATTAAGTATATATATTGTAAAAAGAATTGAAAATTCAATAATTCTTAATTAAAAACTAATTTTTATTGAATATTTTCAACTGTCTTTAAAATGTCTCATTTATAGCCTCTACCGGTTTTGATTTATTGCATAAAAAAATGGCATAAATAAGCAATAGAGACCTTCAGGGTTTTTACACCTTGGGTACTGTATCACATCTGATTTAAAATCGCATGTTACAAATTTTAATTGCTACAATTATTGTTTAATATGCTAAAATTCACTGCTACGTTTTATTGCATTCTTGCTACAAATCTTCAGTTTTCTGCTACAATTGTCGCGTTTCTGTTCCAAAACTTAAATTTTGCTGCTCCCAAACACTACAATTTATTGCGTTCCTGCTACAAAAATTAAATTTTGCTGCTACAATTTGTCGTTTTTCTGCTCCAAAACTTAAATTTTGCTGCTCCAAAAATTGCTCCAAACTGGTCTTTAGCACTTCCCATCCCTGTGATTCAGAAGTTTCATTAAAATTCACGTTTGAAGTTATTGATTTAAAACTGCAATTTAATTAAACCCTCCTTGATGATTTTTTAAAAAAAACTAATATAAAAATGAAAATTATTGCGCTTTGTTTATTACTTAATTTAATATTTTTTTCCTTAAATAAAAAATCAGTTTTATATAAATACTTATTCCTATAAAATACCTATTATAATGCATATTATATTTCAATGATGATGATAACAGTAATTAAATTTCCATCGATTAAAGGAAGCACTGAAAACTAAAATATAATTATAGTCATTTCCCTAATAAATTGCGGCATGCAGGTTAAAAAAATCGGTTATGTACATACCGCAAATATACATATACTGTACTGGGCCCCTATTCGGTACAAGGTTGAGAGGGGGAGAGGATAAGTGGCCTACAATGGTTGAAACGGCCTTCCTTCCTTTACACGTCATAGTATGTCATTTATCCATATAGGCTGATTCCACGTTGAATAAATAACAGCGGTACACTAATTTTCACCTGGTGCAAGCGTAAAAAGGGGGGGGGGGTGAAGGGTTATAAAACGACATGTACGAAACGTCTGACTTTCGTCTCCACGATAGTATATTATTTATACCCATCAGCTGATTCCACATGAGTTAAGGATTTTAAAACGTCGTTTTTTATTATGGGATTTCATGCAATTATGTATACCCATACAAACAGGAAATTCTTATTAATTTATAAAAATATTTTGGCGCAGGATTGTGTAATTTTTAAAACTCCATACCTTAAGAGAGATAAACTAGAAATTATAGGATTTTTATCGGTGTATGAGCAACCAAGTAGTATAGAGATATTTTTATTTTTTAACTTATAATTTATTAAACATAAAAATATTTTAAATTATGAAAAAAAGCTTTATCACTTTTTAAAGAGGAATTCTAAAATGGTATATGCGATTATCCCAGGGAGGAGAGGAAATGTATATATTTTCAGTTATTTGTCGTTATTTTATTTATCTCCGTGCGAAGAACGGGTACTTTTGCTAGTATATAATAGACTTAAGATGCGGGTGTGCACACACACAATATCATTAATAAAACTCATTAAATTAGAAATAAGAGAAGCAGCTTCATTGGCTAAATGCATTTGAAGTAAGAGAAGCAATTTCATTGGCTAATGGCATTTGAAGTAAGAGAAGCAATTTCATTGGCTAATTACACCAAATTGACTAAAGTTTGTGCAATGAATATTTTATGATTATTTCTCCCGAAGAAAGTTTTGTTTGTTTGTTTGAAATGCTATCCTGATTCTTTTTACGAAGAAAGCACTATCTGTATTATTAAAACAGGATTTGTTGAATAAATAAAAGTATTTCCAACAAAGTTTGTGTACTATACTCGGGGACAACTTAAGTTGAGCCTAAAGCAATTGAATATGTTATACATATCATAGCTTCCGCTTCAGGTTCAACTTAGGTTGTCCCCGAGTATAGTCGAAAATAGACCGAATTCTTCATATTTTCGCTAATTCGTATCCGTATTATTAATATTTTTATTAGAAAAATACTGAACTAAACCCACAGCAATTCTTGGAACCAAAAATTCTTTCATATAAAATAATTATCCGATGTTTCGATATACATGATAACTTATTACTCTGAAGTATTTAAGTAACTGCACTCAATAATTTCACCGAAGCGGAATTTATAGGTTACTAGCAATATGGCCGGCGTTGCTCGTGGTCACTTTGCACAGTAAGAGCTGCGCGATTTTGTCTTGTGAGCGTAGCCATCGCATATCACTTTCTGTGCACTGTGAAAAATAAACTTTATCAAAATCCAGATTTACTTTGAATATTACTGAGCTTTTGAAAGTTTGTTTTCTTTCCTTTTTCAGATTCGCGAATGCATCTTGTCGAAGTTCCCGCGCTTCAGGAAGAGAAGACAAGGCGTGTCAGGTGGAGACATCAGCTTGGAGACAAAGAGAGGTTTCACTGTCATGAACACCTTCATCTCGAACCAGCCCATCGGAAACAACGGCAACGCCGACACTCCCAACCTATGAACACGTCAACACGCTTATTGGCAAGGCTATCCCAAATGCAAACTTTGCTTTCTGAGAATGGTAACGTTCTGCAAAGTTTCTCTTCAAGGGTATGAAACCGCACTTGGGCTTGAGAATTCATTCTCGATGTTGACCTTCAGCTGGTATGGATATCGCACCGGTAGTTCTGCTTCAATCCAAAAGTCATTCCAGCAAAGTTGTAATCTGAAACGTGTTTTTTTTTTTTTTTTTTTGCGGAATTGCAACACCAAGTTGCGTTCAAAGATAATGGAGGGGGAAACATATGTCCTATTACTTGCACAGTAGCGCACAAAGAAGTCCTCAGCGCAATGCATCTTGGGATACTGTCAATAGTTTCGTTATGCGCAGAACTTGAAGACCGGTTGGAACGCACAAGAAAACTCATCGGTTCAATGCATCTTGTTATACAGAATTGCCTGTCGGCAATACTTCATATTCTGAAACTTATTGGGCTTCTCCTTTTCCCTCTCTTCTCCCTGGTTGCGCTCTGAAAGTGAACGAAACTACATTTGGAATCTCTTCTGGTGTAGATAACGCAGGCACAGTTCCGATTCTAGTCCACTACTTATTCTGACCAAGTGGGTTACCTGGAGATACTGCTATCAGAAAGGCAAAGACCATGCAAAGCCCTCTATTATATTATTTAAAAAATGAAGCCATTTAAAATTTACATTGGTTTTAAGTTATAAGAAGATACTTTAAAAAAAAATGATGAATGATAACCAGTTTGCTATATAAAAATAGCTAAAAGATTCATATTGGGGATTTTAGAAGTCTCGCATTGCTGAGTTTGAAACTGAAAAACTGCACAACTTCGTCTGGATAGACTTTTCACGAAACAGTGAGCCACTACAGAGATACTATTGGATAGAAACGTTCCACTGAATAACACACAGCGGGTCACGATCTCCCGTCTGAACCTAACAATTCGACTCAATGCAAAATAAACCACTTCGACCGAATCATGGTGCGTATCGTGTGAAATGGCTCTAAGCGGTCAGTTTATCTTTTGATACTAAAGACGTGTTACCATAGTATCATTCAGTCAGTGAAACGCAAGAATAGTTACAGTTATCATCTCAAAGATCTATCTCCATCTTCTTCGAGAAATTTACATACGAGGTTACATATATAACGGATATTTACATACTTTGAGAAATTTACAGAAATTCACATACTATCCTCTGTACCATTTCTTAAGCAAATTTATTTTATGTATACCAAATATAATTAAAAAACAGGAATTAACCTTGTATATTTTCGAAATACCAATCTTAGCGACCAACAACAGGCTCGAGGCCCAACATGGATGATCCATTCAAGAATCTCTTAATTATTCCCTAATGAACTTTTAATTTCTTATTAAAAAATATTAAACGGGTATATTATACCATTACAATGTATAAAAATATGTACAAGCATACAGAAATGTTTGACGTTTTTAAAATAAATATTCACCGAATGCTAACCAAGTTGCTTCCACGCACTCAATAACACCTAAATTATATTTTAAATGAAACTTTTGCTAATTTCAGAACATAAACTGCCCCATGTATACATGTCTGTGTACAAAATATATTTATTCAGTAAGCACAATGTGCACTCCTACTCCTCAAAATGTTAGACAGAAAAAAATTCTCACCTGGATGCTAACGGTCTCTTATGATTTCCACAGTGTACAATTAGGCTGTCATGCACTTCGAGCATGGATGGATCCCCCATAGTAGAGAAATCATAAGCTTATCATCTCGCTAACATCAAAGTGAGGCCAACATGTATGGCCTCAGACACGTGATTTATTACGTCATCCATTCATAATTTTTTTCTAGTTCATTCATAAAAATATCCTGTACTTCAAGAAGTAACACATTTACTATTATTTCCAAATCACAAGTCAATCGCGAACGTTTTTTCATTCATAAATTTTGAAAGAAAGTCACGTGTCTGGGGCCATCAGGTCTGAGATGTTTGCATCCCGATGATGACGCCATATTCGCTCTACTGCAGTCTATTCATGCTCAAAGGTAATAAAATCAATCCATTCTATAATTTTTCTGTCACCAATGCGTTGTGTCGCTATACCCAGCAAATCAAAAACCTCTCAATTAGTGAGGAACTTAGAAATGGTGAATTCTGAGTTACTGAATCTTTCTAGAGATTTGAGACAAGGCGAACAAAATCAGTGAAGTACTTATACAAGATTGATAAGCTAAAATCAATTATACCTTTTTAATTGAAGGGCTTACAAAAATAATCTTTACCGTGATATTCCTTTGAATTTGATAACTCTGTTCCGTCTGACTGACCCCAGAAATATAATCTTTAACAAACTCCATTAACAAATAATGCCTGAATAATAATGAGCGTGTGTTTAAACATATAATCTTAAGTACCTACATCTAAGCCAATAAGTTGCTTTAATGAAAAGCTTCCCGTAAGCCTTGGTAAGTAAATTGGAAATTTTATATTCAGAATACAAGTTTAACTACAGAACTTGATATAGTTGTAACGCGCTCTTTAATTGTCAGATATTATGAAGCATGGAAAACACGATTCAGTCTCCATAATTGGTTCTCAACTATTTGTCAAAATTTCTAAACATTTGCTCTTAATTCATTTCAGTAATCGGAGTCAATTATCTGTCAAGATACGGTTACCTATTTATCAATTTCTTCAACTCGAGCAAGATAATTGTAATAAATCAGAAATTGTTTAGAATATGTCATTGACTTTGTACATGAACTCGTATAATGAGTTGGGTTGTTTTCGGTAACTTTTTAGTACATAAATTCAAATCCTAAATTAGTAACCCCTAAATGTACCACTAGACACTATACATTTTACAATTGCATGGAATTTTAGATTATCTCACCAAATTATATACATATTCATTCTTTGTTCCAGGCTTTAATTTTTGTTTAATCATCTTTAAAACTTCTAGAACATTTACATTACTAGTCTGGGCTAGCTAGTAGTGTAAATAATATCAGGCAACTGGTTGCACGGGTTTCAGTTAGTTAAATTCATAGATAAATGACAAAAGGAGACGTTGAGAAAATATATTTATAATTGGATCGAAGGAAGTGAACTGTACAATATCTTCATAGCATTGAAACTGTGGATGAATAGAGCAACTCTGTACTAACAAAATGGCGGTTGCGCCACTTTCGCTCTAATATAATGTTTCCAATAAAAAAAATGTCAATATAATGAGAAAAATATTAATTTTCCAGCTGTTGCTTCATGACATTTAATGTGTTCATATATTTATTTTATATATTAAACAACAAACTATTTTTATTCCAGATGTAAAATAAAATTTCATACGAAAAATGTGATTTACCGTAAGTTTAGTGGCGAAGTGTCCAGTCATCGGTAAATTTGCCGATGACCATGGACAAATTTATATATATATATATATATATAATAATTCAATTAAAAAATCAATTTTTTTTTCTATATTTTATCAATTTAAAAAAGTGTTTAAATACATTTGTTTACTTTACTGAATTTTTCTTTTCTTGAAACGTTTAAAACATGCGTAGGTTTTAAAAAAAAGTGGACAAAAGACGCTTTGGAATTGGGCGAATCATATAACCTGTGTTCTCATCGTTAAGAAAGGAATTTCGACAAAATTTACCTACCTTAAAATGTGTGATATCATAGAAAATCTTAGATGGTATATTTTGTTGAAAAGAGGAATGTTTAAAATTGTGTTCCAATTGAAAATGACTGTAATGATTTTAAATGGAAACAGTGTTAATATAAATAAAGCTGAAAACAAAATAAAAGAAGAAACAAAAATAGAATAACTATTTTGAATTGTGGAAGTCTTTGAATTAAAAAAAAGCCTATCATTTATGCTTTTGAAATCAAAACTGTTGGAAGAAATGTAAATGTCATTAAATAAATCGATATTAAGTTTCCTATCATATGATTGTTATTAAATATATACAAAAGTTACTAATGCTTCGAAACATAGTTTGATATTTTAACAATTTTAAATATTGTAAATTGTATTTTGTAGCCAATTTCGTGTCAATTTCTGCAAAATTAACAAGTAAGCAAAAAAAAAAATGCTTTACAAATATGTGATATGTAACTTTTTATGCAACTATTAGAACTGCTATAAAAATATTATCCATATTTGTATAACTGCTTAAAAAGATATAGTTAATATATGATAGTTATTTTATTATTCTTTTTAATGTAATTCGTTTTAATGTTTTAAAATAAAATCATTCTTTTCCTCTCTCAACAATTAAATTATTTATACAATATTGTTTAGAAAAAGTCACTCTTCGGCCCATTCTACACAAACGGGAAAAACGCGCGGGAGCTTCTCGGTGATTCGAGAATTCATACCACGTGGTATGAATTATCGAATCACGAAGAAACTTCCTCGTGTTATTCCCGTTCGTGTAGAATGGGCCTCATCGTAATTTTTTAAATATTATTCATTTATGACGTAAATAATCGTAATAAATTTGTTATAACTACAAATTTAAATATGCTGAAACAAAAAAATATTTTAATCTAAATTAAGACATTTATCTTAAAAGTTTTTTTCCCCTTCTTTCAAGTAGAAGGACAGAGGTTTCCACAGAAGAGCGCGTTTTACAGGTATACATTAATTAATCAATATATCCCGGAAAAATCAATCATTATGTAACAAATAAACCACAGGCAAATCAGTAAAAAGAAGTGAATTTTATAATTTTTATAAGGAAATTCTCATATATAATAAAAACTTTAATTGGAGAATTTTGCATGTGTTATTTTTTTTTATATCCAACCAATTCCAATTGTACAAAAAAAAATTAACATTGATGTCTGATCCAACTGAAGCCGTGATCCTATATCAGTGTTTCAGCTTTTGTATAAAATAAATTAAATTTATTGAAAACAACTGAGTTTATGTGTCCTTACATACCAAGTAAAACTAATCTTCCATGAATTTGTTTTGTGGTTAAGGTACGTCCAAAAATTATCGAACATAATACTTCCACCTGGTAATCAGTGCCGTCACAAAAAAAAAAATTGGGGGGGGGGGGGGGGGTGAAATAAGAAATTTCCCAACTTAAAGATTCGAAATTCCCAACTCTACACTGCTGAAAATTCCCAGTTCCAACTTATTGGCATTTTTCATCCTTTTTTCCTATTAGATAATGTTAAATATGAGGTCTAATTTAAAAGTAATCTTACAAGTTGGGCAATTTCTAATCTTCCCTAGCTTTCATTTGCAAATATTATTAATTTTCTTCAGGCATGAATTTTTCCAACTCGGGGAATTATAAAACTTGAAATTCATCGCCAAATACACGAATAAAAGATAATATCGTTAGTCATTGGTCTTTTCAAACAATAAAAATATCGAGGGATTGGCAACGTGAGATTAGGGCAAAGTAAGTAGTTAATATATATCAAGTAATTTTTAAAGTAGCAATTGTAACAAAGACAATGAAACTTAACATAACTATTATATTTAATTTTAATACCCCGACTTTAAAAAAAACATTACATGGCCTATTTTGGAAAAAAGAACCATATTATGTTTATTGCAGTTGCTTATACATACATTAATCTTGCAACATCGTTCCTTTCGCTATGTAAAACACAACTTTTCATATTATAAACCCCATAAAACAGCCATCACATTTTCCCTTTTTGACTTGTTTCAGATGCAACTAGCATGTGTTTTTATTCCTCAAGATTGAAAATCCAGGGAAATTAAAACAAGAGAAATGTTAAAAAATTCTACAATGTTCTGAAACAACAATGCAGTTTTACATTGTAAAAGGAAGTTCAATACCCGACACATATATCGCCACTATTCCTTACAAAAGCTTAGGCTGACGCAGCAATTTTTCATTGAAAGAACAAGGATTAGCCAAGATTAACAACTCAAATATCCAAATCCGTCAGTTTTCTGAGAAACATGTCACAGAATACCTGGGCAATCTTAAAGGTGATAGGCCCTAATACTTTCGACTCAGAAGCAAAAGTTTACAGTGTGAACAAAGTGAAACTAATCCTTTGTATACGGTCATACCACAAATACAAAGATGCTTGTCGTTTTGCAATTCCGAAATTTCTATGCAAGCAAAGATTCGAAAGATCTTTCAGAATTGCACTTCAGAGTAGAGTTCAAAAACCAAAAATTCTAATTTCAGAGCTTCGAAATCTGTAATAAGTTCGCTAAGAATTCCAAGACAGTTAGAAGCAGTTGGGGATCAAAACTCCGAGTAGACGCAATCACAGAAAACTTTTAACAAGTGTTGAAAGTTGGTAACGTGAAATGAATGAATATCAGCACCTAAAGATATGTCAAATGAAGATTAAAGATTCTTTACTTCTATAATATTTTAACACTGCATTAGTAACATATTCCCGCTGTCAATGTGATTCCGATAGAAAGTAACAGCCATTTTGACAAGTGTTACTAATGCAGTGTTAAACATGTATTTCCCCAGAATATGGAATTTTCAAAACAAAAATAATTTCGTTTGTTTCGCGAAGTATCTATATTCCTATGGAATCAACTGAATGAGGTGTGTGTTTTTTTTGTATGGGGTTTTTATACTGATCTTTTTGGTCTCACTCTTTAAAAAAATCTGAAAACAAAGTTCATGTACGTAAGAACATTTAAAGTTTGCAAATTGCATTGGATATAATGTGAGATTGAATAACACTCAACTCATTATTGGACAATCTATTACACTAGAGCATACTCCACTTTTCAAAATGACAGATCAACACTGTAAAAAAACGTATTTAAAAATGAGTACATGAACATACTCGTTTTTTTGGGGTACAATCGCATCGTAAATGAGCGATGACGAACTCGAATTTAAGTAATCGTACTTTTTCAAAAATGAGCAGTGTGATTTAATATTGCTAATAACTTCTGTTCAAGCTTTCTTAACAAAGCAACCTGACAAACTTAAAATAAGGTGTTCAGAAGATGTTTTTCTACATTATTTGATGTCGATTACTTAAATGGAAACTGAGTTCTTACAACTCCATTATCTTACGTCTCATTCTTTTGGCACAGCTTTTTAACATTTCTTCTGCTTATAACTTCTTCACGTCTCCCTGGTAGTAACGGATAAGGCACTGGATTGCGGTGCCTTAGGATATGGGGCCGATTCCTGGTCAGTATTGGTTGTAATTGTCTACGTAGGCAAGCATCTGCTCTTTTTACTTAGTTTTGAGTACATGTCTTTTTCAAAAATAAAACTTATGTATTCGGAACTATGATAAGCATCGAATGTACTCAAAAATTTTTGAATACTTATTTTTAACAGTGCACCATTTAGCCATACAAAAATTTTATTTGTCATTACGTTATGCGTTTAAAAGATATTTTGCTTATGAACCCAGGAAACTATTTATAATTATCGTTCCAGCATTGCACTCAACATATCTCAAAACGGAAAAAAAAAAATGACATTTAACCAAAAAACAATATTTCAATTTCCTTATACTTAAGCTAGAGAAACACAGAAATCAAAGGAATTAGCACAAGCAATTACAACGTTCTTCCTATACTTTCACCAAAACAAAAGTGTACATTTAAATGTTTCTAATTTCCTTAAATTCCACAGAGACCGAAATGCTATTGTTCCGAATGAGAGTTTTATAATATAAATTATACAAATCGCCGGGTATAATCTGTTCCAAAAGGAAACAAATGCATATCAAATAGAATTTTAAATTTGTATTGGGAATTGTTTTAGCATTGCTACACATACAATTAGAAAAGTAAAAATCAGGTTGTTTTTTGTTTTCAGGTTATCTGTTCTTTGTGATGCCGCGAAACCCATTGAAGTTTCGCGGATTTTGGTGAAATATTTTATGTGATCTGGAAGAAAAACGTAATTTTTTCTTTTGATGATGAGCGACTAAAAAGTAATTTGAAATATGCATTCATAAATGGGAAAGGTGGATCTAATTTATTTTATTTTTAGAAAGAAGAAGACGAATTGCACGTTGCCAACAAAAAGTATAACCAAAGTTCTGCCTTATTTGGGCCATAGTTATATTTTCTTTTACTATGCAAGTTTTACCATGTTTTTCTATGTACAACTCATCTTAGATTTACGGCCTTTCTAGAATTTACTTGTTATATAGGACCTTCGACTGGTCTGTAGTAGAGAGAATATGACGTCATAATCGTGAAGCCCACATCTTAGAGCGAAAGGCCTATATCATGTGCCATCTCTTCAAAATTATGAATTAAAAAATACTCGCGATTGGCTGATGAATTGGAAAATGTGTAACAGTGAAAAATTATGAATGGAATGACGTAATTAACCACGTGTCTGAGGCCATACATGTTGGCTTCACTTTGATGTTAGCGGGAGTGACATCATGACTCCTGTACTAAAACGAATCCATGCTCGAAGATTAGAACTTTCTTTTATAAAATCCGCCTCGAACTTGAGTTAGAGTCAATATAAATTTCACTATAACTCATCATTCTATTTGATTTATAGATTTTTAATATCATAAAAAGGTGTGTATTTTTAAGGTCAAATCAGAGAAGATTTTTTTTTTTTTTTAAAAATTGGAGTTAAGGCCTTTTTACTTATGACGTCAGAGATATTTGAAACTTTAACCTTGAAATGCATATTTTTTTTTCTTTTTGTCTTGTAACGTCTTTAAAATCAGTTCCGGATAAGAAATGTATGATATAAGAAACCTTAACGAAAATATGAACCACGAAACAACGTTATTGGAGTTTCCTAAATTTCAGGATCATCTGACGCTAATAAACGTCGTTCAAAAAACGATACACAACGTAGAAAACATGCAGGGCTTGTTCAGAATCCGAAAAGGCGCCCTTTGTTATGCGCCCTAAACCATGTGGCAATTCCGAAAGACACGGTCTACTTTTTTTCTTTTATGAATTAACTGAAATGTAAAAAAATCATAGCATTATTCCTAACATTTTGGAGTTAAGGTTTCTTTAAATAATTTTAAATTTTAATTCACAACTTCAGACTTACAATTCATTCAGTAACAGTTAAAAACGATTTCTAGATCATGATCATGCATATTGTACTTGTTAATTAAGGCAACCAGTTCAAATAATAATATATAGAAAACACAGTATCATTAAGATCCTTTACGTGATCTTTATGTAACTCTGTACATAAAGATCACGTAAAGGACACACAGTATCATTAAGAACTTTTACGTGACTCATTATGTAACTCTGTTACACTGTGCATTTAATGACTAACGAAACCATGGAAGTAAGAATAGAATTATTCTTACCTCCATGAACGAAACAGATCAGGTAATTAAGAGATGTTGAAAGAGATATTTCAGTTTAAAAGGTGTTTAATGAAGTTTTTTTCGTAGCCCATTATTTTCACGGTGTTTTCACGCGCAGGCTTGTTAATTGTTGTAAAAAATAGGGACAATTATAGATACAGAGGGAAAGGTGCTAATTTGATAGGCATATGACGGAAATATGTGAAAAAATCTTATGTGGCTATCTCAGAGTACGGCCAGAGGGGATTTACTTTGCAATGTCATGCAAATAGTTAAATAGGGATTGGCCACTAATAAAACCCTCACCAACAGGTAGAAGATAAACAAGTTGTTCCGGCTGACGCAGCAGGTCCTCATCGATACTCAATACGTGCCTTGCTTTATTTGAAGATTTTATAGGCGTCTCGGCGTCTAATTTCTTATCGAATGAGAACGGTCGTCAAAGAAAATCTCCCGTATCCCCGAGGAGCCACCGTTGTCTAACAACCAGAGGGTTGCGAGTTCGAATACGACTGATACAGGAGATTTGACAAAAAAGTGAAAACGCAGTGAACTTGTAATCGGAAGGATGCCAGACTCGCTGTGAACTTACCTTCCGTGGCCGAGTGGATAAAGGCGTCAGATGGGAATCAGAGGGTTCCTGGTTCAATCCTGTGCGACAGACTTGACTAAGGAAAGAAAAAAAGTGGTGATCTTGTGATCGGAGGGTTGCCAGCTTCACTACAAAATACTAGGAATGTCGGCCAGAAAATCCACAAAAATTATCGGCGTGTATACGGGACTGGTGCACGATAAATCTGATCGGGGTCCGAAGTCTATTGAAGGCGTTGGGTGCCAGTTCAGGTGTTTCCTCGTCATCTGACCATGGTTCAAAAATACAAGGCATCGTTCCCGGGTCTTTCCTTCGAGATAGGCCCCGAACCGTCGCCAATAGCCCACTGTGCAGCTCTAGTGCGACGTTAATTAGCAAAACCAAACAAAACCGAACTTGCCTCTAATTTCTACAGCGTGCATACGAGACTGGTGCACGTTAATTCTGATCGGTGTCCAATGTCCTGACGCCTATTGAGATTGCGTCGGTTGCCAAATCAGGTGTTGTCCTCGGCATGTGACCGTGGTTCAAAGATACAAGGCATTGATCCAAGGTCTTTCCTTCGAGATATGTCCCAAACTGTCACCAATAGAACAATGTGCAGCTCTAGTGCGACGTTATTTAACCAAACCAAAATCTTATCAAACGCGACAACCAATGATGTTTTCCTGGAAGTTATATTGTCGAAATTGATCATCCTAAAAGCGTAAAATAGTGATTCTATCTTGACAAAACAACACAGTCTAGGTGCACAAAATTAAGTAAAATGTACTCGTTTCTGAATACATTCGATGCTTATCATAGCTCTGAATAAACAAGTTTCATTTTTGAATAAGACATGTACTCAAAAATGAGTACAATGAATAAAAAAGCTGTTGCTTGCATACATAGATAGATACCTCATACAGCTTGATTTAAAACATGTTTCCCATAACAAAAATCATGCATAAATTATTTTTTGCATTAATATTTTTATGCAATTTTATAGCACATTGGTTTGTTCGAGAATGTTCCTAGAATATATATATTCCCCGAAACTAATACATAAACCTCTATAAACCGATACATTTACCTCTTACAAAAAATTTCCATTTCATTATTTGATTTGACAATCTCAAAAGTTGTTCCCGTCCGGTTTTACCAAAACCTGACAATCTAAACAATAAATCACCTCATTAAATGGAACATGGACGAAACAAAGTAATTGAATGCACTTTAATTTCCATAAATGCTTCATTATCCCTTCTCAACTTCTGACAATAAAATAAACAATGTCAAATGCAATCTCAACAAACAACAGCCTTACCCAAAGACGGCAAGCAACTTACAGCATCAGTATGCTAATATATACCGGCACTATTTTTCCTGTGATGTTTCAATTTGCACTAAGTCCGTTCCGTTTCGAAGATGACGTATAATTAAAAATCTGGTGTGTGGCATCATGCAATTTTTTATTACTTACCGTTAAAATCCTCATGCCTGAAAGCAATTACGTTGATTTTAATTGCAAAGAAAAACTTTCCATTATGCACTGTTAAAAATGCATTCTCATATTTGACGAAACATTTGTTATTTTTGGCGAAACAGACCAACACCTTGAGTCACAGTTAAGGTGGTATTGAACAGACGCCCGTCCGATGAAATATTTCGCCAAACTGAACGAGAGGTCATGGATTTAAGTTAAACAAATCCCATTTTAATCGGGAAGGGAGAAAACACTATTTCTATAATAGGGTAATAGACAAATGGAACAACTTGCCAGTGAATATTGTTAATTGTAAAGGAGTAACGGATTTTAAAAAGTTAGATATGCATTGGGGGAATAGTTAAGAGGTACTAGCTTGTTGGGCCTTGAGCCTGTTGTTGGTCGTCAATATTTGTATTTATTCATTTTCCCGTTTTTTAACGAAATTTATTTCGTCAAAAGTGAGGACAATTTCATATAATATAATAATTCAATAAGATAAAAACTCGTCTTATAGAACATTGCGTTAAAAATATTCCAGTACAAATGCAACGTTAAAACCGGAAAGTTCCAATTGCGGCCCATGGCAACCTTTTGTCTGGGCGATAAACAATAGTTTTCTTCATTGAGAATATGGTAAACCCGGCTCAGGTCTGCCGCAACTGAGCTATTGCCGTTAAACTTACGCGATAAAAATACATAAAATCTAAACATATTTCAGGAGATACATCTCCCTTCATTAGCAGAAAGGAAAAAGTCTAGGTGGACAACAAAATGAAAATTAACCCAGAATTGTTGCCAAAAAACAAAAACTACCTCAATCGTTTGGAGTTCACTATTGTCTGTCAACAAGCGGAAATACCGAACAGCAAAGGTTTCATTTACAATCGAATCCAATATTGCTAAAAATGTTAGACACCTCCAGGAAGTCCCATTCGTTTCACATTTTTAGCAATATTGATTCGATTGTAAATGAAACCTTTGCGGTTCCGGATTTCCTGTTTGTAGGCACACAATAGTTAACTCCAACCGATTGAGATAGTTTTTGTTATTTGGCAACAGTTTCAATTCTGTGTTAATTTCCATTTTATTGTGCACACAGACTTTTTCCTTAATACTAATGAAGGGAGATGTATCTCCCGAAACATACAGTCGCTCCCATAAGTGTTCCTACACTTACGTATTTCAAACAAATACTGGTCTATTTATTATGAAAATTAATATTTCAGAATGGGAATTTTTTAATAAGATATATAAATTGTTCTTAACAAAACTATATAAAATATTTTAAAAACATAGTAAAAGTTTTTTTTTTGAAAAATCAATAATTAAAAAGTAACACAAAAATTATCTCACAAAAGTCTTCGTACACTTTAAAAAAATGTCTACACATTAATAAATATTGCAATATTTCGGTAAATTAGTACTGAATAGGATGTCCTGTAACATTCAGAACAGCTTTTAAACGTCTGGGCATAAATTTCATTACTTTTTTGGTAATTTTTGTATCATTTTCTTCAATACTTCGATTATTACTTTTTTAAGTTCGCTTTTCGTTTTAATGTCGTATCTTCGTACTCTAACCTATAGTTCTTTACACATGTGTTTTATTAGGTTTAAATTCAGCGGCTGATGTGTTTTTTCAGAACTTGTGGGCAATTATAGAGACAACAGAAGCAAATATTAAGAGCAGTGTGCTAAAGATCGTTACCTTGATAATAAACAAAGTTGATTCCGATACCCAAATATTGAGCTTATAATTTGAAATTGCGAGTTAAAATATTTAAATAAACATACTGATTCATTATGTTATCATCAAATACCAAATTACCTAGTCCTGATGCTAATTTGCACCCTTGCACAAGGACACGTCCAAAGCATGCTTTACTGTTCCGACTAAGTTCTTGGTATTTGCGTAGGAGCCTAAGCTTTCTATTTTTCGCAATAACAAGAAATTTTCGTCGGCAGGACGCTCATGTAATTCAGCTCATCTGAGCACTTGTTGAACAGTTTCGATTGACATTTAAGTAGAACATGTTTCATTAAATTCTGTAGATATTTTTACAACACTCAAACGTGGATTTTTCATAAAATTTCTAACTATAAATCTCTGATCACGTTCAGTTAACTTTGCCGGATGACATTTTCTTACCTTGTTTTTGATCCGATTTTCTTTTTTAAAGCATTTTATCACATACTGCAAGTATAATTGGATAAATTTATTATTTTAGGGATACTCCGAGATGATTTACAAGCATATGATGATAAATTATTCATATTCGAATGCTATTCTTTGTTTCCTTACGACTACGATCCATTTTTAAATAATAAATAGAATATTACGACGTAAACAAGCAAAAATAAATACCAAACGACTATTAAATGTCACCACAATGCAAAAATAAAAAAAGAGGGACAGACGATAATTTTATTTATGAATTTATTCGAAAATGTTTTGGTGTACGATCACTTTTGTGGCGTTTTTTTTTTTCTCTGTTTCCTTGCATTTTCATTTTTATAAAAAGAAAATGATTCAATATTTAAAATATATATATTAGGTTTTATTCAGAATAACATGGAGATGATGTGAAATAATATTGGACTTTATATTCGAATTCAATTCCAGACTACAGCGCTTTTTCTACAAATTTTTAAAGTGTACGAACACTTTTGGGAGCCACTGTATAAAGATTTTATGTATTTTTATTGTGTAGTTTAAATGTTGCATTTATATTTTAATATAATAATTCAATATCGACGAGCTGACTGGAACCGAGGACCTCTCGTTTCGAAGTCGAACGCTCAATCTACTCGGCAAAGAAGACTCATTTGAGTTCTAACAATATAAATATAAGAACCAAACATGAACTGATGACCCAGAAAAGTGCCGAAAAGGAATCCGAGTAAATGACATGCCTTTAAAATTTGACTAGTCTTGTTTCGTCAAAAGTCCCGTGATTCAATGACGAAACGATTGTCAAATATAACGAAAGTAGCCTTGACGATCGCAGAATTCTCAAAAATGAGAGTGTCATTTCTGAGTGTGTAGAAGTGCATGGTTTTCAATCTAGTGTGTTTAACGAAAATAACATGAAAAATTCGAAAACATGTTTCGATTTTCGAACATTTATACAAACAAAGTGGCATAATTCGATGTTTTGATTAAAAAACATTGTGTCGTTTCTTTTATGTGTGCTGATTCCAACGTTTAATTTTGAGCCATGGTCAGATGACAAGTACAATACATGATCTGGCACCACATACTCCAAACTTTCCCACCACACTGTTAAAAATAGGTACTCAAAAAATAAGTAAAATGTACTTAGTTTTTGAGTACATTCGATGCTTATCATATCTCCGAATACATGTTTCCTTTTTGAAAAAGACATGTATTCAAAAATGAGTAAAATGAATAAAAAGAGCAGTTACTTGCCTACGTAGGCTGCTTTCATAAATCACTTTCAATAAATATCGACAATTATAACCAAAACTTACCGGGAATTCGACCCTCAAGCACCGCAGTCGTCCGCTTATCCGTTGTACTACCAGGCCGACACGAAGAAGTTATAAACAAAAGAAATTTTTAAAAAGTGTGTCAAGAAGAATGGGAAGTAAGACGATTGAGTTGTAATAACTCAGTTTCCATTCAAGCAATCGACATCAAATAATGTGGAAAAACATCTTCTGAACAACTATTTTAAGTTAGTCAGGTCGCTTTGTTAAGAAGACTTGAACAAAAGCTGAGATTAGAAATTTAAATCACACTGCTCGTTTTTGAGAAAGTCCGATTACTTAAATTTGGGTAAGTCATCACTCATTTACGATGCAATTGTACTCAAAAGAAAAACAAGCATGTTCAGGTACTCATTTTAAGTACCTTTTTTCTTACAGTGCACGAGCAACATGAGGACAGTTGGACCATTACAGGTTGGTTGGCTAATTAATTAATACTCGATAATTACACTCAGATTACGAACTCGTTGCTCTTTCAATTAGGCAACGCTTGCCCCATCATAAAATAATAAAAAAAATATTAAGAATATCCTTATTTACAATTGGGCGTTTTGACCACTAAGTGGTATAAGCTTCGAGCATGAATGGACTGTAGTAGAGCGAATATGACGTCATAATCGTGAAACCAACATCTCAGACCGAATGGACAACTAGAACGGGGCGGAGTTTAGCCTTGTTTGTGAGATTTCGAGCACGTGTAAGTTGCCGATTACTAGTAAACAAACAATAATATTGCTTTTTTATGTTCAAATTTTACATTAATTACAATTAACTTGTGTCTTGCATTAATTATCATATTCTAAAAAAATATCATCAAGCTTTTCAATATATTAGTAGTTTTGAGGGAAATTCTAACGCTATCCCACAAACAAACTAGCTCTGACGTCACTGTAGGCGTGGTCATTCTACTCGTCCATGGCCTGAGACACGTGAATTCTGTTCAAAAACTTATGAATTAAAAAGTACTCGCGATTGGCTGATGAATTGGGAAATGTCTAACAGTAAAAATTTATGAATGGAATGACGTAATTAACCACGTGTCTGGGGCCATACATGTTGGCCTCACTTTGATGTTAGAGAGATTACAAAGATGTTTTCTCTACTATAAAGGATCCATGCTCGAAGGAAATAAGTCACAAAAATCCAAAAATGAACTAACGACCATTTACTAAGCAGCTAGATATATCATTTGGTCAAGTGGCGTGGCTCCAAGTCCAATAGGTTGCCTAATAATGAGTTGAATAAAATTCCACTTAACATTATAGCCAAGGCAAATTGACTTAAATATCTCTTATCTCGGAACATTGTTTTTGGACATATACCACTTGGTCGCAATTAAATTTGCAAAGATAGATAACTCTACTTATTCCAAACATATATATCCAACAAAAGTTTCCCCCTTTTCTTACACAGGAGAAGACCTATCCGGTAACTACCAAGTAGTGTCAAGCATCAATGATAAATAGCCTCGAAATGGAAGGAATAAATGACCTATTAAGGGAAATATGCCCCCCTTTCATCATCATCACCATGACAACAGAACGTTCCATTCCCGGTCGAAGAAATGGATGTCAACTGTTTCAAAGTATTTGGCAGTAGATAAAGAATAGCTACAATAAGGGGACCATAGCACCATAGTTCGAGTTTAGTGAGGACACGTGTTGTCCAGTTGCAAACTCGTTAAGGGTCATCCAGATTTTTTTACAGGAAGTAAAAAAATTGTTTAATTTTTTTAGATAACGGCTTGAAATTTGACGTTTTAACGCAAAAGTTCGTTCCGAGTGCAATTTAATAAATACTTTTCCTAAATCTGATATAGTTTTTGCGTTATTTACCAAAAAAAAATTTAATTTACAGAAAAAGCTTTGGTTAAAAAAAATTGTTAGTTTAATTTCTGAGCTAACTGCTTGAAATTTGGAATTTTAACATAAAAGTTCGTTCTGAATCCAATTTCGTAAATAAGTTTCCGAAATTTGATATAGTTTTTGCGTTATTTAAAAAAAAAATTGGATTTACAGAGTTGAATTGAAACAGTGTTGCCATTTTCTTACACAAAAAAAAGTGAAAAATATTGATGGTAGGTTGGTAATACTTAAAATAACGGGAGAAAGGAGCGAGAGCATGTATAGAAACCAAGTATCCACGCTACAATGATCCAATAAATATATTGCATTATAATTGAAAAATTATAAGCAATAATTATTGACAATTAAAATAATTTATGGATACTACACAAGATATGCAATTGCGACAGGCATAACACTAATTAAACATGTTCTTTGGAAGCAAATAATGCAAAAAAAGCAAGTTTTTTCAAATTATTTCTTTTGTAGATAATTTTAAATGTTTTATATGCTTCATATCTCTTATTCCAATCTTCCGTAAATCACATATTCATTAGCTCCTCACATGTTGCTTACAATTCAAGGTCCAACACACTTTGCTTTTGCTTCTTCCTCCAGCAGTGGTTAACGTTTTTAAAAAAAAATAAAACTGAAAATATGAAATTGCACATAACTATGCGATTTTTTTTTTTTTTAATTCTTTTTCAGAACTAAAAGGAAATATTGACAACTAAATTACACAGAATAGAGGGCATAATAGACGATAATTGCCGTTTTAGTGATCCAAATTCGAAAATTTCCCTGATTTTTTGTGAAATTTTGAAAAATTCCCTGACTTTTCCAGAATTAAAAATGCCTATGATAATTCCCTGATTTCCGGTTTTCCAGGTTATGTTACCACCCTGGAGAGTTTAACGACTAAACTAAATGCACAAAGTACTTACAGCTGAGGATATAACGAGTTCCGACGCAGGTTGAATTGAATGGCTTTAACGAGTATGCGCAGGAGTTGAATTTAAAGAGTTTTGCAGCAGCATCGGGTTTTCGAAGCTTTTTTTTTTCAAAGGCTTAGAAATGTCTTACCTTCGAAGGCCTAAGAAATGTTCGAGCTACGGATCCCACACAGGTTGGTTCAATGAACAAAATGGCGTAAAAACTTCGAATTTAATTTTTTTTTTGGGGGGGGGGGGGGGATACTTTAATTGAAGGTATTGAAATTGATTAAAAATTGCCAATGTAAAAAAATTAAAAAAAGCATAAAGTCATTATGCTTGGAGAATGACACATTTCGCGTTTCTAGTTAAATTAACGTTGTATTTTCTTTTTAATTTTTCGAAGATAACAATGAGGTTACTCCATGTGAACTTCAATGGCGATTTAAGAAAAAACACAATGGTTGGTTGAATTAAAGTCACACTAGATCTGCACAGTGGGCTATTGGCGACAATTCGGAGTCTATAGCGAAGGAAAGACACTGCTTCGTATTTTTGAACAATGATGTTCAGATGACGAGTCAACATATAAGCTGGAACCCAATTCAACCTGAATAGGCTTCTTGTATTGGACTACGATCAGATTTAACCTGCATCAGTAATTTTAATTGTTAATGCAAAAAACTAATTTTAGACAATTCTTGCATAAAACTTTGTTGCTAGTGTAGAAGAATTTTAAAAATAATACTTTCAAAAGCTGAAAAACTTCATTTATCAAAACAACTTATATTGTCCTTGCTTTCAAAAACACTAGTAGACAGTGAATAGTAAATATATTTGAAATTTCGGGCATTTGCAGTAGTGAGGGATGTTTTGAGATCAACAGATAAATATTTTAACTGTTATACTGGCGTCAAAAGTTAAAAGCCCCTTACACCAAATTTTTAGCTTATCCGATTTATTTTCAAAAACTACACCTTTTTATAATATTAAAAATCCATAAATCAAATATAATGGTGAGTTATAGTAAAATTTACATTGACCCTAACCCCAGTTCGAGATGGTCTTTGATAAAAGAAGGCCCTATATGACAAGTAAATACTAAAAAGGCTCTAAATCCAGAATGAGTTATACATAGAAAAACATAGTAAAAGAAAATATAACTATCACTAAAATAAAATTTTGGTACATGCAAGCAACTACTTTCAGACAATAAAAGTCTTTTAAATTATAAAAATTTTGATTCTGGTGATAAATTTGTTTTTTCTTGTTTCCTGTTAAATTTTGCTTTTGGGAGTAGGGGCTTTCTTTAGTATGATGATAGTACAGATTTGAAGTAAATCTTCTAAATATGAAAGGCGTACATCAAAATACATATAAATTGGCCAAAAACAGATCATGTACGGAAACAGACAATTATTTATTTTACTATATAATAAAACATAAACTCTTGTAATATACAAAATATACATTTTTGATTGCGGCTTAAAGAAATCTATGATCTTTACTCGACACAAAATTATTTCTCGCAAGATGTGGGTTGAATTGTGAATTATATTTTCGGGATCGGTCATCGAGAATGACTTCTTGTTGAGTCTCTGAAGATCCTTTCCTTATGCTTTCGAGATATTTTTGGCACCTTTTCTTTTCTTCTGCTTCCCGCTTAAGACGCTTTGCTCGGAGTTCTTCGATCTTAGAAATTTTGCTTGAAGAATCCTTTGGTTTTTTTTCCTTTGTGGTAGCCTTATTTTTATCCTAAAAGAATGCAAATAAAATTAATATGAATATATTGAAATAAATTTTAAAGTCATACAACTCAAAAGATTAATGGAATCGGGTTTACTTGACATTTAACTGCCATCAAACAGTGCTTGGAAATTTAACTGGTTCTGAAATGTAATCACTTAAAATTTAACTGCCCAGTTGGAGGATTTAACCAGAGAAACAAATGGCTGAAATGCTAAATACTATTAACATATTTCAAAATAATTTAAACAATAAATTGACAGAAATAAAAAATTAAGAAAAATATGTGAATATTGATGTTTGGATGAATTCCTGTCACTATTGATGACCTTTGGGATCTACCAAGAAGGAAAGAAATGAGAATACTGCATTTTTATTTGTATCGGATGTGGTATTTTATTGTCAAATGATAAAGACAACGCCTGAACTGGCACCCCATCCCCAAATATCTGCAACACATGGCACAATGTGAGTCACAACAGATTTAACTACACTGCATGAATCTTTAGTTGGGTGAATCAGGACGCAAACTCGATACTCTCCCAAGTCAACTGCCATGACCAATTTTATATCATGTGTAATCTTCATAAAAAATGAAAGCATAACATAAATACATTTTTACAGCAAATGATATATCAAATTATATTTTAGCAATGATTTATAATAAGCTCCTTATTAAAATATATTTAAGATAGCATATTTTACAAATTCAATTGCATTCAACAACAAAAAAAGATAGTGGTTTTGCCGGATACTGGATATACAAACTGGTTTTTGCCAGATATCCGGCAGTTTTTTTTTACTAAAAGATCTTTTCTTAACTATTCATATTCATACTGATTTCAAGCTGTACTGTACGATGCGTTCGAAAATGTAATTTTTAAATATTTTCGAATTGCTGATCTAAATTATATTAAATACTAAAACCAGTTCCTACTAAACTGGAGAATAAAACAATTTCTAGTATATAATGAACAGGGATGTAGCTATGCACCCTACACACCACCACCCATGTGGATTGTTCAAACTCAAAGATACTACAAGCAAGACTGCTTGTTACTGGTTCCGATTGTCTGACGCATCTCTTCCTAGTCAAATCTATTCTGTGACCCACCGTATCTAAAACGCACTTAGACAGGTTTTAACGAGAAAGTTGTCACTTCACTCCTTACCCACTTGAATAGCCCGAGAAAAATTTAACCCATTAAAGACGACTTTGAAATAATGTAAAAAAATAACTTTTTATGCTATAACTTGTCTATTTAGATCAATTAAAGTATAAATTGAATTTTTCAGATTTTTTCGAAAATTATTTTTATGATTTTTTTAACTGGCAAGATTTCTGACCAATCGTCTGTAGTGTGCACATAAATCTAGAAGTATTGTAAATTCTACACAAACATAGAAATACACAAAAAAATTCTTAAAAAGCATAATGACAAATTTATACAACATATTAAATCAGGGGGGGGGGGGGAGTCCAATCCCCCCAATAATCTGAAGACCCTGAAAGTTGGGAATTTCAACTCCTAACAACCCCGAGTTGGAAATTTAATCATTGAAAAAAATATTATTAACAAATGAAAGCTAGGGAAGATTAGAAATCATCCAACTTGTAAGATTACGTTTATATTAGACCTCAGAACGGACACTGCATTGGAATATTTTTGCATCGACCAAACTGTTGGTCTGACTTGTACGGATGGATTTTTCGCTAAATACTTTGTAATGGGGATTTTACACTTTTGTGACACAAATACACGGCAGTTGGTTTGTACACAGCATTAAATTCAGGAATTTTACTCCCGACTAATTTCTCATTTTTGTTCCAGCTTCGGTCTTTTTTCTTTGATTTTTTAGGTCTTCTACTTTCAGATTTTGTTCGCTTTGGTCCCTTTGGGGGAAACATAAGTGCTTGATAACGATGGGTCACCTGCATTGCTCTCTTCATGGTCTATTTGATGACTTATTTTGCATATGGAGGATAATATTCTCCGTGGAAAGTGATCGAGATCGCCTTACACCTGATCATCACTTCTTTCGAAAAGTTTGTCAATTTCTACATCAGCACCTTTTTTAGGGGCTGGGTAACCAAATTAGTATATTTGGTAGCCATGGCCACTATCTGACTCAGAATCACTGTCGAGATTAAAAAACACATATAAAGCTTCATTTAGTGTGAGACTGAAAAAAAGCGGGGGGTAAATAAATATTTTGTTTAAAAAAAAATTAAATATTTACCTAAAATATTTTATTTTTAATTCATAATTAAATTTTTATGATGTTTAAGCATTCAAGTTAAAATAAATAATCAAATCGGTATCGGAACCTTTAAAATAATAAGCAACTACCTATAGTGCCGAACTTCACACATTCGGCGGTTGGCAAGATAACTTGCCAGTCAAATATACGACTGCCTAAACAGTTTTAAAATATTATTTTTTTAGTGTATTAATATGAACAATGGATTCATGTCATTGCAATAAAGCACAAAAAATAGTTCAAAAACAATAATAAAAGTATTTTTTTAACATCTTTTGTGATGATGGACGAGGCATCATTCGCGCTCGAAAGAAATTCTAACTTTGAACCACTATTTCACCTACAAAGCTATCTGGGAAATACACAAGCAATGCCGCATTTTGATTGGTTGATTCTTAGAAAGAAAAAAACACTAATTGGAACAATTCCCACCATCTATTGGCAAAGAAAAAAAATTAAATGTCGAATGGCAAGTTTTCTTAGCAACCGGCGTTAATGGGTTAAATGAGAATCTGCATAATACATTGGTGGTATTTTCTGGAAAATACATCAAGCATGAAAAAAGATAATTGATCGCCACAAAAAATAATCTAAGGCGTTTTATTCATCCGAATATCCGGCACTTTGCTTCATGATATTGGATAGTTAAAAATCAGCCAGATACGCCAAATACCAGATATGCATTTCATCCCTAATGTTAATAAGAGATTACTACATGTCCTATAGAATTCTACATAAGGCATTTCAACCCTGCTTTATCCTCTTATGAACCAAACTATTAATTCTAATTAGAAAAAGGAAGTCTGCGAATTTTAGCCAAGCATGCAACTTGTTATATCAATGACATAAAAACTAAATTCGAGGAATACTTGAAAATTGGAATTTTTTTAATCAAACAACCTTGACAACAACAATTTTTTTAAAAAATATTGTCATAGTGTAGACATGTAGTGTTCAAGTGGCTTTCAGAAATCTGTCATTAACAAATAAACTACAACAAGTATTATTTTATTTTTACTAGCAATTTGTGTTTACAGCAGGGAATTCAGGGAACTTGCTCAGGGGCCCCCACTTTAAAGGTACCTCCAAAAATGGTAAAGAAACTTTAAAAAACTGTGAAAAAGTTACAAATAAATTTTATAACTAATGAATCTTTAAAAAATATATATATATAGTTTATTTTGTTATTTTTTTTAACTTCTGCTATTTTATCCAATTAAATCTGTTTCATACAGAACATTTTAAGTGTAAGTAAAAGTAATAAGTAAGTAGAGCTTATAATTTAAATTGTCTTTATTTTTAAATGTTAAACTACTTTGATGTTATTTATGTACTTATTGATCTATTTGGGCATTTGAATAAAAATTATAAATTATTATTTTGTTGACTATTTTCCAATATTCTCCCTTACTGATAATCTTAATTTAACTTTATACAATTTTACATTTTCAATTACACCTGAAATAAAAAAAAATATATATTAATTTTAAATAAATACATTTTTTTGCAATTTTCCCTTGCATTGTGTTTATGCACCCCTGCCCCCCAAAATGCACTTTTCCCTTGTGCCCTTAAACTTGTAAGTTTGTCCCTGACTACTCCTCATGATCATACAGCACTAAACTATTAAACACTCTGTAGTGTGTGATGTTACAAATTAACTGAATTCTTGTGGAGAAGGATTTCAAAATACATCTTGTTCAAATTATTGCAAATTGATATATTTGTTTAATTATATTCTGTACTTATTCCTGTATCGAACAAAAACAATTTTAAAAGTATTAAAAACTAAATTTACAAATGAATGATTTAAAACATGACAACCCCTTTGAATAAGGCTATATAGTCAGGTCATATAATTAAATTCCTTAAAAAAAATTATCTATTAGTGTGTAGTCTTTGATTTATAAATGATCGTTCCTTTTAATACACGGGCGAAAGTTGGTAATAATCGCAGGACGGAAATTCAAAATGTTGGTTATATTCACAAACTTACAATGTTTTTAAATTGGAAAAAGCTGCATTAGTATTGAAAGATATTTTATGTATCTCGATGTTCTAAAACTGGCAACAATTACTGTACAATTTTACCAATTGTTAAAATTCAGGTATGAAAATATACCACATATCATACTTATTCAAAAGTTCTTCAAACTTAAAATTTTAATAAAGACAGACGTTATGGAAACTAAATTTCTAAAAATTGAAAGTTAGTTTATCTTTAAGATAAAAACTCGTCTTATAGAACATTATATTAAGAATATTAAAATACAAATACAACGGTAAAATACGCAATAAAAATCCATATAATCCGGACATGTATCCGTCCGGATTATACGGATTTTTATTGCGTATTTTAACGTTGTATTTGTATTTTAATAGTTTATCTTTAGTTAAAAATTTACAGTCTTGGAATGCCAATGCAAAGGATATGGCAATAAAATTATTTCACCTGAAAACGCAGCTACTGTGGTTCTATGTGTTACAATCATGATCACAACTTCCTCGAACAGGGGTGAAAAATATTCTCAATTGTGCATCATTTTCTAACATTTAACAAGAGGGAGAGTTATTGCGTATTTGTGTAATTTTACCTTTTTTTTTGGCTTTGAACAATTGTCAATTACATTAATTATGGAAGTTTTATCCGTCCCGGACAAAAATCAAAAAGATGGAAATCCATCTTAGGACGGAAAACTTACACCCATGTTTAAATATTATATCAACGTATCAAAAGTTTTATTTTGATATTTTAATGAATAGGGAAAAAGAAAAGTTTTTAATTGTAGACAAAAGTTATTGTTTATATGTTAAAAATATAACCTTACATTGAAGTCATGTTATGTCATTTTGAAACAAAACAAAAGATTTCAAGTAATGGAAATGAAACTAATTTCTCTTACACTTATTGGAATTATACTTACAAACTTCAATTATTCATAAATAATTAAAAATACAAATTGAATTTATTTTATTTATAGTACAATTATACATATAGACTATCTAAACAAAGGAATATCTTTAGTATTTAGTTGCTAAAACACTAAATATTCCCATAACCCCATGAAATTAAACATTCCCAGTAAGTTCTGATATACATAGTATTACTACAAAAGAAGTATGGTTATAAACTCAACATTTTCATCCAAAAATGTTGTTTTACTTTTTCAGAATTTAGAAAACAGATACAGGATGTTTCAAAATGGAACTTGATATATAAAAAAATAGTTACTGTTTTTTTAATATCCTTTTGGTATTTAAAATTTTTTTTATTTTGGAAGGAGTACCCAAATTTTCTGCTACTTTGCAGGACACTTCAAGTTTATGTTATGCTATATCATAAAAACACATTCCATATTATTTTTGGAATTTTTTTTTAAAAAATTCTAAAATTTAAAAATAACAAATGTTTACTAACACAATATTTTTCTAAACATTTCTTACTTTGTTATATATAAATATTTCTTTATCCCCATGCTTCTTTTCTCTCAAACTGAGATACTTCTTCATATCATTCAAAGGGTCAATCTGGGATTTGTGCTTTGAGCTCTTTGTTTCTTCTTTTCTAATAAAGAAAATAAATACAGAAAAACTTGAAAATATTGTAATATTAAAATGAATATTATTTATTACTCTAATAGATATTTGAAACTATTATTACTTATTTATCAAAAACATCATTAAATAGTATACTGATAAAATCAATTTAATTAGATGTTGACATATTAAGTAAGTAACCTGTCCACTCCCGAAGGATATACAGGTGTCTTAATGTGACACAGTTTCAACAACGGCAACCCCCCTCAGTCGAACGATTATTTCAAACCTTTGCAAACTTTGTAAGAGTGAGAGGTTTTGCCGTGACATGCAGACTGCAAAGTACAAATCGTTTACAATGTTTTTTAAACACCATAATATGGTGGAGCAACACGCTCTTGTTAATATTACATATAATACATTTAGTTCAAATGGTTAGATGTTGACATAGGAGGATTTTTTACTTTAATTATTAGAATAGGCCAGCATTTCTCAACCTATGGTACGTGTGCGTAAATAATATTAGTAATGGTGAAAAACACCTAAAACAAAATATATAAATGTAATAAGTCAAATCAAAAATAAAAGCCTATAAGTGCCATCTATTTGAGTCGTTTGATTAATTTACCAGGTAACCTAAGAGCATTACTGTCTAACATAATCAAACTTATGTAGGGATATGTTATAGGAGAAGGGGTATTCCGTAAATGAAAAGTTTTATCAAAGGGTATATGAGAGGAAAAAGATAGAGAACCACTGAAATAGGCTAACTTAGCTTTGAAGTTTCATATAGATCATTTAAAAGAAACAATTCCCTATTCCAAATGGAGGATAGAGATGATATTTGTGTACAAATATTTAACTTCCATTTATTAAATTGCAGCTTAAATAATAATAAAATTGATCATTAGTATAAGTAAATAAATATGAAATTTGATTCATTATTCTTCATTAAAATTGTTACAAGGTAATATTAGATTTAAAATCCTTAACCAGTGTTCACTCTACACGAAGAGCAGCCTGGCCTGCCCACCCTTTCCCCAACTCGATGGCGCCCTCACAACTTTTTTTGGAAAAATGGCGACCTATCAAGCACAAATGCCACCCTTTTCTGTCAAGCACAATTGCAGTCTTTAAAAAAGGCATTGATTTTAAAATTTTAAGAGCAAATCAGAATTAAATGAATTATGACAGCAGAAAAACAAATTTATTTTTAATGTTACATAACCATTGTAAAGTCGATGGGAGAATAAAATTTACATTTGGCATCTAGGGTTAAAGTGCCAGTATTTGATTAAAAGATTTTTACTCAAAACCTACACCTGTCTGAATATAAGAATCTAATAATGAATAATAATAAATAGAAATGCCGATTATGTAAAAAATAACAGAAACAAAAAATAACAAGAACAAAAAAAAACACCCAAAAACTGAAAAAGAATAATAATAATAATACCTTTTTCCACTGATAAGGATTCATTTGGAAGAAGAAAAGGCTTACAGCAACGAGAAGGGGACATATATATAATGCGACCACAAAAACAGAATACGATGAGAGATTTTCAAAATGAATTCACGAAATGGGTTGAAATAACAAAACCGACTAATTGGAGGGGCCCTAAAAGTGCTCCAAAGGGGGAGGGGTATCATCAGCTATTTTTGAAAAGCAATGTGATGTTCTGCCAGGATATTTATACAGAACATATAAGTAAAAATTGAGTGTGACGAGTACTTGTCATCTGACCATGGTTCACAAATACGAGGTAGTATTCCTGTATCCTTCCTTAGAAATAGACTCTGAACCGTTGCCAATAGCCCATTGTGCATTTTAGTGCAACATTAATTAACTAACAAACTGGACATAATACTGATGCCTTAATGGTTGGCCATGCCCACTTTTTTTTTTAGTGCCCTTATGAAAAATACAATAGTGCCTTTTCAAACACAGAAGGTACCCTTTTCTGTCAGCAGCATCCTACCCCTTTTTACTTCTAGAGTGAACGCTCCTGTCACAGATGTTTAATTAAATCAAAATGTTTATATCCTATTTTTTATTGTTATTATTATATGAATATGTTTGTTAATTCACAAAGAAATAGATCAATACATGGAAAAAATAAAAAAGGGCTATTATAAAGACCTACAGTAGAAATTTTTTCTTATTTAATCACAGGTAAACTAAGTTCAATACATGAAACTTATAATAAAAACAAAACCTCAAAGTTTAAACTAGGATAACTTTTTTAGCAAAATGCTAAAAGAAATGTATTTTGATAAAATATTAACTTTTACTTTAGCTGAAAAGCAAAAATCCTATTTAAGAAAGTTACATAACTACAAAAACTTAAAATAATAAAATTTCTTGATATTTCTTCCGTTTATAAATAAGAAAATCTTTAGAATAATTCGTTATAAGAGTAACACTAATAGACACTTTTGATTTTTGTGCTGTTTACAAAGTATGATCTCAATAAAATATGAATATCAATGCAAACATAATAATTGCAACAAGCAGTAAAAAAATTACTTTTTTTTATGCTAAAATGTTTTTGATAAAGCTAAAATTAGTTTTGGGATTCGATTTTAGCTAAGACTAGTTTAAACACTATAATACATGAAATAATACAATGCATGAAAAATAAAATTAATATTGCAACACTAAAAATACAAGTTTTAAATTATAATCTCAATAAAATATGCAGTGTTCACTCTAAGCGTTTTTTGAAGGGCGGTCCGCCCTGCCTGCCCTTTTTTCATCACAATAGCGCCCTCCTGCCCCTTTTTTAAAATTGCCACCCTCTTTTGAAAAAAATTCTGCCCCTATTGTCCTTTTTAGTCAAGCACAAGCACCCTTGCTTTCCTAGCTGTCTTTAAAAAAGGCATCGATTGAATTTTTTTTTGTGTGTAAATTGGAATTAAGTGAATTATGCCAATAGAAAACAAACTTCTTTTTAACTAAGCTTGTTGTGAAAATCCTACTGGTTGCCTGTAAGATAGTTTGGGGAGAGATTACAAGATCAGACATTTTATTATCAAATTTTGAATTTTAGTAGCCTTTTCATCAGTTTTGTAAGGGGCTTAATTCGGGCTACTTACCGATTTGGTTTTTAGAGAAAACATTAATTTTAAAATGTCAAATTTTGGATTTCAAGTAGTATTTCCACAAAGTGACGTCAATTTTGTACTGTTCTTTCCTTCGAGATAAGCCTCGAGCCGTCGCCAATAGCTCAATATCCAATAAATCGGAATTTTTTTTGTTTGGTCACGTGTCCGATGTGTCAACGGGTGGCCACGCCCACCCCAATTTTTTTTTTAAAGTGCTCTTTTAAAAACAAAATGTGCCTTTCCATAAACGGGGTGCCCTTTTTCTGCTAACAGCGCCCTGCCCCTTTTTATTTCTAGAGTGAACACTGAAATATGAATGACAAAGCAAAATAATGAAAGCAATAAGTAGTAAACAAATTATTGCATGAACAATACAAGCAACAAATACCATACAGAATCATGTCTACTCACCCTTCTTGTACACTTGCTTCATCTTTGATAGTAGAGGACTTGAGATACCACGGAACCTCACCTATACGGACATTCAAGTTAGCATAATGAAATTCCATAGTCTACACAATATACACAATTCAAAAGGGACTACACTATAGATATTTTACGGATAAATAAAATGTGTGTTTAATCATAAAGAAAGTAAATGTATTTTGGAAATTAAGATATAAAATGATAATATACAAAAAAATATTATGACATGTATTTTGAAGAGTTATATGTTACAGTAAAACCCCCTTATAGCGATGTTCAAGGGACCATCATAATTTGATCGTTATATCCGGAAATCCTTATATCCAAATCGCGAAAAATATTGCTTAATAAAAAAGTTTAATACTCATACATACATGACAGTTGAATATAGATATATTTTATGTACTTTATACTGATTTTATCGACTACATATACTAGCTAGATAAAGTTATATAAACTACTATTTTGATGAAGAATGGTCAGTAATTTTTGTTTGCTTGGAATTGACATGGTAATAGGAAATTTCCATAAAATATCCAATTCTTGCTAACATTGTAGAAAGACCATGGATCTCTTCGCAAATGTTGGACGTTCTTGTTCACATGTTATTTGCTTGACGCATGTTTATTGTGCAAACGGTAATTTCTCCATCCCCTTTTCATTGTTATAAGCATAAGATGGGGGAAACTCAATCGTTACATGCGGATTATCATTATAACCGGCATCATAATATCCGGAAAAAATAACATGGATTGCAATAGAAATCTTAACTTCCATTGCATTTTACATTGTTATATCCGACCTATCGTTATAAATGGATTTTACTGTATTACAACATAACCAAATCTGTCGTTGGAAAATTCCTAAAAATTATTCAAAATTGAATAGAACAGTTCCAAAACTTGCTTTGCCTGTGTTTGTTGTTTTGTGGAAACTTGACACAATCACTTAACATATAATTCTAGTTTTCAACTGAATCTAATCTAATTCTGTAAACTTAATATAACTCTTGACTTAATAAGATGTTAACAATGACTTAATCTTCTGTTAGCCTTTGATATGGTTTATACATAGCCTTTAAGATCATAACAGTAAATTTCAGATATATCGGAAAATAAATATAAAAATTATTTCACATTTTATTCTATATTAGACAAGTTTGAAATAACATGTTGAATAAAACTAATTTTGAAAGAGTAGGAAAAAGATCAAACACATTTTAGAATAACTTTAAGAAACTTCCAATTCCTTCTAAAAGCATTTTTATCATTAATGAAAAGTTACGTTAATTGTATGTGTCATATTAATATTATTTTATAAATTAAAATTTTTATAACTGATTTTATACATATTTTAAAATTAAAATTGTTCCAAAACCAGTCTTATTCACATGCATGCAGATAACACGTTATGGAATAATGGATGTAAATAAGTCAGGTTTCGGGACAACCACCAATATTTTCAATTCAATTTAAATATGATACAACAGTTAGGGAGTTAAAAAAAACTAAATATTGGTACACTGAATTCATATTGGTATTAACAAATATATGTTTATATGGTATTAATAAATATATAACAAACATATGTTTTCTCAGATTTTATAATTTTGGAAGCAAGACAACTTTTGGAATTGCAATTCTCTATTATTAAATACAAAAAAAATTCATTTCAATATCATCACATTTGATTAAACTATGTTTCTTAAATTAAAACTAGAAACCCTATAAAAATTGCAGATTTATATCATTTGACTCATGTGAACCAACATTTTTCTGAACTATTACCATTGTTTAAAAGACAAAAATATACTTAAATAATAAATGTATTTTGATTTTTGTATTTCTATCTCTACCCATACTAAAGATATGTTTTGAATGAGTTATGCTATATAATGGAAACTAAATCTTATTGGTAGAGATTTTTATTTTTAAGTTGTGAAAGACATATGTGTTTATTGGGTCTTATAAATAGGGAAATGCATTACATACTTATTATTTTGTAAAATTTTAGGAAATCATTTTTATTGAGTTAATAAGTGTAACATGCATTAGACCCTCGTTGTATTACAAGTATGTGGCACGCAATACTTTCAAATATAGAACTTACTTTTAAATTTTGTTAAACGTTTACACATTTAACTCTCAAACGATATGGTAGTATGAAACAAAATATGTATAATATATAATGTTGTATACATTAGTCCTATTACGTAATTTAGTATTATATATACAATAAATTAATTACAATATACAATAAAGTAATTTATATATACATAGTTTTGTTAGTAAGTAAAAAAAAAAATTTAGGAACTCGAAAACATGTTTCGCTCGATAAGGGAAAAGAACCGCTGATTCGGTTCCAACATCAGCTGTACCATTTGAGGGTTAATATTGAATTAAATAATTTTTCAAACTTAAAGAACACATATTTAAATTAATAGTAACAACTCTATAAAGAAAAGTTGAAATAAATCTACGCCATTTCTTAAAATATTTTTCCATCTATAACTAATTTTAAACTAAATGTTATGCTTAATTTGTTTCTCAAGGGAAACCAAATCAACTACATAAAACAGAACAAATATAAAAATATGCCTAAAATTAATCAAAGGAAATTTCCCAACTGTTAATTTTACTAAAATTCGACTGCGTAAATAACCGAAAAGCACTCAAGCAAAACCACACATGTAAACAAATATTTTTAGAAAATAAGACATTTTATAAAATAAGTATGCCCTTTCTCCCATTTTTTAAAAAAGAATCTTAGACTTTTGAGCAAATGCATACATACCAAAATGTTTCTGTTATTTTCTGCAATTTGCGATTTGACTGACATGTTTTCTTTTTGCTTGGGTGCTTGTATATTATTATAACAAGAAATATAAAAAAAAAAAAATTAGATTAGTTAAACAAAATTTAAAAGGTCAAATTGAAAAGCTTTTAAAGTTGATAAGCTTACCTTTTGCCTCGACAGAACTTTGACCCAGATACGTAAGTAAACCTATATCTTTCTCATACTTCTCCTTAACAGCTTTTTCCTCTTCTTCGTGCTCTTTGTTGTGGCCTCCAGAAAATCCCTATAACCAAAAGATTCAAAATTAAATAATAATATGTTCAAAGATCACTAAAGTATACAAATAGAGGAAAACAAGACAAGACTAAAATAAGGCATACTTCTAAGCAAAATTGAGAACTATCTAACTCAACTGTCCCCTAATCTCTAATGGAGATTTTACAATGACTTTACTTTCACAAAGACTTTAAATTTTCTGTTTCCATACAGAATATAACTAACAATAAAAACAAAAAGTAATATACTTTTAAATCTAAACAAAAGCAACAAAAGTCAAACGCACATTTGTCTTTGTTATTTTTGTGGGGTTATTTTAATTTGAAATTCCTAGTAATTATAAATTTTACAACTACCCATTCTTCAATTTATCTCTGATTATTTTCAGTTTAGAAAATAATCAGCAATAGTTAGTTATAGAAACTAGGAATGCAACCATACATCCAGCCTGAAATTATGTACTGATAATTAAAAGATAAATATATATAATAAATAAAAAAATAAATTGCAATATTAAAAAAAATAATGTTTTAAAAAAACAGTTTAATCAAAAGATTTGGTTTATTTTTAATATTTTTATCTTGTAAAGAATTTTTTTTTAAAAATTAAGCACTTTTGTCTTTTTTAAGATTGGCTGTGCGAAAACAGTAATTGTTCCTCATTTTTCGATAGAATTCGGTTATATTTCTCTTCAGAAATTAACTTTTGCCTCTGAGACTAGTCAGTCACTCTACATGCTGCTGGCCGATGAAGAAAGGTATTTTTACAGTAATTTTGTAAAGTAGGAAATTAGTTGCATTAATTTTTCATTAGTTGAATGAAGATGGATTTTTTTAATAACTAGTTCTAAAAGATAATTGTCTAACTCTTGAACGAGAACTGATTCATCAACATCATGATTGCTATCTACGTACTACTTTAATTGTAATGGAATTGGCACTAATTTCTTGGAAATAATTACAAAAAGATTTACAATTTTTCTTTTATGCTGTCACTATTTGGTGAAGCTTTTGATTTTATTGTAAGTGATACTTATTGAGAAATTCAGAATAACGTTGCTTTCTTTTTTCAACAACTATAATATCGAATTCTGAACAACTTCAGCATTTCTTTGTTAAAAAAAAGTTTTTTTAACCTAGGAATTAAACCCTAATTAAAGTGCTAACATGACACAATTAATGATTTAAAAAAATATATTAGGGGTAGAAGTAAGTTTTAAAAGATTTTTTATGAAAATTGGGGCTTTATTGTGCAAAAATATTTGATTCCCGGTAAAAAAGACATTTCGATGGCGCAAAAGTATATATATTTGGCAGTGTTCACTCTAGAAATAAAAAGGGGCAGGACGCTGTTGACAGTAAAAGGGCACTCCGTTTTTGAAAACACACTTTTTATTTTTAAAAGGGCATTTTAAAAAAAAGTTTGGGGTGGGCGTGGCCACTCATTGACGCATCGGACGCGAGACCAAACAAAAAAAAGTTCCGATTTATTGGTTGACATTGCGCTAAAGCTGTATATTGGGCTATTGTTTACAGTTCGGGGCTTATTTTGAAGGAAAGACCTGTACAAAATTGATGCCTCTTTATGAAGATATTGCTTAAAATCCAAAATTTGACATTTAAAAATTTATGTTTTCCCTAAAAATCAAATCTGTAAGTATCCCTAATCAGACTCCTTACAAAACTGATAAAAATACTACTTAAATTCAAAGTTTGGTGTTAGAATGCCTAGTCTTAAACTTCGCCCCAAACCATCTTCTCTTTAAAAGAAAACACACAAAAAAAAACTTAGCATTTTATATGCTGGCACAGGCAACAAATAGGATTCGGCGAGTGCCCCGTGCTCGAAATTACGGCGAAATCATCGCGATTTCCCATCACGTATGTTTTTCTATTGTCATAATTCACTTAATTCCAATTCACAAACAAAAAAAATTTTAATCGATGCCTTTTTTAAAGACAGCTAGGGAAGCAAGGATGCTTGTGTTTGACTGAAAAGGGCAAGAGGGGTGGAATTGTTTCAAAAGAGGGCGGCACTTTTGAAAAAGGAGCATGAGGGCGCTCTTGAGATGAAAAAAGGGCGGGCAGGGCGGACCGCCCTTTAAAATACGCCTAGAGTGAACACTGTATTTGGAATTTTAAAAAAAATATGTTGTTTACACTTCGATAAAATGAGACATACTGAAAACTAAAGCCTAATGATGATGCGCTATCATGAAGGTGGTTAGGTTATGGTCTGATGCGATTTAATACTAGAAACGCCCTCTGTTGTAAATCCTTTAAAATGTACTTGTACCCCCAATATAATTATCACATTAAAATATAGATACTGAAATAGAAAATTAAAAAGAAAAATTAATGTTATTAGGAAAATTTAGAAATCAAAAATATAATTAAAAAGAAATGCAGAAAAACATATTGCCGCAGGATAAAAGGATAGCCGGCTGATATTTCAGCTCGATATATTTGGTATCCGGCCAAATTATATATCTATTGTGTCACTAATTAATAGAAACTATGCAATGGGTTAAAAAATTATTTTTTCCAATATAAGCTTTATTTTCAACTGTGCCACTCAATAGTGTATGAAATATATTTTATACATGTGTATTTACTTCTATGAAGAATAATGTTCTGCACTGTCCTGTATGCATTCAACATGTATTCCAATAATCTTGAAACACACTGCATTTATGTAAAAGTATTTTTTATGTACCTTGAAAATATCGGCTTAACTAAAATGAATTTTATGTAGGGCTCTGACCCACTCTTCTTGTTGTAATCCCAGAGCTCTTAGAGTATATTAGAGTGGCTGTTGCATGACCAGCTAATTCTCTTTTAGATAAGAAATAAATTAATCAACCTGGGTGCCTTCATTGTAAGGGGAAAAAATTGAAGTTAAGGGAACGTCCATCAAAAATGAAACTTTTTACTGAAATTAAAATTTTAACCAAACTGTAAGTGTGGTATATCAATTTAATCCTAGAAAGTTGCTGGTTATGAATTTGTAAGGTATTATTTCATAAGAATAATAGTCTGCAGTGAAATTGTTCTGAAAGTTGACTTATTTCTTCACTTTTATTGGGGCCAAAAATGCCACTTCGATAATAGTATATTATTTTCTTAATTTTGTTCATTAATTGAAATCATTATATATACAAATTCATAATCCATTTACATATTTATCATATATATATAGTTGAAATATTTTAGATTAGCTTTTGAATAAAATTTTAACTCTATTTAATAGTGCCGTTTAATTGTCACAAGAGTAACAAAAAACATATAAAAGTTTAAAATTTGTAAAAACTACTTAACAGTTTTACTTTAAACTTTTTAATCTCTGATTTGGTGGAATAAGACATATTTTACACCATTTATTTTTTGTGTGTCATGCATAGAACATCCTCTGTGGTGTTGTCACAAGAGTAACAAATGACTGTGTCACAAGAGTAACGCATAACATTTCTGGCAAGTAAATCAAATAGGTTGTCTTCAGACCAAAACAAAAACAATATTTTAAGTTTATTTGGCTTTGCCCTTTTAAAAATAAGTACTTGAGTAGTTTTTCCATAATTAATTATATTAATAATTAATTACATAATTAATTTAAAACAAATTAAATTGCATTCATTCATGTTTTTAAAATGAATGAACTTAATTTTTTATTTATTTTAAAATTACAGAACAATTATGACAGCAGGTCCTCAGAATGTGTGTATTTGTGGTTTTTATAAAAACTTTCAAAATAATTCATAGGACAGTTGCAGATTTATTTTCTCCATTACTAAAGATTTATTGATTTAGAGTGCTGTGCAGGCCCGTTGCACCGTGGGGAGCACGGCCCCACTATAATCTGGAAACCCTGAAAGTTGGGAATTTCTACTTCTAAAAATCCCCAATTTGAGAAAATTTATGCCTGAAGAAAATTAATATTATTAGCAAATGAAAGCTAGGGCAGATTAAAAATGGCCTAACTTGTATCATTGCATTTAAATTAGACCTCAGAACGGACATTGCATTGGAATATGGGTGCAAGAAATCAATGCTTGTGAGAGAACTGTTTAATATTACCTAAAATGTATATAAAAAATGCTGATAAGTTGGAACTGGGAATTTTCAGCACTGTTAAGTTGGGAATTTCAAATCGTTAAGTTGGGAAATTTGTTGTTTCAAGCCTATTATTTCAATTTTGTTATGTCACTGGTGCTTTGATACTTTACTTGAATGTTGGTAGACATTCAGAATGTGCATTTTAAAAAGATATCATAGAACGACTATTATATAATACAAGACAGATTTTCTGTAAATGTGTTTGCACAATATTTTAATGCAGCATCTCCAAGAAAATACATCGGTCAAAAGTGTATCCAGTTTTTTTTTTTATGGTTGCACAGGCCGATTTAAACAAAAATATATTTTTGTAAACATGCCAGCACTTAAATATTAACAGTTTTCGTGGACATTTTTTCCCCAACAGCTTATGATACAAGTGCTGTAGATGGAATCGGTGCTGTTTTTCTTTTTTTGAGTGTTGTCTATGAAATGAAGTGCATGGTAAAAAGCAATTATACAAAAAGCTGCTGATTTTGCAGAACTTGTTCATGGTGCAACAAAGGTAAACATACTTTATGTACCAAATGAAGAAATCATAGCCAAAGAATTCATTTGCGTATTACTCTTGGAGAAATTGTATAGTGAAGGGCACACAAAAACACACTTTGTCGAAGCTACCAAAAATGCCACTATCTACCATTGACCATAACACACGATAATTCCTACAAAAAGTTAATATTTTATAAAGGAAACAGCAATAAAACTGCAAGTGAAACCGATGATGAAGACGAAGAGCAATTCTGCTCAGTAACAGAACGCAAAGGAGCCGAGAAATTGCAATATAACCAGTAGGTGAATATAAACTATGTTGTGGTCAGTTAATTCTAACAGCATATGATGAATATCAAATACGGTGCTTTAATACACACCAAAGTAAAAAGAATTCAAAAGTTTGAACCTTATGATCATGCTATTTGATACAAAAGAAACCAAATTGTGGCTAATTTTGTTGCTCTTATATTTGTAAAATATTTTTTTAGTAAACTTTTTTTTTAATATAAAAATTCTATACCCTTTTAAGCTATTTTAGACTCCTATCAATGTTTAAAACTGTTGTATATTAAAAAAATTGAGAATTAGTTCATATATTAATGATTTTTTGAGGTTTTTAAGCAGAAATTCAATTGTGGACAAAATGTCACAAGAGTAACGTCACAAGAGTAACGCTTAGCCTTTTACTTAAAACAATGCCATTAATTCAGATTTTGTCAAAGAGATTCAAAAGTTTTTCCCTTTTGAAGATATATAATTGCTCTATTATATGTGTAAATTTGAGTTTTGTATTCTCATATAATTCACAGGAATTCTACCTTAAAAACACTTTTTGTATTTTGCCTTTTCCAGTGGTCACAAGAGTAACAAAATTTTGATTTATTTCCTAGACAACAAAAATATACTAAATTACATATTAGATATGTTTTATGAAGCGGAATGACATGAACTTTTAAATAGTAATTTTGAATTTTATCCTAAATATGTTTAGTATTGTGAAAAATGTACGTTTTTATGAAAATTTTCTCTGACCGTCACAAGAGTAACAATGGACGTTCCCTTAAGTAAATTTTCAGAAATAATTATTTTAAACTTTACTCAAATGACATCAACAGCAGATTAAATGGAAGAATAGGTTTATATTCCATATCTTTTCATGTATAAAAAATAGGTATTTTTCTATTTCGCCGGCACAAATCTCGCCAAGCAGTCTTTTTTGGCGACAACACACAGCATACACATAAAAAAAAGTTAATAAATGTCAGTTCTAAGAAATTTTTACTTTGGAGGCATACACATTTAACATGCAACTGATAAGAAATGGCTGCAACATGTTTTGAAAATGTGGTGGTAAAAGGTTACCAGCGGGGATATTCCATTTGGAGTCGGTTGTATCATTTTTGGCAATTTTATCGCCTGCGTCAGCAAAATGGAAAAGTACCAAAAAACATTGTCTGTTGATGCATCCAACAGTTTCTCTTTACTTCATTTATGTGTAAAATTGACTGTTTACACTATTCAATTCATACATTTTAATTAGTTTACTGATATTAATAATTGTGTCATTTGGTGTTTGTTTTGATGAAGGGCAACAACTGAAATTGTTTATTGTAGAAGTTAATTTAGAATTCTATCTAAAAAACCGTAGAGAATTTAATAAAAAAATATATTAAGATGAAATTAGATTATTCAGTTTAAGAAAAGAAATGCAGATAAATTCTTCTGATAGAGTCTGGCATCATTTGTGGTAACTGGCTGACATATGCAAAATTTTTTACTCGTTGAGTTTTAAAAAAAAGGTTTAATTACTTATTTAATATTGTTTTATATTTAATGCATTACTTAATATTAAAATGTGTTACTAAATGTCCCCTTTGTTGCGATTCTGTATATTAAAACCTCTGAAATCTATGTTAGGAAGTGAGATTTTGTTAATCTTCAAAGCATGACAATTTTAAAAGTCGTTCTCGCGCATGGCACAATATTTCTTTAACAAATATAGCACCTTCCATGTTGGAACAGTAAAAGTCACATGCTGATCACTCTAGTTTTTTATAAGATCTCTGTGGATTGGTGAATTCCGGGAAAATGTTGCCATGGCACTTAAAATTTTAAACTTTATGTTGAGTCATTTGTCATATACCATTTTTTTCAGAAAGATATGAACTTTTTGAATCTTAACATATTTTTTTTAAATTAACACAATGACTTTTATAAAATCAAGGTCAAAGTCACTTCTTTATTATATGTTTTTGCAGTGCGGAATATCTACATTTTGTTTCATACTATAACTTGACTAAAATCCCTTACCAAAATAAAATAAATAGGTTAACTTTTATACTTTATTCATGTAGTTAATCTTTCTATTAATTTTTTTTGCAAAAAAATATTTTTTAACCTTGAAATCAATAACTTATTAAGTCAAACCATAAGTGTCCTTCCGTTACCAAAATACTATATTTCAACCACCTCACTAAGAAACCATTGGGTCTACAACTTAATGAATTTTTGTATAAAGCAGACTTATGACACTTATTAATTAGAAACAGCAACAATTTTATTTTGTTTTTAATTTAGATGTTTTTTAATGGTAACGGAAGGACAAAAAACATGGTAACGGAAGGACATAAATGTGGTAACGGAAGGACATTTTTGTATTAGCTGATTTTGACTGAACTTTCCACTATTAAACAAACTAATTTTCAGTTATTATTGAAATTCAAACATGTATAAATATCATATATACTTATTAACTGTATTTTCTATCTTAATACCCTCCCCCTCTAATTTAATAAGTATGTCACAAATATATTGAGTTTCAATTAAAACTGGTACTACTTTTCTATTGTCGGAATGCCCTAGTGCGTATACACACCACTAGAGGGAGTTACTTTGTAATGTGTTCCAGCGCCACCTGGGTGTCGCTGGCAACACTGATCAGTTGTAAGAGAGAGCTAGAGAAGTGTTGATGAAGGAAGGTGGATTTCTATCCCCGGGAGCATGGAATAAAAGCGTTGTGGCGTAATAATATTGTACTGCCCCTTATTTCGTTCACCATCACCCATCTCTAACTCCACATGGGGGCTCGAGGCCGTGTGTGAATCACTGAGCAACAGAGGATTAGTGTTGCGGCAGAATCGGAAAACGGAAGGAACCGGAGGCTAAGCCTAACGCACCACGAGACAACTGCGGTCGTCGTCGAATAAGGAAGCGAAATCCGATTCGCAGCACAGCAGAATCCAAAAACATCGTCGTCAGTAAAGAGCGGATCAGCGACGTGCGAAAGCAATAGTGGAGTGTACAAAAGTGACTAACTTTTGCCCTCAAGATGTCGTACCTGGCAAAGACGCGTAAGGTAGATTTGATGGTGCTTTTAGACGAACTGGATCTGACTCCACCGGAAAACCCAAAGGTTATACAAATGTGCAAAATCATTACTGGGCACACAGGATATGATGAAGAAATTACCAAAAACCTGTTATACGCCATAGTAGCGGAGAGAGAAGAAAAAGAAACTCATGAAAGAGAAGCTCTAGAAAAGGAAAAAATACAAGAATTCGAAATAGCGAAATTAAGAATAGATGCAGAAAACCGTCGAACAGACTCGTCGACAACAGAACAAACAAGTGTCTCCAGTCGTAACGTGATAAAGCCCTTTGAAGGAGGCGACATTAGCATGTACCTGGCTTTATTCGAGAGACAGATAATTCGACTGGGAGTGGACAAAAATACATGGGTAAATCACCTGATTGGTCTACTACCACTGGAGGTCGCAAATGTCATCACGAGGGAACCGGAAAATGTGACGAGCGACTACGAACAGATCAAAACCATCTTACTTAGGCAGTTTCGTCTGACAGCGGAACAGTTCCGACTAAATTTTAGTTTTGCCAGAAAAGAACCAAGTCAAACATGGAGAGATTTTTCGTACGTTTTAAAGAACTACCTAACCGAGTGGCTAAACGGAATGGAAATAAACACATTCGAAGCGCTCAAAGAACTCATGTTAGTCGACCAAATCAAAAGAAAATTACCGAGAGAGATGCAGGAGCATTTCATAGATGAACTACAAAAAATCAAGGACGTAGCAACTCTAACGGACAAATTAGATGATTTTCAAGCTGCACGAATATTTGGAAAAAGCACTAAGCCATACGAAAACAGAACGCACGAAAGCCGTATGAAACAGAACGAAAGTCTTCGAAACCGAGACGGCGCCAGCGCGCAGACGGGAGGAGCTTACGCGAAGGAGCGGGAGCCTACCCAGCAAAATCGACAGGTGAATAGAAAACTAGGAATAATATGCTTTGCTTGCGGAAATATTGGGCATAAATCGTTCGAGTGCAGGGAAAATAAAGACGACAGTGAAAATAAAGTCAATAGTACGAACGCACTTGGATGTGGATTGATACGAGTGATATCATCGCAAAACTTGCAAACACAGACGGCGCGTCAGCCTGAAAAAGACTGTGCACCAAAGAAAATAAGCGAAGTAGGTTTGAGAATCGCTTCGAAAAAAGAAAACTCAAAGATGTTCTCTCAAAACCAATTTGAACATTTCCGAAAAACAAAACGGAATCGGAAGAGTCAATCAAAATACAAATTCCCGAAGAGCAAAAGCTACAACCAGAATTGGCGAATTAGCTCGCAAGTTGATCATCAAATTCCAACTAAATACAAAGCAACTGATGCAAACGAACGAGGTTGGCGACGGAATACAACATGCCAAGTCTGCAATTGGCGAGCAAGCCCAAATCATAGGAACGGCTTTAAGAGAAGCAAACCTACCATCCAACAATTTGGAAGCGAGTGGAGTTGGCGACAGAAGTCACGTTTTGGCGATCACCGATCCATGGTTGAGAGCTGCGGTCCAATCACAGATCAGGATCAACGAACACAACCACCTTGGCGACGATATGGCCCAAATACAGAAGCCAACTGGAGAATACCAATGCGTTAAACAAGGAGTAAGCGACCTTGGCGTTAACTATCTTTTTTTTTTTCTGTGAAGCAACCCTTGAAAGTGAACCCTCAAAAAGTGAATCTTTTATTATTTTTTTGTGCTTCGAAAAAGTTGTATGCAGAATTGCGAAATGTGGAAGATTTCTGATTTGTTTATTTTTTTATTTGAGGTTGCGAAAGTTTTTTTTATTTTTATTTTAGGAAATCGAATAACCGTTTTAATATTTGGGTCAGGTTTACTGTACGGTCACCCTTGGCGCGATTTTTCCGCATTTGGCGATAATTTTTTTTAAATGGCAACTCCCCTCCGAAACGACGAGGAATTGCAGCAACCCTATTGGACAACAGTCGCCAAAATGGCGACTTTTGGCGAGATTTTGAAAAAGTCGCCAAGGGTGACCGTACAGTAAACCTTTACCTAATATTTTTATCAGAGGTGGAAAGAAATAAGTTTTATTTTTTTATTTACAACAGATGCGCAGTGATAAAGTGTTATGATGTTGTTGAGTGTTGCATAATACCGGTAAAGAATGAAAGTGGTGTATCATTGAAAAATTTTGTGATTTAATTTTATTAGTGATGTCATTTAAAAAAAAAAAAAATTGGGATGTTTACATTTTTGAAAGTGATTTGAAAAGAATCTATTGGTGAAAAGTGAAGAACTTTTTTTTGTGTTAATTATTTTTAAGTTTGAACAGTTGAATTTTTGAGTTTGGAAGAATTTAGAACATTTTGAATTTGAAATTTTGGAACACTTATTTTTAGGACATATAGAACTCTAATGATAAAAAGTGATTTAGGTATTTAAATTTTTACAATAATAAATTTGATAATGTTTTGAAATTTTAAATTTGAAGTAAGATAATAATTGATTTTTGGATGTTATGAAATAATTTAAAGTTATAATAGGATAATGATTAAGGTGTGAAATATGGGATGATGAATGTAGATGTAGATGTGTAATGTCATGTATTGTAATATAATGTATTGTATTGTAGTATATCATTGTAATTATGTGATTCCGAAGACGGAATAGTCGAATGGCCGAGTGTCGGAATGCCCTAGTGCGTATACACACCACTAGAGGGAGTTACTTTGTAATGTGTTCCAGCGCCACCTGGGTGTCGCTGGCAACACTGATCAGTTGTAAGAGAGAGCTAGAGAAGTGTTGATGAAGGAAGGTGGATTTCTATCCACGGGAGCATGGAATAAAAGCGTTGTGGCGTAATAATATTGTACTGCCCCTTATTTCGTTCACCATCCCCCATCTCTAACTCCACACTATTTATTCACTATATGGGTTCTTTCTACAATAAAGCCATAAAATGGGAAAAGAAGAAAGTTTAAAAGTGATTTCTTGCGATGACGTTAAGTGACGCATACAGAATTTCGGCAAGAAAATATTGATATTAATGCATCACTATAAAAAGTTCGCAAGCTTAGACCCTGGTTTGTTTTGTTACAAATATACCTTCTACTTAAAGTTTGTCTAAATTGTTTTGTTACCAATTATATAAATACTAATGAACAAAATTTAGCACATTTAAAATGAGAGTAATGGAATGAAGACAGAAAGCCATAAAAAAAATATACAAGAGTTCATTTAAAAAGTGCCTTTATGCTCTTGAAAACAAATCTGCACATTTTTAAAGCATATTTTTATTAAAAGACATGGGAATCTTGTCTTTTAATAAAATAATTCAAAGAAGAGGTGAAAATTGTAGTTGTACAAGTTGATTTAACATTCAAAAATCAACTTAACATTCATGTTTGATCAGTATAACATCATGGCTACATTGAAGCATTTTTGCCATTAATCAAGGCAAAGGTACTGTAAATGTCCAAAGTGGTTAATGGGAAATTTACCACTATTGCCCCATCAGATAAAATAACTGATTTCTCCATCAGATAAAGTAATTCTCTCAAGAAAGATGGAACAATATCCTCCTCTTCCTGACACACGCAATACTTATTATTTAAAACCAATTTCAAAATATATTATTGAGTATTGTCTACTCTAGTTCTACAGAAAGAAAGGTATTCAAAGAAAACATACAATCAAATATAAAAGATGCAAACAAGGCATATGGATCAAGCAATGCATTAGCAGTTAGTGACTTTTAGTTAGTCGAATAGCAAGGACTAAAAAGTATTATGTTAGGCAAGTGCTTCATTCAATAATGTTGTTGTAGAAGTATTATGTTTAAGAAAATAAAATAATGAATGACTAAATTTATATTTCCTGAGAAAGAAGGTAACTGCTGGAATTGACTCAAATAAAATAACCAAAAATTGGATAAGCCAAAATTTTTAACAAATGGCTATGGAAAAAGAATTTGTTGCAGAATTAGATTTAAAAACTGCTGAATAAGCAGAATTTAACACCTATTATTCTTTTTCAAAATATTAATGAGTAAATTGTGGTGAAACAATCCAATTTTACACACTTGGAATTTTTGTCCTTCCGTTACCGTCCTTCCGTTACCTTAAAAAAACATCATATTTTTGAACATAATATAATAATTTCTAAAAACTGCACTGCAATTTATAATAATCGAACTCTCCTTTAAGTGTTCTAATTTTTCTAGATTTTTCCTTTTTACAGTTTAGCTGAACTTTTAATAAAAAGGTGTAAGTGTGGTATACCACTTCCAAAAAACGTCCTTCCGTTACCATTACTAAAATTTAAATTTTAAAATAATTTATAAAGTGCTAAATTCTAGATTTTGCATTTTTAATAAAATGCAGTAAAGTGTATAAAAGTCTACCTATCAGTTATTTGAAATAAAATATATTTTTTAAATTATGACCATAAGTTGTTGTACAAACTGGCCTTCCGTTACCGCCGGAATTCACCGGTTGTAATAATGTTTCATATATAAAAGGGAAAATAGTTCATGAAAATATTACTATAATCATAAAATAGTTGTATATTGAGATTAAATTAAGTAACAGTTATATAGCTGACATAACATCACTCATAACCTTTGACAATGTCTTGCATATCCAGAGAAACAGCACTTACCCCCGATTCTTCAATTTCCTTGAAAAAATTCACATGACCACTACTAGAAGGTGGCGCAATACTAACAACTGGCGCACTACTAGCAACTGCCGCCGTACTAGCAACTGGCTCGCTACTTTTAACATAACCAGTTTTAGCCTTTTTTCTCAACAATTCTGTCCTTGCTTCTTGTTCCTAAAAATAAATAATTAAAATATTAAAGTAAAAAAAAATCAATATTAAATCACTTTGTGCTAAATTAAAATACAGAAACAATCAACAATATGGTTTTATTCCTTAACTACCAGCCCTTACATAGAATCTAGGACAACTTCATAAAGTACTAGCATGCCTGTGCGATAATTATCGATAATACCCCTTCCCCCCTCTCACAAACACACACTTATTGTACCTAGGTACTCATTGATGGCACTCCATTCAAATCATTAATTTTACTCATGGATGGCAGCAGTACCAACTGCTCATTTAAAAACTGCTTGGAAACTAATTATTATTAAATGCATTTAAATAAAAAAAAAAAATGATTATTTACAGCTCTGGGAAATTCCCCTTTTTTTTTATACCTGACATGTTAAGATCGGTTGTGTGAGAGACCCCAAAAAGATATCTTTACTACTGAAATAATATATACGATTTTATTAATACTAATAATTAAAGTTTACTTTTATACTTGTAAGATAAATATAGGTGATATCAAAATTAACCTTTGTAATTAGAAGCACAAATACAACGATGCAACATTTTGAACATTGCTTTTTGGCTGCGGTTTTGATTGTGCATTGTGCCCTGTGAATTGTGCAACAGGCTTGCTATTTATCAGAGATTTTGTTTACTTACCGTAGAAATTTCGTTTTAAATTCTAATCTTCATTTAAGAAAATTAGTAAAATATCTGATTTTAGTTTTAAAATACACTAATAAATTTAGGTGCAGCCTGGCTGTACTTGTTGTAGTCCACGAGCCGCCACTGACTGAAATCATATTTGGCGATATATTTTTAACGTCTTGGTGGAGTGGCCCCCTTATTCTTTACTTTAACCCAAACTTGGTCAACAAATCTGTGCCTAACGGAGGGTAAATCTGTAACTAAAAAATTTCAAAAATTCAAGCTGTGCAGCCATAGTTGAGTAGTGTAATTTTTTTATACTGCAACATGAACATTGTATTGTTAGAATTAAAATGAATAGGAAGAAGTTAAGTACTTACAGCTAATTCAATTCTGCGCTTGAGTTCCTTTTCTTCTTCAGCAGCATTTGCTTCATCCCTACGAACGCGTTCAATATTTTTCTTCGTCCGAACATGCCAACTATAAAAAATAAAGTAAATCGTAAATATATATTTCATAAATGTAATATTAAAGTAAAAATATCGTTAAATATTTTACTATTATATTTAATTATGACTGATTTTTGAGATATTGTAATTTATAATTTCATATAAATAAATCGTTTAACATGTTTGCACGAATCGAAATGAAGTACTCAAAATAAAACGGGCATTATTTATATTAAAAAAAAGTCTTTAGAATATTTCGAAACTATTTACCTTTTCTTTGGAAGAATATTCATTAAGTCAAATAAAAGAGATTTAAAATTTATTGAAATTTAGATCAGAGGAAGCAATCACACAAATTGGTAAACAAAAATAAACGCGTACTGCAATTGCAGTTAACGCATCTTGCGTATATATTTTTTATAATAAGCAGCAATGTTTTTAATAAGATTAAAAATAAAATTTAAATTAAGTGTTCTATCTTTTTTTTTTTAAAGTTATGATTTTTAGAATATTTAAATAGGTTTTAATTAATTGTCATTTTCTAATGAAACAAAAATATATTAGATTTCGTTAAAAATGATATGGCAATAGCGGCTCAATTTTTGTTTGACAACAAAATCACAATGTAAGATTTTTTAGGTTTTACCAGTAAAATATAAACTATTATATATATTTTTTTAATCAAAAATATATTCCTTTTACTATCTTACGCTCAGAGAGATTTTCCCTTTTAACTAGTGCATTAATTTAAATTTATAAACTATAGTAAAACCAAGGTGTTGTTTTTCTGGAGGTGGTGATAAAACACAACAGGTCATAATAAGTATATGGGCAAAATATAAAGTTTTATAAAGAGCTCATATTTGAATCATGCTATCAAAAATGCTTATGAAAATCTCTTACCAGTAGAAGGGGTTCCCTCTACCAATAAAGTCACATCTTTAAAGTAGTTTAGTGAAATACATTAAATCCAAAATGTCACTTTGTCAGAAAATCGGTTTTTAAAGGAACTGTTTTAAATTGACAAAAAATAGGGTATAAAATTATAATCTCATTAAAACTGCTGACACCACTAAAGATAATTCTATTATTTAATAATAGCAACAACAAATATTTTGAAGTAACTCTACATTTCTACTGTGTTTGATATGAATAATGCATTTCTTTTCCTGAATATGTATAATTGAATTGTGATTGGTAGAAGCTTTTTAAAACATTTGTAAAATGACAGTTGTCATTGCATGGAAGGTTTACGAAACAAGAAAAGGTTCACTCTCCCAGCTAGATTACTTCATATGTGAACCAATCAAACTAGTATCGGTTTGTCAAACTGGGTCTAGATAACTAACATTAACTTTTGTTGACATCAATCATTGCATTGAAGGTATGAATAAACAGAATAAATTAAATTATGCTAATAAACTCACAAATTTGATGTATAAAATATAAAGTACATTTGCACAAATGTACTTAATGTCAACTTAAATCATAAACATAATTCCAAACCACAGATTCGGCAGCCGTTGCAAAAGCTGTTTGGTGACGAAATTCAAGTTAAAAAAATCACCTGACTCTTTAAGCCAATCCCTCGCATACAATTTAAGCTCGAAGGTATTCTGATCACTTTTTGTTTTTATACAATTTCACATTTAGAAGTTAATTGCTTGAATTCAGTCACCAAGCAACTTTTGTTATGGCTGTTGGACCTTTGGTTTGCTAATTTAGCCGAAAATAAATAGTTTACAGTCATTTTTAGATTTTTACCTTATTTTGAGATGTTTAAAATTTAAATTTTTACCTCTCCCGAACACATAAATAAATCGATTAATCACCTGTTTAGTACATCCTTAATATGCTTTATTTAGTAATTAGTATTTCTTGCAAATTACTATTCTTAACCAGTAAAAATAAATTTTTATGATTTAAATTTCCAGCATTATGGCAGAGAGTAGCAAATCAGTCGATCCTAAGCTGCTTGAAGACATGCAGTCCAAATATGTGGGTACAGCACACGTAGACTCCACCAAGTTTGAGTGGCTCGTGAACAATCACAGGAACAACCTTGCCTCGTCCATTGTTCGTACAGACATGGTGAACTACTTTGCAATCGCAGAAAACGAATCGAAAGCTCGTATTAGATTTAATTTAAAAGAAAGAATGCTGAATCCATGCGGACCGCCTCCACCTGAACAAGATGATTAGACAATGTATTTTAAATTATTTTTGTATAATTTTTATTCTAAACTCAACTCAATCATAATTTTATATGACACTTTTTTTGCATTTTCCCCCTAGATAAAAGCGGTTTATGGCAACCTGTCTCACTTTTTAAGTTAGTATTATCTGATTCTTCCATTCTAGCAACCCTACTCGCAGTGTAATAGCCCATGGAGGTATACAATTTTTTAGGGTTTATGCAATCAAAGCTAGGTACCATAAATCGGTTGATAGGAAGTAAAGATACCTCCTACTACTCGATGGAGATAATCTGCTATCCTGGAGGTCGAAGATTACAATTGCTAGGTTCCATAAAACAACATCGGGAGTCTGTGACATTAACGCACAGTACATGCGTGAGCTTAAAACTGTTGGAGAGATTAAACATATTGGCGTCATTGTTTTGGCGACCATTTTGGTCGCCAAAAAAAGAAACACACCAAGTGTCCTATACTATGTCTGTTCCTCTTTAAGCTTTAGCTACTTTCATAACAAAATGAAAAAAATAACTTTAAAAAACTCTACATTAGTTAGATTTATGATTTTATCTAAAAGCTCATTAAAATTCTTTTTTTTCATTGCAATTTGAAAAAATGTGTTGTCCCACTTAGATATACTTTAGATTTTCATGCTATTTTAAAATATGATTATAAAGCACATATAGAATAATAAAAAAAAATCAATTCAATTTAAGAGTAATAAATGGTTTTCAAAAGTCACTATGTGGTTAAAACATGTTTTTAACCAAAATAAGCTAAGTTGCTAAATGATTTCTAAAACACAGCTTTGACACTGTTTTCAAAATAGTTCTAATTTATTCATATTAAATTTCTTTTCATATTAAAATAGCATTATATTTTGTATTATTCTTTGTTTTAGGTTTATTTGATCACTTGTTCACAAAAAAGTCATCATCAGGAATGATATAATTTATATATTTTTTTATACAAATAATATTTGTATGCACCAAAACAAACTATCATTCATTTATTTGTATGTGTGTTTATTTGATAAATTATCAATTGCAAATATATTTTTTTCTGAATATTACTTTTATAAATAAATTTAAAAATGCAAATTGTTTATGTTTCATAGTTTAAATTTAGTGTTAATATTCTTTTAATGTTATTATTTTGTTTTACATAAGATATTTCATAATGTTTTGTCTAGATACCTGCAAACAAAATTAATGTATGAAGATTGTTAAATAGTGTTTCTATTTCAAATTAACTGAATGAGAAAATATTCTATACTTTATAATTTAAAATATTTAGTAAATAAACTTAAATTTTTACTATTAATTTTCAAAAATATCTTTCTTTTTTCAAAACATATTCAATTTACTTCATTTTAAACTTCTTCAATTTCAATAATTTTATTTTATTAATACTATCATATAACTTTATATTCCCAGAACTTGATTACCGAATTGGCCTGTGAAGCCCTTACATTTATAAATACATTATTAAAGGACCCACAAATTATATAAATATTTAACACACCTTTACATGTTGCGCTTAAAAAGTTGCATTAGAAACTTTAGTAAAAACAATTACCACTCGTTTTAAATTTGTTAGCATATTTTGAAAAAAAATCCAAATATACAGATCATTAGGAATACTTGTTGATACATTCTAATATATTATTTATAATGTGTTGAATGTAATTTTAATTCTAATAAAGATTAAATGTATTAGTGCATGTAAAAGTTCGTTTTGAAGGTGTATTCGAGAGCTATTGGGGCTTCCCTTGCTTTAATATCTTAAATGGGTCCTGTATATGCTAACGAATAATTAATATATATATAACTGAGTGGCAACATAACCTGGAAATCAGGGAATAATCATGGATTTAAAATTAATTTTGCCCGCATTACAGGGAAATTCAAGCATAATAATCAATCAATACTTATATATAAGAATGGAATGTGTGTCTGTGGAATCGAACAAAACACCTAATTTTGAGTTTTCTTCATGAATTCGGATACACTGATCCAGAAAATCACATTACAATTTTTTTTGTCTGTCTGTTTGTCCGAATTTAACTAAAAAACGACTAAACGGATTTTTATTAAACTTGTGCCATTTTAACAATATTTTCTCAACATAAAATCTGCACTTTATTTCATGTGGATATCTCGAACCGTTCAAAAGTTTTAGAACTTTTTCTATTTTACCATACGTTATTCCAATTGGAAATTTACTTGTAGATTTTCTCTTCATAACATGATTGTTAAAAAACAACTTCGATAGGGATAAACGATGCATTTTGATTGGGTGATAAGTAAATTTCGACAAATGTTGCCAAATGAATTTAAAAAAGCGCCAAATGAATGAAAATGTCGCCATATAAATAAATAAATAATGTCGCAAAAAAAATTTAATATTGCCCAAAAATTTTAATATTGTTAAAGGAATGAAAATGTCGCCAAATGAATAAAAATGTTGTCAAATGAGCTACAATATGGTCCTATATATTGCAAGTAGTTAATATGAATAAAATATAATATAAAATAATCTTTTTTTCAAAATAAAAAACGGCTTTAAAAAAAAAGCTCTAAAACGTTTTTTAAAATTTAAGAAACAAAAGTGGAATTTTTTTAAATATTTAAGTATTAATTTTATGCACATTATCACTTTTTGAAATTGGCTCTAAAATTTAGATGTGGTATTTTTGTGAATTGGTACAAACTTTAAAGAGTGGTAAAAAGTACAAAATTAATTCTAAATGATTAATTTTGTTCCACTAGTCCCTAAATTAAAATTTTTGTAGTTTGTAGTATTTTATTTTTTAAAGTAAGTTTTTTTTTTTTTAATATTTTTTTATTTTTAGTTTAAAATTTAAGATGAGTACTTCGCTCCCTCCACATTCTATTGTTCAATCAGATATATATATACACACGTGTAAAGTAATCTGACGCTCAATCCCCCCCCCCCCTTATAAATTTCCTGCGTACGCCACTGTTCATGGATAAGAAACTTTTAACCTGTAGATTTTGCCAATTTTTTTTTCAAGTAAAAAAAATTAAAAATCAAATTTCTGTAAAAATTCTAAAAAATAGAGCTTTTTTTTATGGGGGGGGGGGGGTTATTGATTACCTTCAGACAGAAACAGGTCACGTAACACGTATTTTGAAAACCATTTTTCGGTTGTTCTACTCCAGAAAATTGTTTTCAAAAGGCGGTGAAGAGGGCATTTTTATCTCGAACTAATTCTAACATGGTCATCGCGTTTCACCTAGCATTTTGATTTCAGCAACGGAAAAGATCGCTAAATTGGGCCATACAAATAAGATTGTCCAAAACATGCTACGGAAACCATACATCTCAAATTTTAAATTTGTTCTCTAAATTTATTTCAAAATTAGTGAGGGATTTACTAATTTTAAAAACTTCGATATTTGTCTGCCAATTTATTCCTGCAAAATGTATGTGCATTAAAAAAAATTCTGAAACTTTTAATAGCTGGATTAAACAGAAAATAAACGAAATTTAAATTAACTTCATTTTTTTTTCTGTGTACAAAGATAAAAATATAAACAATTCTATCATCAAATGATATTTAAAAAAAAAACTAATGCTAAGTTCAATTTTGGCATAAAAAGCCGTTCGAAAACTAATTGGCCACGTACTATCATGTGGGGGAGCAAAGGGTCAGGGGTAAATTTAAAAAAAAAAATTATCGGAGTTGCTGGGCAATATATTCTTACATCAAATCGACTTTCCTAAACAAGTTACAATTGAGAAGATTATTTTCAAAAGGGAACATTTCAATAAGAGCCTATTGGATATGCGTTCCCTTTTTAAAATAAACTCCCCAATTATAATAAAAAAAAATGTCGATTGCAGAAAAAATTGAGTATCTGTGAATAAAAGTTAAAGTTTAACCCGACAAATTTTAATTTATTCGTAACGAAGTTCAAAACAAAAATTAAAAAGTATATCTCAATAGTAATCCATTACTATTAAAATGCATCGTTACATACGATACCCGTCGAGGATATTTTTAAAAATTATTACTCTAAACGTTGCTATTTATATATATTTTACTTCAGAAATTTGCTAAAATTCTTAAAATGTAGATTTGTGGGGAAGTGGTCTTACAATTGCTACTGTATTACAGTAAATAAAATATACTGAACGTTCGAAAATTCGGATGAAGTTCTAATTATTCAGTAATATTTTCCCAATCAGACATTCCAACGTATTATTTCGCAAGTTGAAGTTCATTCACAAATGATAATTTATCTAAAAAATTTAAATTTTACTCTTCAAATGAATACGTAAAAGGCCGAATACTGTACATTTTTTTAGGGATATAGACTAATTCCCCTCACGACTGCCCTGTCTGAACGATATACGAATATCGCGCCGCGTGTAACTTATCATACATTTATTGGAGCGAAGACGTCTTCACACGAGTTATATGACCTTATATTCTGAGCATTAATGAGATTTTGTAATTAATTTACGATATAAAAAATTTCGGTGTATTATAGTCGGCAATGTCATGCTCTCCTTTTTCAACGCGACGAAAGGAAAAACAGGACTGGGAGACAACGTCAAAAATCTGTCGACGAATTTGAGAAATAATATATATATATTTAAAGTTTTGTGGAACCTATTAAAATTTTTTTATCTATTCGCCACTGATCCACTTTCCGTATACTTTGGAAGATGCTTTCTTGTCGGACAGGGCCTATACTAAACAACGAATTTTTATTTGTCATGGGATTGTATAGTATTTGAATCTCTGAAAGCGTTAGGCGGAGTTTCTATCCTGTAACACCTCGTTTAACGTCTGTGAATGGAAGATTTTTAGGGGTGGCGATATTGTGTCGGGAATGAGAGGACCCATTTTCTTAAACAAAAAATTACACCTTTATATATTAACTTCTTGAGGTATATAGTACGATAATATTTAAAAATTGAATAGTATAACTTATCCAGAAAAATATGAGGAGTTATGGGAGCTCATTATCTTACAAACTATAATAGTAAATACCAAAACCCATAATAGTAATTAAATACCAAAAAATTGACACTATCAAAAGCAACAGCAAGGGTTTTGAGTTCCGAAACTATTTTTGGCAATTAATTTACCAGATATTGAAGGAAAAACTGCCAAACCATGGTCAGATGATTTGAGCCAGCACCCCATGATTCCTCAAAGCACAACATTTGAGCCGGCACCCAATGCAACGTTACATAGATGCGAGTACCACAACTGATTTAAAGTGCACCAATCCCAAACCAACGTATTCTTTTTGAAACGTGAAACAGATCGAACATGACAACCCTCAGATTTCCAGATACCAACTCATATGCTACAAATCGAACCCTTATAATTGTCCCATATAATCCACATTTGAATGTTAACTTGAAGTAATAAAAACTTCCTCACGCCTACTTCAGGTGGGCCCCACTCTCTAAATTTTTAAACATCTTTTTTATACGAGAACATTTGAATTATCCCAGATTTACATTAACCAACTCTCTCTAAAAGGTAAATCTGTAGTGAATTAGCAGATATTCAAACGTAAAAAGCTTCGATTGAGAGTTTGACACTTTTCCAACCAGGCCATTGCGTGCTTTCTCCCAACAACAAGGAGAAATAATTTACATGATGACGTTTATACATTTTTTTTGTATGGCATCCGCTCATTCCACGACTACACAACGGAGTTGAGGTGTTGGAAAGAATCTGCCTGAGTTCTTATTTTCTCTTATTGGTCAATTCCACCGTGTGACGTACAAAGACCCGCTCTCATTGGTCGATGCGACGGGGCCGCTCTAATTGACCCGCAGAGGTGTAAACCGGTCATTCCCCAATTCTTCTACTTCATATCATTTGCTGGCGTGGAGGTTTTCTACGAGCTTAAGACGACAAATTCGAACTTTATCCAATGTAAGTTTACTTTTCAAATTCTCTAATTATACTAAATTTATTCCTACAAATGACTAAATTTAAATAATCATTAGAATTTCACTCGTTATTGTTATGTAGATCGCCTTATTTTATCGAATTGAACATGTGTCTGGAGTGTTTCACGTGGTAGAAATTTTAGGCCTACGTTGATATTCTTGAATAACTTTTTTCGATAAGTAAAATATAATATATTTAGTCTAAGCATCGTTCATTAGGTAAAACAATTGTCCTATTTCTTTTATATTCCACAATTATTTATCTAAAATTAGTTCTTTATATATATCGGCACGTGTATTTATCACTTCCCGAGTAAAATTCACACCCAATTTAAAATTTTCCTGTATGTTCTTATTATATTGTCTAATTACTCGATTGTCTTGGTTTTTTTTTTGGTAATAATATTTAAACATACTCCGTGAATTGTGCTATTCATTATTAATAAAAAAATATTTTTTTTTGCACATTCAAAATTAAGCCTTAGGGGAACAATAAAGCATCTCTTGTTACTTTACTATTTAAAATATAATGCAATTATTAAAATTGACAATTGTATAAATTGGAGGAAACAAAACTCCCCAGTACTTGTGTTACGGCGTGCGCCATTTTTTCATACGTGTCGCGTAGCGTGCGTACACCCAGTTGATAATGACGAAGACACCTTTAGTTTCGTGGCTGGTTAATATGCAAATTGAATAAAAGTGTTGCAAGTTGAATCAAATTTAATTGTTACTTCCCCAAATCTTTAATTCCAAGTAAATTTCCATGCTATTATTATTCTAATATTACTTGTTTTTTTTATCGCTAATTGTCATGCCGTAACCTTCAGGTAATATAAAACGCAATACTTATATAATGTTATTAAATTTTTAAGCATGTTCTTCTGAATATTTAGATAATTTTATGTTTTTTCCGTGTTACAAGGTTCGCAGTAAATCGTAAATTAAAATTTATATATTTAAAACGTGCCGGTTTCTAAGAAAATTATCGTTTCTATTTTGTTATAAAAAATAGCACTGTATTTTTACAATAATAAATTAAAATATCGGTGTTTAAACCTTGTTGTAGGCTTAATTTCCTAAAGTTGGGTACTTGAAGGTTTTTAAAATCCATCTGTTATATTAACGTATCGTAGTAAATTAACCCATGTTTAAATTTAAAAGTAACAAAATTTGCTTATTTAAAATTTTAGTGAATTTTTAATAATTAGTATGTTAATTACTAAAAATTTCTTAATCGAAGCTTGTTAGATTAATGGTACAAGTTATCTTTATTTTAAATGGGTATGTTAATTCGATATTGGATCTGCATTAATTAATTATAATTGTTTTTCAGATTTAAAACATGCCTAAAGACAAGACCCACATTAACATTGTGGTCATTGGCCACGTAGATTCTGGGAAATCTACCACAACTGGTCACCTCATCTACAAATGTGGTGGTATCGACAAGAGAACCATCGAAAAGTTCGAGAAGGAAGCCCAGGAGGTATGTTAAATCTAAAAATGATTCACCAAAATAAGGTAGAGAAATTGTGAACAGGAATTTACTTGAACTAGTGTATAGGAATGTAAAATATTAATGTTATTGAATTCCTCTTTAAAAAATGACTTGTACATTTCTAAAACTTGTTTTAATTGAAAACTGTTTTTAATATTTAAATTAATTAAATGCATTAGGTAACATGGTTATTTAAAAAAACATTCAAAATCCTTGGTAAGTGTTGCATAGAAAATAACGTAATAAAAAAATAAGACTTGTACTGATTGGTCTAAACAATATATGAATTTCATGATTGTATGACATATAAAAGTATACAGGTTTCATAATATTTTTCTTTTATCTTGCAGTTTAAATATAAAAAACAATTAAACCTACCCTATTTCATGATTTTCCTAATATCAAGATGTATGCCAACCTTACTTTTTTTTTTGTTCTTGCACTGTTTCACATTGTCTTGCAAGGGCTTGGCGCCAAATTTCAAAATCGCGTCACATATATATCGAGCACCATATATTAAAAATTTACAGAATTTTTTAAACCCTCAAGTAGATATGTACTTTCTGTACCTTACCTGTTAAAGGTAACACACTGAATTTGTTTGTAAATTATGTTTTGTATTTTACAGATGGGTAAAGGTTCCTTCAAGTATGCTTGGGTCTTGGACAAACTAAAAGCAGAACGTGAACGTGGTATTACTATTGATATCACTTTGTGGAAATTCGAAACTGCTAAATATTATGTAACTGTCATTGATGCCCCTGGACACAGAGATTTCATCAAAAACATGATTACTGGAACCTCTCAGGTAAATATTAATTTTAGCAGTTAAATTAGTAATTTAACCAAAAAAAATGCCTTATCAGTAGGTGGTCAATGTAGTCTCAATTGTTATCTAATGCCTATCGAGGGTTAATGCATTGAATAGTCATCCTGATTTTTCACAAATGAATTTTTTTGGGGGGAACCTAGCAAAGTTAATTGATCAGGAGAGTTAAATTGAAAATAATATATTAACAAATGTTGAATATGAGTGATAGGTAAATTTTTTCATAACTTGTATCTTATTTTCATTGTAGGCCGATTGTGCTGTATTGATTGTAGCTGCAGGCACTGGTGAGTTTGAAGCTGGTATTTCTAAAAATGGACAAACTAGAGAGCACGCCCTCTTGGCCTACACCTTGGGTGTTAAACAGATGATTGTTGGTGTCAACAAGATGGATACTACTGAACCAGCCTTCAGCGAGGTAAGTGTCAATAAAATCATCAGCATCTTGAGACTAATTATAATTAGCTGTTGAAATGGAAAATATAATTTTGTACCTTTTTCAGTCTCGATTTGAAGAAATCAAAAAGGAAGTCTCCACCTACATCAAGAAGATTGGTTACAATCCGTTGACCGTGCCTTTCGTTCCTATTTCTGGGTGGAACGGAGACAACATGTTGGAGGCCAGCCCTAACATGCCATGGTACAAGGGGTGGAATATTGAGAGGAAGAGTGGAAAGACTGACGGCAAGTCTCTTCTCCAGGCTTTGGATGCTATGGAACCGCCCAGCCGACCTACAGACAAGCCTCTTAGGCTGCCTCTGCAGGATGTCTACAAAATTGGAGGTATACCTTGATGTTCTTTTAAAATATCAAATTAGTCTTCAATAGCTTTGTTATAATTAGAAATGTTTGTATTTTTTTTCATTGAACAGTGCTTATTTTTTTTAATTATTGTGTACTATGGAACAATATAAAAAAATTCCTATAAATTTTTTTTTGCAATTTGCTTCTAATTAAGTTTTGGAAAACTTCATGTTTAAATTCAAAAATGAATTAATGCGTCCGTCCCCTCATGGTACTTTTTTAATCTGTGGGATCATTGTTTTGTTCAACTTGATATTAGCATTTTTAATGAGATACAAGTCTGGGTAGGAAATCCAATATGGCTTTTACATTGTTCTAGCGTACCTGAAATTGTTGGCAAAAATGAAAATGGCTGAAAGTCTGAAATTTTTTAGATTTAAATGCCAGCTTTTTTTATTGTTGTAAAAATAAAAATGCTAAATTTACGATATTACATACTTGTAATCTTGTGGGGAAGTCTAGGCATTTTGATGTAAATATTGAGTAGGGACCCTATATCTTGTGTTCACATAGTTTTAAAAAAGAGCAGGGGGGATTTGTCAAAAGGGCACTTTTTGTTAAGTAAAAGGGAAAAGGGTACGATTGGGATACCAAGGCAATCCTACAGACCTTCATTTTTGCGGAAAAATATTTTTTTTATTACAGGGCGCAAAGAAGATATTGAAAAAAGGCAGGGCACATTTTTCACTTCTAAAAAGGGCAGGGCGCGGCGCCCTTTGAAAAATGCATAACATGAACACTACCTATATCAACACCTTAATTTACAAATATCCTAATTTCAAAATTTTCCTTTTTATTAGGTATTGGAACAGTACCCGTTGGCCGAGTTGAAACTGGAATCATCAAGCCCGGCATGGTTGTCACTTTTGCCCCATGCAACTTGACTACTGAGGTTAAGTCCGTGGAGATGCATCACGAGGCCCTCGTTGAGGCAGTTCCAGGAGACAACGTTGGTTTCAACGTCAAGAACGTATCTGTCAAGGAGATCAGGAGAGGGTATGTCTGTGGAGACAGCAAGGACAACCCTCCCAAGGCCACTGCAGAGTTCTCTGCCCAGGTCATCGTGTTGAACCATCCCGGGCAGATCTCTAATGGATACACCCCTGTCCTCGATTGCCACACAGCTCACATAGCCTGCAAGTTCAACAAGATCAAGGAAAAGTGTGACAGGCGATCTGGAAAGAAGCTGGAAGGTTTGTTAAGTTATTGGTTATATATTCTACTGTAATATCTATTTAATCCTTTTTAGGACAATAGAATTTGTGAAATGCTGAAGTGAAACAGTATAGAATGTTTAAAAGAATAAACCTTAAAGAAATGTACAAAACAAATTAAACTTCCAATTATAAAATAACTTATTAAGTTTTGCTCCTCCCCTTTAAGGGTTAGTGTAGAGTTATTCATTTTTACTTGTTATATAATAAAATTAAAAATTCTATTTCTATTTGCCGACTAAAGTTGGAAACATTCTTGTATTATATTGTCGAATAAAAATTCTTCTACATTTAATGATGTATTTTCGTATTGCAAATTATAAAATTGTTGCATTTTCTTCTAGATGAGCCCAAGTTCATCAAGTCCGGAGATGCTGCCATAGTCGACCTTGTCCCCAGCAAGCCAATGTGCGTTGAGACCTTCACCAACTTCCCCCCTCTCGGAAGGTTCGCTGTCCGTGATATGAGACAAACTGTAGCAGTCGGTGTCATCAAGTCTGTGACCCCCAAAGATCTTTCTGGTGGAAAGGTCACCAAAGCAGCTGAAAAGGCCACCAAGAAGAAATGAGAACACTAATCTGATCCTGGTGCTGTTACTCTTGTTTTGTAAGCGTTATCATTTCCATCCGATGAATGACAAGCAGTTGCTGTCTGTTGGTGTACAAGTGCCAGTTTTCAGATTTGAAATAAAGACCAATTTCTAAAGTCTTGTATCTTTGTCTTGCAATGCATTTCCCAGTTTCGTTACTCTTATCAATGTCTTCACAAGAAGCAACTCTATTATCTTGTATACTTGAGTATAATTGAATGTTAAGATATATCAGTAACATGCAGGCTGAACAATTTTATTTTTTTGAACTTCCTCTTTGCTAAATGAGTTGCCATGTAAGTAATAAAATAGTGAACTTCCAAATAATATCTGCGTGTATTTTTGTTAGGTATTTAAAACTTAAATAATGTATTGAAACCAAAGTGTAAAAATATAATTACATTCTATTCAAGTTTTTTAAAATTACTTTTACATTTGGGTCAATCTTGTCCCTGTTCATAGCATGATAGCTTGCTTAAGCATTAATGCTTAGAAAGTCAAGATATCTTAGCTTATATGAATACATAAAATTTAAATAAAGTAGTGTTAAATGAATTTATAACCGAGAACAATTTTGAAGTAATTTAAAATGACTCTTTGGAAAAGAGAAACGCATCAAGTAATTTTTGTTTTGTATAAATATTCCTTATTTTTTGTAATTTATGCGAGAAACTTTCTTGGCAGCTATGATACTGGAACTTGGGTTTACATTGTGTATGATAAAAATTGAACTTGACATGCTTCTTCCTTGGATTTCAAAATATGAAAGGCCTAATAATGCTCAATTTTCTAGGTAAATACTGCCTGATTTTTTATAGGTATTTTAAGGCAGATGTACTGGTTGAAGTCCAAGTTTAAAATAAATGCTAAAATTTAAATTATTTTTAAATACAATGGGATTATAGAGGAAGCCCTTACTAAAAGACTCGAGTATATGTTTTTTAATATATATATAATTTTAGGGTAGTAAATCTATTCCTTATTTAAATTTTTATAACTTTTTCTGAAAGTCACTTGCTGGATCCACCTCCATAAAAGGTGAATCTCTCAGATTGGGCATTGTTAAGAGGAGTAAAAGCCTTTTGACTAAAAGATCTTCCTCTCATAATCATGTTTACTCTTCTAAAGAATAGAATTGTGACTTTTTTTAAAAAGTTTTTTTGCAAATAAGTAAAAGCCTATTTGATTAATGTCACAAGAAAATAGTTGAACAAAATAAAAAAAATTGCAAAAAGTTTGTTAACTTCTAAAGTGCCTTAATTTGTTTTAAAACAAAATCAATCGAAATGAAGCTAATTATAAGATTTGTGAAGAAAAACTTCTTTATTTTAAAATTTGTAACTTACACAACAATTAACAATCTATAGGTCACATTTATACTAATACATATTTTGACGGACTGTCTTATTAAAATAACACATTCATGTTTATATCACTTATATAATACTTTGACAGATATATATTGGAACATTCACTGATTATATAATAAAGGAAAAAATTTTGGAAGTGTTTAATCCCTAAAAATATACTTTAAAAAATTAATGGCATACATAATCTTGCTAAAACAATTGTTACAATATTAGTAACTTGATATTTTTCTTATTTCAATCTTAGTTGTATATAAGAAGCAGAATAGCTGTCAAATCATTTGAAAGATAAAAACATACCGAGAGATGCTTATTAGAGAATGTAATCGCTGGTAAGTTATTTCAAATTTGTAGCAAATATCTAGAAAATTCAAAAAAAATTATGCACAATTGATAGGTTTTTTTTAATGGAAGTCTTCCTTTACATTGAGTTTTATTGATTAGCGGGTCTCAACTTGTGGTATGCATACGAAAATAATAATAGTAATGGCGGGAAATTCTTAAAATAAAAAGATTTTAATAAGTAAAATCTAAAATAAAAGCTTACAAGTCATCAATTTAAGTTATTTGAACCACTATAAAGAGAATAAGGATTTTTTTAAAAAAATATCTTGTGCCTTTTTAGCTGTTAATTTTAGTTTGCAGTGTCATACTTTCCAAATTTTGTCTGACTAAAATGTGTAGATTTCATGATATTTTGCTTACTGGAAAAACTTTCTAAACCATAAAATTTATTTTCAGGAAATATTGCTTTTAGATAAAAAATATTTTTTTTTAAATTCTTGCTACAAATATTTTTTTTTTCATATTTAATATAAATTAGACATTTTTAAAATGTACAAAAAATTAATGCAATTGTTTAAAAAAAATTACTTTAGGTGAATAGTAATTTCTTCAGTGTATTTTTATAAAGTAATTAGTAAATTTTGCTTAAAGAATGTTTCTAAAATTTTCAATCTGAACATGTTTAAAATTGCTGTAAAAAATTGCTTTATTTAAATTTAATAATATTTCTTTAGTCAATTTTAATGTAGAAAGTGACGTGAGGAGTACAGTAAATATTAATTGTAAAAAAAAAAACTAATCGATTTTGAAATGAGATTTTAAGATTTGATTATTGGCATGCATTATTTAAACCATATAAGTATATGGATTTTTATTTTGCTGCTTCCGAGTCGCAAGTAAATTATCGTGTTTCTAAGTTTAAAATAAATGCTAAAATTTTAATTATTTTTAAATACAATGAGGTTAGAGCGGAAAAGCCTTTGCTAAACGACTATATACCTTTTTTTATATATTTTTAGGGTTGTAAATCTATCGATTCCTTATTTTTGAAAACTTTTTCTGAAAGTCACTTGCTGGATTTGTAGAGAAATAAGCAATAATAAGTTAAACCCTATCATTTGATTGTCACAAGAAAACAGTTGAACAAAATAAAAATTTCAAAAGGTTTGTTAACTTCTAAAGTGCCTTCATTTTTTTAAACTAAAAATCAATCAAAATAAAGCTAATTATATGAATGAACAGTAAGATAAAATTGAGCATTGATGAGTTGGGGCAGGGCCAGAGATAATATTTCTTGAAAGTATTTCTTAAAAATTCTGTTTCAGAGAAAGTAAAACTAACCTGTTTTTTTCATATGAAATTAGAAAAGTCGGACATTAACAACTTTTATTCCGGGCAGTTTTTCTTATTACATTTTAAGCTACAAAACTTTAAATAATAAAAAAAAAACTACATTATACTGTCAATCAAATATTAATTATATTTTTTTATAAAAAGAGTCAATCTAACAATGGTGAAAAAAAGCTATCCTGTTGTTTTTGAAATTTTTTTACTTCTGTTTTATTTATCCCATAATTACAGTTATGTATTGTATTACAGGGTGGCAATATAACCAGGAAATCAGGGATTTTTTTAATTCTGGTAATATCAGGGAATTCTTCAAAATTTCACAAAAAATCAGGGAAATTTTCAAATGGCAATTATCGTCTATCATTCCCTTTATTCTGGGTAGTTTAGTTGTCAATATTTCTCCTTTTAGTTCTGAATATGCGATTTATTGAAGATTGGAACAGGAAATAGGAAGCATATAAAACATTTAAAATTATCTACAAAAGGAATAATTTGAAAAACTTGTTTTTTTGCATTATCTGCTTCTAGAGAACATGTTTAATTACTATTATGCCTGTGGCACTTATATAATTTTGTATTGTATCCATAAATTATTATTTTATTGCAGCATGGATGCTTTATTTCTATACAAAGCATGCATTGCAGCATTTCTTAATGTGATTGTAAAATCAGGGAAACCTTTGTGACACCATCATGGAAATGTTTTTCTCGAATTTTTTTTGTCACCCTGTAATACCATCCAAAAAATATTAGTTTAGAATGTTATTGATTATCAATCACTAACATTCCTGATTTTCTTGATCACCTGATTTTTTTAAGAGTAAAGCTTCTAACAAAAGGCATTTAGTGATAGAAAAGATTGGAAACCAAAATTTAAAAAATAATAATTTATGCTTTAGTTAATAATTTCTTGTGGGTAATGACTGTAATATCTGGAATTCATGTTGTTTTGATTAGTGATTATCAATATACATTCTAAACTATTATTTTCACATTGGAGCTTGAATTGTTTGCAAGATTTTTGATGCATTTAACACCTTTTCATGAATCTTACTTCAATTTTCTTTCCTGTTCCTTAAACACCAAATAAATACAGCTTTTAGTGATAACTTTAAAGTATACATTTATGTTACACAAATGATCAGTGCCTTTGTTCAACTTTTTGTTGTATCCTCAAGCTGCCAATAGACATGTCAAGTCTCTCTTTATGATAAAAAAAACCCACCTTTATTAGGTGTATTTTATATAGCAGAAAATATAAGGCTAATGATTTTTATTTTTATACACAAAGATATTACTGGCATTTAGAAAAAGCTCACATAAATGTATAACTATACGTTTGATTGTGAAACGAAAGGTTATAAAAACAATTAGCGACGATCAACTACAGGTTTGAAATCCAGTAAGGTTTTGTCTTGTATTTGTGGACCATGTAGATAACAAATACTGTGATACATGATTATATATTTGTTTAATTGGATTTTAACTGCAATATTTACTTTTTAACTGTGCAAACACTTACACGCACTAGCTTAATAGACCTAAAGGTATCAGTATTTGCACTGCTGTGTTGAAAATAAATATAAGAAATGATAATTTACAAAATGTTTCAATGTTTTTTTTTTTTATTTCAATGGCACTGTTAGGCCCAGGCAAAAATTTTAAACTATGAGTCAGTATATGAATTTTTAGAATTATTTGTGCATATTTATTACTTAACCGTTTAAGAAAGATACATTTAATATTCCCAAACTTTATTTGCTAAATGTCATATAAATCCATTTTAACATTGCATTTAAGATATTCTTTAAACTTAATGTGCATTGTTTTTTGATTTCCCTGACTTTTTTTAAGAGTAAAGCTTCTAACAAAAGGCATTTAGTGATAGAAAAGATTGGAAACCAAAATTTAAAATATAATAATTTATGCTCTTTTGTTTTAGTTAATAATTTCTTGTGGGTAATGACTGTAATATCTGGATTAGAATTCATTTTGTTTTGATTAGTGATTATCAATATTATAGTTATTGCAGTCTCTAGTAAGGATTTTTACTCTTAAACTGATTATTTTCCAACATCTTATGTGTAACAACCATTTTACATTTCATAAACTAACTCAAGAAATGCATATAATGACTGTTTTAAAAAATTTGTTACATACATATATATCAAAGGCATTCATCATTTGAACTCAGAGTGAGATTTCTTGCCGAAAGTAGAATGCTATTGTTGTAGTTAAAGAATAAGCCGTAATTATTAGGATATAATGGTATTTTGCAATATTTTAATATTTCCTGTTTTTTGTCTGTGCATCGGAAAATTATACATGGGAAATTTCAACTATCATTGGTGCAATATTCGAAATAAAATAAAACAAATTCCAATTGCTTTTTCAATCGAAATGACTCTTGCTTTTTCAATCGAAGTCACTCTTTTCTTCTGGATGCATTAGACAATAGCCTATCTTTGCTTGTGGTTAGTGATTAATAATTCATTTTAATTGTCTCTCAACTAAGAACATTTAACATATGTGTAATGAGAAATTAGATTATAAAGGCAAATCCGTTCACGTACACCGACCACACACACACATGAAAACGATAATGAATACAACAACTGGGAAGTCGAGAAGTTTAGCACCACTGGCACATATATACAAAACCATATTATGCTTTATAATAATCAAATTGAAACTAGATTACATCCAGAGTTTGAAGTTGCGGATTCTCGCACTGTTAAAGTGTTGAACTTGTAGAAAGGCATACACTAATATAAGAATTTATTTTTCCTGATGGGTATAATGCACCAAACACCTTTTTTTGTTGGTTAAAATAGATCCAATAACCAAATACCTTGTAAAGAATTTGTAAACACATGTTTATTTGCTCCTTACTGTAAAAAAACTTAAAGTAAACTTATTGTATTTCAATTTTGTTCAAAATACCAATAATTAACTAAAAATCCCTTAACTGTTCTCTTTTTTTCTTTAAATATGTCTCCCGATTATTAAAATAAATGTCTCCTGAATATCAAAATGGGTTTAATCTATTACAACTGTAGGTTAAAATTTTCCATTCTTTGTAAAACTTCTGCTTTAACAATTCTTTTAACACTGACGGATCTAAAACTCCTTAAATCGTCCCTGGATTCGCAGTTTTCAGTTTATGAATCACAAAGAAAAGTGGCTCAAAGCACAGTGCTGTGAAAAGTAAGTGCAAGTTTTGTTATAACTGTCTTTAAAAGATATAAATGCCAAAAAAAAAAGAGTTTTGTATTTTAAATATTGTACATGACTTAATATTTTTAGCAAATTTTGGTAGAATAACTGCTGACTTTTAAATGTGGTTTTTATTAGATGATGACTTGAGGGTTTGTATTACCTAAATGTTCAGTTTCATGAAGACCTTGCAAGAATTTTAATATGGTAAATATTAATATATTAAAATATATGTTAATATATTAAATTAAAATTTTAATATTAAATATAAAAAAATAAAGAAACATATTTAAATATTAGCATACATTGAGTTCAAAATTTGTGAGATATATATTTTAAAATTAAGTGAGTTTTCATTTTTTTAATAAATAAAAGAAGTCTCGGCAATTTAACATCAAGTATAGGAAACATCAAAAGAAATACATAACCAATAATATTGAAGAATTTTTCTAAACATGCATTTCGGTTAACACTTTACACTGCAGCTTTAAAAAGTGGCTGTATGGCCACTCATTTTTGTTATTGTAATTAACTTGCATGGCAGTCAACCTGTTAATTAATGTTAAATTTGATTAAGCTAAAATTAAATACAAATAATTGAAGACTAAAATTGGTAACGTTGCAAGTGCCAAAAACTATTAAACACCGTTTTCTACGTTAAAGTGTCAAATGAGCAATGCATTATAATGTGGTAAACTTGAAAATTGCATGGTACTACTAAGAAGACCTTAGTAGTTCAAAAGAAAGCGTAAAGAGGTCGCTAATGTGAATGTTCTTATGGGCTGAAAAAAAATTTTTTTTTACAATTTTCCAACGTTTTTGCTTTTGGCACTCACCACTTTTAATTTTTAATATCTTTACACTTATTAAATTTCTTTAAAGCAAGGAACATATTAGATTTTTAGCATTCAGTTAATATATATACAATTAAATCAATGTACACACAAACATATTTCCAGGAACATACAATCAAACAATTGAATTTATTTTTGCATTCAAATCAACTTTGAATAAAAAAAAAATCAATTAAAAATTTTTCATCTGGTTTTAACATTGAAGTGGACTTACAAAACACAGTTCTCTTCGAAGAAAATTCAATTTGAGCCGATGTGTTTATCAAATTACACACAATTTCATCCAATTATATTAATATTTTTGAAGCTCGATTACTTTTCCAACATCCCCCTTCGACTTCAATCCACCAACAAATCGAGTAAGACTTGCAGGACATGCAGAAGCAGTGTCCAGAAAACTGACCTTTCCTCGTAATCAGAATCGTCCTTCACGGGCAAATTCGGAACGGGTGAAGGTTTACTGAAGTGGGGCGTCTTAGAATCCAGAGAGTGGATCTCTTCATATGTTACTTCATTCTCTACCGCTGAATTATAAACGTCGACTTTTAATTCATATAAGCTAATTTCATGGGAAGGGTGGCCGTAGACGGCTATGGAAACGGGCCGGTCATAAGCGGAAGGGACACGAATCTGCTCTGCGCCGCACGTCGTAGATTGCAGCTCGTGATTCTCGATTTCGAAGGTTGGTTTCAAGTTTTTGCAGGACACGTATAAGTCGGCATCGCCTTCTATGGTGCGGAGATGGAGCATGACGGTGCCGGGCTGAGGAAGCCAGTAGTATGAATAGTTCCCGCCACCCACCGCGCCCAGAAGTGTTTCTTGGAAGTGGTCGGCACATTGGCACACGGGGGCTGAGATCAGCAACAGGAGGGCTAACAGCTTGTCTCTGATTTTCATGTTGAACGATAATCGCCTAAAAGCAAAGAAATTTCAAAAAACATTACAAGTTGAAATACCTGTTCGAAACAGAAGGCATAACAAATTTGGATACAATATTAATGAGCAATAGATTCAGGAGGAACTTAAGGCCCAAACGGCCGCTTGGAATGCCTGACAAATGAGGGTGCCAAATTTTAGTTAAAAAGGAAAATTAGAAATGATTTTATATATATTTGAAAAATTGTTGTCAATTTGATATTATTCCCGAATTATATATTTAAAAAATTCTCTGAGATTCATTCCCCCCTCATGATTTCCACCTATTTATTGCATTATTAAGATTATACACCTTGGATTTTTTTTTCTCGTCTGAAAAATACTCTAGACACTAGTTATTTACTAGCTAGACAAAGTTAGAAAATTCCAACATTAAAATATATGACCCAGGTTGCAAAATTGCCTTATAAATTTATTTGTGCAAATTGGTGGCACAAAATCATTTTTGCTTGCATCACAAAAATTTCATGAACTGCCCCTGCAGAGCCCCGCTCATGGGGCGTCCAAAAGCTTCTCAAAGTTTTCCCAAGTTCAATTACAACCAAAGGCAGGTTTCTGCTTAATTTCAGCTTCCTGGTAAATAGGAGAAATGTATATTTCATTGTTTACATAAATTATGGGTTTTTTACTCCTTAAAAATGTGCAATTCAAACACAAGTTGTACATTTCTACTTAAAGAACAACTCTGCAAATTTCATCTTCCTTGCTATTCGAGAAGTAGAAGAACTAGTGCTGAGTGAGGGCTTTGTCTTTTATAAGTTTATGAAACCACTGGTCTCTGATCTTAAATTGGAGTTTTTTAACTTTAAAAATAAGTCTTTGAAACTAATAGTATAATGTTAGCACAAAACTAATATGCACAACATTTATTCAAAACTAAAAATTAGTTTTATAGGTTACTGATTACACAGAAGTAAATTTTGTAAACACATTGTGTGAGACAGGGGTGTATGGATGAATATGTGGATATTTCAAAACGTAACTTAACAAATATGGATAAATCCAAATTTTGACTTTTAACAATAGATCCTATCCAGTTACGCAATTATAATGTGTAATATTCTTAACAATTAGCATTGTGCACAATTGTAAACTTTACAACTATCCTGTGCATGGTAATAATTAGACAGACTAACAGCTTAACACGAAATCAAACATTGAGCATCCAGGTCTTTCAGCTTTTGAAACTACTGTGGTGTACATGTTAACGCAAATCTATTTTGCACAATATTTTTTCAAAAACGAAATCTTTTTGTAGGTTACAGATTGCACAGAGTAAATTTTGTAAACACATTGTTTGAGATACATAAGTATGAATATAAGATTATAAACTTAAATATAAGGCATGGTTGAAAAGTAATTTTCCTTCCGTGATCTGTCATTATTGGATTTCTGATTCTGTACATTGTTTTACACAAGAATATGATGTCAAAAATTATTTGGCAGGACGATAAACCAAATCCTAATAAAAATAATATACTACAATATTTTAAAGATGGAGAAAAATTCTATTTTTCTTACCAGATTTGTACATTGTAAATATACCATAATATTTTTATGTTCTTTTAAAAAATATATGTTTAATTTGTGATAAATACAATTACATTATTTTTATTTTCTTACATTTTTATATTGCTTAGTCATTTGAGGGTAATACAAAGATAAGTGCCATATTGTATTGTCATTTTGATAGATTCCAGACTGTCATTGCACCTTCAGATTCCTTGACAGTAGATAACTGTAGACCCTTTGTAACATAGCATTGGAAATTCATAAAAAATGGTGTATCCTAATTTAATATTTGTACACTTAAAAATTATCTAATTTGTAATTCTGGAAAATATATATATATAGTTAGGGGCCCTGCACTACATATTCAGGCTAGAGGCTCACTAACTCAAAATCCGGCTCTGTCAATAGCAACTGAAAAATATCTATATTTCATCCTCAATTTGTATATGTCAAATTTCATCCAAAAAAAAAATATGACTGACATTTTACAAAACTGAAACTTTAAAAATAAGTCTTTGAAACTAATAGTATAATGTTAGCACAAAACTAATATGCACAACATTTATTCAAAACTAAAAATTAGTTTTATAGGTTACTGATTACACAGAAGTAAATTTTGTAAACACATTGTGTGAGACAGGGGTGTATGGATGAATATGTGGATATTTCAAAACGTAACTTAACAAATATGGATAAATCCAAATTTTGACTTTTAACAATAGATCCTATCCAGTTACGCAATTATAATGTGTAATATTCTTAACAATTAGCATTGTGCACAATTGTAAACTTTACAACTATCCTGTGCATGGTAATAATTAGACAGACTAACAGCTTAACACGAAATCAAACATTGAGCATCCAGGTCTTTCAGCTTTTGAAACTACTGTGGTGTACATGTTAACGCAAATCTATTTTGCACAATATTTTTTCAAAAACGAAATCTTTTTGTAGGTTACAGATTGCACAGAGTAAATTTTGTAAACACATTGTTTGAGATACATAAGTATGAATATAAGATTATAAACTTAAATATAAGGCATGGTTGAAAAGTAATTTTCCTTCCGTGATCTGTCATTATTGGATTTCTGATTCTGTACATTGTTTTACACAAGAATATGATGTCAAAAATTATTTGGCAGGACGATAAACCAAATCCTAATAAAAATAATATACTACAATATTTTAAAGATGGAGAAAAATTCTATTTTTCTTACCAGATTTGTACATTGTAAATATACCATAATATTTTTATGTTCTTTTAAAAAATATATGTTTAATTTGTGATAAATACAATTACATTATTTTTATTTTCTTACATTTTTATATTGCTTAGTCATTTGAGGGTAATACAAAGATAAGTGCCATATTGTATTGTCATTTTGATAGATTCCAGACTGTCATTGCACCTTCAGATTCCTTGACAGTAGATAACTGTAGACCCTTTGTAACATAGCATTGGAAATTCATAAAAAATGGTGTATCCTAATTTAATATTTGTACACTTAAAAATTATCTAATTTGTAATTCTGGAAAATATATATATATAGTTAGGGGCCCTGCACTACATATTCAGGCTAGAGGCTCACTAACTCAAAATCCGGCTCTGTCAATAGCAACTGAAAAATATCTATATTTCATCCTCAATTTGTATATGTCAAATTTCATCCAAAAAAAAAATATGACTGACATTTTACAAAACTGAAAAAGTGCAAATTTATAAAACTGAAAAGTGTTATCACATTATTGAATAAATTATAAAATTAAATTATTTTGTATAAGTGTCACATGCAACTAAATAATCTAGCTTTTATATTTCAAATTATTTCCTGTGCAAAGTGTAGGCCAGCCAAGGTAAATTGCTCTGGACCTACCAATTTCAGGAGCCTGTTTTTGGAGCCAATAAAATGAATTTCTTCCCCCCCAAAAATACATGCAACAATTCTAAAAATTTAGAAAAATAGTGATAATTTTGATGTAAAATTCTTTTCATGTCATTATATTATATCTGTCAACATTTCAAAAATCAAATTTGTAGAAAATAAATAAAAAATTCTTGTTTAATTTGTGACAAATAACATTTTTTAAAGTTAATTTTAAAAAATTACATTAAAAATTCATTTCAGTATTTGATTACTAAATTTGTTTCCTTTAGAAATGGATATGCATTACTTTAAAATATGCTATGGCATTTTTTAAAAAGTATGGTAGAAAAAAGTAAAATAACATTTTTAGAAAACCAAATTTAATTAAAGATTTTATGCCTCACCCTGAAAGCTTAGATTGATAAAAAGCTAAAAATTTCAACAAAATTATTAGATTTTCATAAGCAATTGAAACCATACAAAACAACAACAAAAATTAGGGTTTTAAAATTACCATTTATTGACAAGCATTTAACTTAAACAAATTTTGAAAGAAGAACATAATTTACATAAATATCAAGAGATTACATATCACTAATTACCATGAAGCTGTCTTTTTATGTATTTATAATACCAAGACCACAAGTTACAAAAATACCAAAGCTAATTATTGGTTTATATAGTCATTATGATACAATGTAAGCATTTGTAATCGAAGGCCAAATTACATAAAATTGATTTTACATATGTACAGGGTGGCAACCTAACCTTTAAATCAGGGAATTATCATATAATTTTTTTATTCTGGAAAAATCAAGGAAATTTTCAAATTTGGATCATTAAAAGAACAATTATCGTATATTATGCCCTTTATTCTGGGTGGTTTAGTTGTCAATATTTCCTTTTAGTTCTGAATTTTTTAAAAAAAAAATAGCATGGTTATGCCCATTTATATTTTTAGTTTTATTTTTGTAAAAATTGACCCACTGCTGGACGGAGAAGAAAAAACAAAGTATGTTGGACTTTAGATTGTAAGCAACATGTGTGGGGCTAATGAATATGCGATTTATTGAAGATTGCAATAGGAAATATGAAGCATATAAAACATTTAAAATTATCTCTAAAAGAAATAATTGTATAAACTTGCTTTTTTGCATTATCTGCTTCCAGAGAACATGTTTAATTACTGTTATGCCTGTCGCAATTGTATAATTTGTGTTTGTTCATAAATTATTTTAACTGACAGTAAGTATTGCTTATAATTTTTCTTTTATAATGCAATATATTTATTGTAGCGTGGATACTTTGTTTCTATACAAAGCATGTATTGCGACATTTCTTAATTTAATTGTAAAATCAGGGAAATCTTTGTGACACCATCATGGGAACTTTTGTTGCCACCCTGTATGCAGATTTTAGGTAGGTAGCATTCTCAAAGAGACAGTCTAAACTTTCTAATGGTTATTCTTAAAGGTGGTAATTACTTTTCTAGCATAGTCATTCTTTCTTTTACGGTCCAGGTAGGTTGGTTGGAAAAGCATTGCACTAGAGCTACACAAGAGGCCATTGATGACTTTTAACTTTTTCAGGACGGGTGGCCAATATTCGATTATAATCTAATGTTAAAATTAAAAACACGCCTTCTAGATGTTAATGACCCAAACATTCCCTGCTAACTTTCTTTCATATTACGTTGTGTAGAAATAAAAAAATGAAATGACCTTAAATGTTAACAACTGTAAAAAATAAAAGTTTAAATAATGATACACCTAAAAAAAAATTGTAAAAAGGTGTAAAAATAAAATTTAAAAAAAATCCTTACATGTTAACTTCTGCAAAAAATAATAATAAATAAATAAACCAGCTAAGTACTATTTTAAACATGCTCATTTTACATAAATTAAAGAGGAAGTTTTAAGAGTTATATTTAATGAAATATTTTAAGAAAATATTAAAACTTAATCAGTGTTCACTCTGGAAATAAAAAGGGGCAGGGCGCTGTTGGCAGTAAAAGGGCACTTTAAAAAAAAATGTTTGGAGTGGGCGTGGCCACAAATTGACACATCGGACACATGACCAAAATAAAAAATCTTATTTGTTGGTTGACATTGCACTAGAGTTGCATATTCGGCTATTTTTGACTGTTCGGAACTATCTCGAAGGAAAGACCCGTACAAAATAGACGTCTCTTTATGAAGATATTACTTAAAATCTAAAATTTGACATTTAAAAATTTATGTTTTCCTTAAAAACCAAATTTGTAAGTAGCCCTAATTAGATACTGTACAAAACTATTGAAAAGATTACTTAAATGCTCAGGTAAATCGGGATCGCCCCGCCCAAAACCATCTTCTCCTTCAAAAACCACACAGAAAAAAAAACTTAACATTTCATATGAGGGCACATGCAACCAATATGATCCGTAGAATGCCCCGTGATCGAAATTACCACGGAATCATCGCGATTTTACAACACACATAGTTAAAAAGAAATTTATTTATCTACTGCCATAATTAATTCACTTAATTCCAATTTACACACACAAAAATTTTAATCAATGCCTTTTTTAAAGACAGCTAGTAAAACAAGGACGCTTGCGCTGGACTGAGAAGGGCGGAATTTTTGAAAAAGAGGGCAGCATTTTTGAAAAAGGGGCATGAGGGCGCTATCAGGACGAAAAAAGGGCGGGCAGGGCGGACCGCCCTTCAAAAAATGCCTAGAGTGAACACTGCTTAATATTTGACATGCTTGTGTTCAATATAAACCGTACCCTCACGTAGTCAAAATAAGTAGTTTTACATTACACAAATTGTAACTGACAGTATTAAGTCTTTATAAAATAAGGCAATGCGGATCATTTAAAATTTTTAAGAGATTAGTAGATATTGTACAGACTTGCTGTTAAAATCTCAATTTTTATCTACAATAGATCCGTTTCAATATGGACACAAAAATGCCATATTGATGCTTTAGAGCATAGATGTGTTAAGAATATAGTAAATATTAACACTTAAAATATCTGTGCACTAAGGCATTGAAATGCACTTATATGAAATTATAAATTTCAAATAAACAAAACATGTATGCAATGTACTCATGTATCTTCTAACTTTTATTTCCTTATCTATTCCAAATAACAATCGGCACTTGTAAGCAATGTTCAATTCATTTAAAATATATAATAAAAGTATGTTTTTTTTTTATGAAGCTTAAAGATTAGTAAAGAAGAGTTATAAATAAGTACAATACTTACATAACATAATGCAGTATATTTGTAATACACTTTTTCAGGTACCTAGAAAGTTAAAACAATTTCATTAATATATCACAATAAGTTTATTATGGATCCTAAAAATGCTGTTTCATAAATGAACTATTTACAATTTTATAGAAATTAGATAATAAATGTTTTTAAAAAAAATAAAAATTTAACAATGAAAAATTTATTTATTAAAAATTGAGTTTGCAATCTGAAAAATGTATTGTAAATTTTTTTACCAGCCACTAGCTATCTTGGAGTATCTTTGACTTAGAACAATCCCTATGCGTGGTTGAGTGTAGGGTGCATAGCTACATCTCTGTTCATTATATATTTAAAATTGTTTTGTTGTCTAGTCTACTAAGAGCTAATTTTAGCATTTAAATATAGTGCAATTTAGATCAGCAATTTGGAAATATTTCAAAATTATATTTTCAAATGTATCGTACAGTACAGCTCCAGCTGTTTAAAAATTAGTATAAATATGAATAGTTTATTAAAAACTGTTAAGAGAAGATCTTTTCATTAAAAAAAAATCTGCCGGGCATACGGTTTGTAATGTGCGCCAGATATCCGGTATCCGGCAAAACAACTATCCGGTTTATCCCTAATTATTAAATACAAAAACCACTTCATATCAATATCAAAAAGAACTGTAAACAGAAGAAATTTTTGTAATAAAAAAAAAATGGCGGATATACAGCAAAAACCTGTTTGGATATCCGGAGTTTGTAACGTGCGTCCGATATCTGGCAAAACCACTATCTGGTCATCCCTAATGGTTAATTTTAAAGAATAAAATTAGTCTTAAAAACAGAGGTCTTACTTACACAACACCAAAAATGCCGAAAATTTAAAGCCCCATAACTCCAAGAGAACAGCCTATGTGGATAAACAACGACCGTGAGGAAGGATGGCCATGTCCATCAGGATAACTAATAATCCCCTTTTGTACTCTTCAGTTTAATCGACAAGTCGTGGTGAGGGCATGGTTAAATTATAGAAAATGACAAATTCTATGAGTTTATTTGAGTAGATGACAGTTCAAACTATTTGTGTGACAATTTGTTGAAGACAACGTTAAAGTTCAGAACCGGTTTGTTTGTTGGATAGCATTAGAATTTTCGTTGAAACAACTAAAAGATTGATGATATTTTTTTTAGAGTATGGTATTAAAACACAAGTTAAACATAATTAATACGAAATTTGAACATAAAGAAGCAATATTATTGTCTGTTTACAAGTAATAGGCAACTTGCACGTGCTTGAAGTCCAACAAACGGCCCAAATTTTGCTCTGTCCCAGTTGTCCATTACGGCATTGGAAACTTAACATGGTCCAAAGAGCAAACCTTTTGTGGCTAACTGATAAGATAATTCAAATTGACATCCAAAAGTACACCGGTGAAGTATAATATAACTTTCATGTCGAAATCAAATACAGCATGGAGAAAACTATGTCTATTTTGTATGTTTAGTTATAGAAAATTTGACTTAACATCAACAGTAAACATTACTAAATTATTTATAGGTATGTGATTTGTATTAGTTTTTTAAAACCAGATGTATGTCTCCGTTACCCCCACTTGTTATATTCCATATAAGAATAACTGCTACAAGCAGGATGTAAAAAAAAAAGGATTTATTTGATTTAAATCAAATTATGATATTTTCTTCAGATTTTTAAAAAATTTAAGTCAGATTTTTTTAAAATATATTTAACTATACACATATGGTCTGGTGAATACCCAGTGTTTAGGGTACATAAAAATGGGGTACTATTTACTGACCCCTATTTCATGCAAATATTTGTCCCAAATTGCATGTTTTGTGCATTCATTACATATTGGGTATCATTTCTCTGCTACTTTCATACCTATCAAGGTGTCAAAAAATCATGATTAAAAAAAATCACAATGATGTATTATTTCATGTATATTCATTTTGCAGCATATTATATTTTACAGACCATTTTGAAGTCATATTTTATAAATACCCAGTTTTTACATATTTCGGACATTTATGTCAAGAAAAAAATTACTCAGGTATTTAAGATATATGTCAGTGTTCACACCAGAAAGTAAAAGGGCAGGGAGCTATTGGTTGGAAAAGGGCATTCCGTTTTTGAAGGCAACCCCCCCCCCCAAAAAAAAATTGGGATGGGCGTGTCCACCTGTTAACACATCGAACCCATGTCTAGAGGTTGAGTGCTTAATTCTTAGCATAAGTGTAGTGATTTGATCTGAAATGGATATCTGATGCCAAATATAATCTGCCATGTAGAGGAGAAATCCGTAGTGATCCAAATGTCCTTATGCCTATTCAGGTAAATTCTAATCTGGTAACCTTGCCTCAAACCATCTTCTCTTTCAAAAAGTACACAGAAAAATAATACTTTAGTAATTCATATACGGGCACAGCCAACCAATAGGATGTCCCGTGATTGAAATTACTGCGGATTCATTGAGATTGTGTTGTGACGCACAGTTAAAAAGAAGTTTGTTTTTCTGCTGTCATAATTTACTTAATTCTGATATACACTTAGAATGTTAAAATCAATGCATTTTTTAAATACAGCTAGAGAAGCAATGACACTTTTGCTTGACGGAAAAGGGCAAAAGAGGGTGTCATTTTTCCAAAAAGGGCATGAGGGCAGGCACGTAGGTATAGGTTTTTCATGGGACAGGTTCAGCAACTAAGCAACGGACTTCTTTAGGTAACTTATTTCAGTACCCTGAATCAGAGGATCCTCCTTTAAAATCAACAAACTCCCCCCCCCCCCCCCCAAGTTCTTCCAAAAATTCCCCCTCACTCCCATTTTTTTAAATTTATTAATTTTTATTTAAGTACACAGGAACAGCATTGGCAGATAAGTATAGAAACAGCAACATCACCCATGTTTCATGAAATTGTTACCAATATCAGTCATTACCTATTATTTTAAAATTAGTAAATATCACTCCTTAATTAAGAAATAAATTAGAAAATAAATTAAAAATTGTGTGTTGGAATAATATATGTTTGAAACATCTTGTTTATACATCCTAGTTTGACGATATTTTCCCTTTTTGTAGCCGAAATCTAACTACTAGATGACATGTTAGATTTCTATTCATATAAAAATAACCTCAAAACATGTTTTTGACGCCTTTTAAAAACTTTTTTCCAGGGTAAGACACCAGAAAATAGGTTTTCTTTCATGTTATTCAACAAGAAATATTATATGAGAAATTAAAATTTGGAACAGATGTAGTATAGGACATTTGGCGTATTTTTGTTTTCGGCGACGAAAAATTGCCGTTAAACAGCGCTATGACATCATAGGGTTGCCACTTTGAAAGTCGCTACAAGAATAGGAAAATACCAACAATGTCAGGTGGGGTTGCCACACTATAGATTTATCGCCCCTATAAAACACGCCAAAAAAAATCTCGATCACCAAATGACCTATACTACATCTGTACCTAAAATTGTTCTAATTTTTTTAAGTATTTTTATGATTTTTACAGTAATTCGATTTTTAATTTATTTTCTTCTTGACTTTCAATGGGATGGGACCTTACCTACGTGCCTGCATGAGGGTGCTATCAAAATTTAAAAAGGCGGAGGGGGGGGGGGGGCTTTTCGAAAAACGCCTAGTGAACAATATATATATATCACTTCTATTTATACAAGAATTTAAACTGAATTTTCTTAAGTTATGCCTATATGATTAATACATTCATATTACATATTTATAAATGAATTTTCTGCCTTCGGCTGCAGTTGGGAATTCGATAAGCTGATTGGCTCATGCGTGAATCATGGGGATGGGTGGGAGAAATGAGAATCTCACCAAACGCAAATAGTCTTCAGGATAAATTTACTGTGTGCTGTGGTTTCGTTATTTAAATTAATATTAAAATTGACCGATTCGCAAGTTTAAAAAAAAAGGATTGCTTTAATTTTAAAAAAATAAGTTAGTGTTTTCTAATTTTTTCGCATGTTATCATGTTGTAAAAATGTGAAGGAAACTTTGATTTGAGTAATAAATATTAAAGAATTTCTATTCATGTATGGTTGTGTAAAATAGGGGGGGGGGGGGGGGGAATCACATGATATCAGCTACACTAACATTTTCGACCACGGGCCGCCTCTGTTGAATTGACATTAAAACATCAATAGCACGGCATGGTGAAGCAACAACAGGGTGAGGAGCACAACTAGGAATCTGGTATTGCCTAGAAAATTTTCTAGGGCTTCGCTGAGTATATTTATTATCTAACGGTTCATCCCATGTGATAATTTTTAAAAAAAACCTTTTACCATTAACCTTAAACCTTTTACCATTATTCCTTATCTTAACTTCAAATTATTATTAAACGTCTCTTAAAGATTATGTGGGCAATCAACCATTTAAAAGTCCTCCCAAGTATCAGGATAAAAGGTTTCCTGCTAAATATATTTTTATTCAGTATATTTAGAGGTTTAGTTTCAATATTAATGTGCATGAATTAAAAATTATTTGTTTCATTTCCAGAAGACTATGATTGATAACAAAATGTGAAAGCCCCAAATATTTCTAAATTAAAATATAATGTTTTGAATATCTACTTCCTTAAGAGCGCACAAGGAAAAGTTATTGCCTGCCGGAAATGAAAAATATTTTAGCAGCAATAGCATGATCGCATTAAAAATCACTTGTGTAAATAAATACTCAGGTAGGAAAAATAGTAATACTTTAGTAAAAGTACCTTTAGAAATACTCTTTTGGTAATTAAGTGATTTTTTCAACATTTCTTTTTTTTATCCATCGTTGATACCCTTTAAAATACCTAAAATCACAGCAACGTAAAAAAAATGTAGAGTAATACACAATATTACAATCACATTTTATCAAATACCGTAATATCACTTTCAGTTTCTCTCTTTTTTAAAAAAAAAAAACATTGCCATTTGCTTCCACCCCTGAAATGCGAAGTTTAAGTATTTACCAATACATAAATTACTTTCAAAAATATTTTTCTTTTGTGAAACTTTTATAATATTTATGACTTTTTTTTTATCTTTATGTTTAATATACTTTTAAATGACATTTTTATTTATATTTAAATAAATGTTTTTTCATAAATTGTATCCCAAACTGTTTTAACAGAACTCGCTTGTTTAGCTGTAACTGTAGAAAAGTTGTAAGTTTAAAAAAACAACACAGCGGCAGCGGCTTTTTTGTATGAGGATTTCTTTGCTGCTAATGCAGATTAAAAGTTTATAAAGTAGTTGTTTTAAAATACAGTAAGTATAAAACTATATTTAAACTTTAAAAATACTGTTTGATGAAATTTTTGTAATTCAGGATAGTTTTTATCTTAATCGTGGATTTCTTTTTAGCCGTAATCAACTCTTTCGTCGTTTTCGGATGTTAAATTTTTAATGTTTGTTTGTCTTTCACAAATTTCACTAAATGCTCGTGTAAGATTTGGATGAATACAGAATTAAATTATGTTTCTATGTTAGATGAGCAGGGACTGACTTACAAGTTTAGGGGTTCTACAACGTTCCTTAAAATTAAACTGCTAAATTTATGTATAAGCACACAATGCAAAACAATATATAATTATGTGTGCTTTCGTAAAATTGTAAATACTCCAAAAAATTATATATTTAAAAATACTACATTTATATTTTCTAATAATTCGAATTAACGTTAATGGTTCAGTACTTCAAAAGTTTGCAAGTGAACCAAAAGAGCATTCCTTTGAAGAAAGCGAATCAAGAGGGAACTTGCAGGATCTGAATGAAAAATGAAAGTGATTTGATTGAATAAAACGGCAGTAGAAATTTTGCAACAAAATTAGCAAAAAAAATCTATAGATATAAAATAAATATTAGTTATTAAATTATTTTTTTTAGTGTTATAAGCATTTTTGGCACCCCATGCAAATGCCCTGCCGTAACTCAGTCTCTGTAGATGTTTTCAAAAGATTTTTGATGTTGATGCTTTTTACACCTTTGGCAATATTTAGTGATTAAAAAATAACTCGATGTTCTGTATATCGATTATGAGGAAGCTTGAGTGTATGAATTAACCATAAAATGGGTTAAGTTAGAGATATCACATATTCTTTTGTTGACTTTTTTTTAATTGCAATGTTTTTGTTGTGTAATTTAAAGTTCACATTTATTGTAGCTCTTATGTAAAGTAATGCTTTAAAATCGAATTTGAAACGTAAGAAGTATCTGTTATATTTTGAGACTTAATCACAATGTTCCAGGTAAGTTACTTATAGGCAGTCTAATTAGTTAGGGCTAAAAAGTGGTTCCACATGCATGTGTATTTAAAAATTGTAATATTATGTAAATGAAGTTGACCACCAAATTATTATTACTTTTTAAAGGTATGAGTTATCAATATGATATAAACTCTACTTGTACTGAAAACAACTTTGATATTTCCTTCACCTCTTTGAGAGTGAAAAACCTATTCTGACTGTTTCTGTTATTGAATATATCACAACCATTTTTTTAAACACAGATGTGTTCTTATAATTTGTCTTTATTTTTTTACTATTAGATATATTTAATCTTTCTGTAATTTTTTTTTATATGAATATACATTTTGAAATTTTTTTCTCTTTTAAGGTACAAACTGACAAAATGGAGGAGGAGCTTAGCATACAATATTTCCGAGATTTGCTGTGCAAACATATAAAAGAACTGAAAAGTTTCTGCAAAAATTGGGAAGATGTGGTGTCTGATAAAACCATTCCAGAAGAAGGTTGGTTACACATTAAAAAAAAGAGCGATATTTTTGTTATTTATTTATAATATTCATATAGCAGTGTTCACTCTAGAAATAAAAAAGGGCAGAGCGCTGTTGGCTGTAAAAGGGCACCCCGTTTTTGAAAAAGCATTTCTTGTTTTTAAAAGGGCACTTTTTTTAAAAAAGTTTGAGATGAGTGTGGCCACCCCGTTGATATATCGGACCCGTGACCAAACAAAAAAAGTTCCGATTTGTTGATTGGTATTGCGCTAGAGCTGCATATTGGGCTATTGGTGACTATTCGGGGCTTATTTTGAAAGAAAGACCCGTTCAAAGTTGATATCTCTCTATGAAGATACTATTTAAAATCCAAAATTTGACACTTAAAAATTAATGTTTTCGCTATAAACCAAATCTGTAAGTAGCCCTAATCAGACCCCTTACACAAAACTGATAAAAAGGCTACTTAAATCTAAAATTTGGTAATAAAAGGCTTAAAATTGTAACCACACACACAAACCAACTTCCCTTTTTAAAAAACATAGCTTGTACAGGCAACCAATAGCATTCATGGAATGTCCCGTGCTCGAAATAAAAACGGAATCATCGTGATTGTACAACACGCGTAGTTAAAAGGAGTTTTTACTGTCATAATTCACTTAATTCCAATTTACACACACATTTTTTTTAATCGATGCCTTTTTTAAAGACATCTAGGGAGGCAAGGGCGTTTGTGCTTGACTGAAAAGGGCAAGAGGGGCGGAATTTTTTCAAAAGAGGGAGGCATTTTTTAAAAAAGGGGCATGAGGGCGCTATCAAGAATAAAAAAGGGCAGGCAGGGCGGACCGCCCTTCAAAAAATGCCTAGAGTGAACACTGATATAGTATTGTGTGGTGCAACCAATTAAAATTTTTTAAATGAAACCATGAAAATATAATTTTTACAGTTTTTATTGAACCACAAGGAAGCTACTTGTATAAATAATTTAATTAATTAAGAAGTATATATTTTGATAAATATTTTAATGATTTGAAGAATCTATGATAAATTTAATAGTATTTTGGATGGAAGACTATGAAGTTAACATTGTGAGTAGCAAATGGCACTACTTTAAAGTCACTATTTTTCTTACTCAATTGCAGTAAATTAAACAATGTATTTTACCATTACAGGTAGTATACTTTGATATTATTTTTTAAAAATTAATGGTTGTCTTATTAGAATTTTGGATGGAATTGACTTTTAAGCAATAAAATTGGGATGTTGCTAAGCTGCAAATTCAAGCTATATTTACTTTGAGATGGATAAGAAAAAAAATCACCAAAATTTAATAGCGACAGTGAACGATGTCGACAGAAAAATTATTAATGTTTTATTAGGTCTTAAATCTTTACAAAATTATATTAAAGAATAGAATTGCACATTTTATTTGTATTTGGTTTATAAGATTTTTTTCTGATATTATGGGAGATTTATTTTAAGAATGCTGATGGAAATTTAAAAGACATGGCGAGAGCAAGTGTTGTATAGTTTTAGTCTCGATGTATCGTTAAGAACTTTGGGCAAGGCCATTTCTAGTGCCACTTTTACTTAAGTTTTGATCTCTTAAATATGTATTTTAAGAATTAAACTGTCACTCTTTTTTTTCGATGATTTGCTGTTTTTAATTGGAATTTTCCATGTACAAATATAGAAATCGGCTTCTATGCAAGTTTTTAATTTTGAACAAAATTTTCCTAAAATTAGGGTGTTTTGCAAGCGAGTATATACAACATATTTTAGGAAGCCATCATGCGATGTTCCTCTTTTCAATACTGTGCAAGATTTAAAAAAAAAAAGTTTTTGTGAATAGATAATTTAGCTTTTTTTTTTCGTTGTTAAGGAAAATTTAAAAATCCCCAAATCTCATTTTTTAAATTTTTGGTTATAACCAGTTTTTGCTGTCGGATAGCTTAGATAAAATAAAGTTCTGATTTATGTCCTATTACACAATATGTTTGTATTATGTCACCCTGACTTACAATTTTATTGTATACAAATATGCATAGAGTTCAAATTAATAAATAGCATAGGTACTTCTTCTAGTCGCGTGATCTTGTGGCATATATATGAAAAATATGTAACCCCCTTTTTAATTTACCACCTTCTGTTGTAACCAGAGTGATTTCACTTAAATTTATATTCCGTTCCTTGGAACTTATTTTTTCTAATCGTCAAAAGCTTTCTCTCTCTAATTATCGACATCCCATGTTTTCATACCTTGCACAATCCATTCCCATGCAGTTTCTGATAACCACAGCAATATTACTTCACTAAACCATAACAGTCCTCACCTACATATGCTCCATTCCCATGGGTATTTCAAAGGTTCCCACGACTAATTTTTCCCTTTTCACACTTCCAATGGGAGAGGTTCGCATTTGCTGGTAAGCATCCTTAAATTTCCTTGTGTTTCCCCTTGTTTAAATGTCAATTTTTCCCATCTAGAGACAATTTTCTCTTTATCTCTTGTCCTGTCCACTCCGGCCTATGAAAAACATGAAAGTTTATTAGTCGTTAACTATGGCTCGTTTTCCCTTTTAAACTTAAACACCACGCCATCTACTTCGCTTATTTCAAAATAGCTTTTATAGCCATAGGTTAAATCTAATAAAGTACCTTGTTTCTTTTCTCTAGTTGTTGATGAAATTCGTACCACCATTGGTCTGACAAACCTATTGATGGGCCAAAAACTCAAGCAGTTTGGAGAACTAATAGATGATTCCGAGTTCAAGCGCGGTGAGAAAGAAATTACTTGCATCGATTTGCAAGGGTTTTGGGATATGGTTTTTCACGAGGTAAGCTACTATCATTCGTAATAGTTATTCTAGCTTGTTTTGGATACATTTTGCAGCATTGTATTCAGTCTGTAAAACAATCCAAGTACCTGTTTTTGGTTTGTTGGTTAGTATTTAGAAATACTTGATGTTACTTGTCCTTAATAATTTTGTGTAAAAATATAATTTTTTTATTGCATAAGTACGTCTTTTTTTTAAATTGTCTAAATGTCCTAGAAAGTTACGAGGAGTTTCGTTTTTAACTGTGAATTCTAACTAATTTACATTTGTTTTAAATTGTCTTCATAATGTTCTGTAAGTGAACTTCAGTGTATTTTTTTTAAATAGTAAATTTGTGACACACACAGAAAATAACACAATGAAGTTTAGTTTCTTTTATAGATAATACAATGAACAATCTTCTGTTCTATTCTTAAATTAATATATAGTTATTATGTGTATATATATAATATTTATATGTGTTTGAATTTCAATAATAACTGAAAATTGGTTTGTTTAATTTTGGAGATCCTAAAAGTCGGGTAAAAATAACCTTATACAAAAATATCCTTCCGTTACCATATTGATGTCCTTCCGTTACCATGTTTTATGTCCTTCCGTTATCATTCAAAAACATCTAAATTAAAAACAGAATAAAATTTTAACTGTTTCTAAATAGGGTCAGGTGGGGGAAAGTGGTCATAAAAACAGGCATTTTTAACTTTGCAGGAATATAAATATGAGAAATTTTCTAAAAAATATTATTGTTTTGGATTTTATTTTACATTACATTGTTCTAGAGTACATTAGAATACACTTTAAAAATATGTTTTGAGAGTAACACCTTTTAATGACATCTTTTTTTTGTCATGTTTTTAGGACCACTTTACCCCATGGGTGGGGTAAAGTGGTCAGTGTGTGGGGTAAAGTGGTCATATTGAAGAAATATGACATAAAAAGGAAATTATAAGTAAACAGTGCCATTTTATTACTTAAAAATATTTTACACAACTTCTATATTTGTGAACTATTATTTAAATTTAAAATAATATTATTATTAAATTATAAATTTATAGTGTTCTCTATGGTAAAAAGTTTTTTTTAAAAAGATATTTTAATAACTTCCGACTCTCTGTTTTTTCAATGTCGTTATATTCTGAAAATGTGTAGTAGTCACCAATTTAGGATTTTTCTAGATATTTAATGAAGTGTCCCATTAATTACTATCTCAATCTTGTCCAATAAACTGTTTAATTGATTTCTTCCCTTAATATTTTACTAACATCCCACAAATATTATTTGTCAAATTTGTATATCTGTGGCACAAATTGGCTCAAAAGAATTTGTTAACTTGATAATTTTCTGTTTTTTTAGCTTTTTTTTTGGCATCCCTTGTTTTTTTTTTTTGTAGACAAAGTGCAATTGTTTCTTCTGTTTTCATCTTTAGAGTTATGTATAGCCATTCTATGTACAATTGACACTGGTGGAGATATTGTTGTCAGTATTAGCTTAAAGTCCTTCAGTGGATATACACTTGTTGTATTAGCCATATTTGACACTTTTGTACTTTTAAAATTTAAATTGCATATATCAGATGTTGATGGTTCTGAATTCTGGTGAATATCTATTTGTTGATCTGGTGAAGTCAATGGGCAATTCTGTAATTACGGTACGGACATTGTTATGTTTGGTCAATTTGTTTGTTGACAGTTTACACAAATTCTGTGGTAATCAGGTCTTGGTGGTCTTATCAACCAATGGACTTTTTCTGCTATTAGGATATTTAAGATACATTTGGATTAAATTTTATATAATAGAACAATCGAATGAATGCCCAACATGGGCAATGAATCTGAAGTTTTTAATGATGCAAGATTCTTCTTCGAAGCCATGATTCTCATTAGGACCATTATGCCTGGACTTGTTAATGACCCATCTTCTTAAAGTCGGGTAATTTCTGAGCTACAGCATAAATGGATATGCCCTTTTTAACCAGCATAGCTAACTGGCCATGCCAGTGTAGCTAACTGGCCTTGCCAGCATAGCTAATTAGCCTTGCCAGCATAACTAATTGTAGACTGGCATCAGAGTAATTTGGTACAATCTTCCTAACATATTTTCTCAACATGTTTATTACGTAAAAAAAGGGGAAAAAATAAGACAATAAAAATTATTTTATTATACAAGTTTATTCAAATTTTAATCACTGAATATTAGGTCTTAATAAAGTAATTCCAAGCAATGTAAAAGTTAAACCTAATGCTGTTTACTTTATCTTATGTTATAAACTATGATAAATTAATGTATGCTTTATTATTCTAAATTAATATTTAATAATCAATCTTTAAATATTAGGCCTAAATAAACTCATTGTTACCATGAATACGTTAAACTTAGTCATATGACCACTTTACCCCATGTTACTAAAAACACTATAAAATAAAAAATTTAATAAACACAACTTGCCTATCAATGGAAATGTGTTCTTGAGATATGTTTGAAGCCTACCTGTATAACTAATATATTAAGATTTTGATTAAACAAAATGTAGGAGAGAAGTTCATTAGAAAATCAAATATTGTACTGAAACGTACCAAAATAAAATGGCTATTTATTGGCATTCAATGTGTTGCTAAAATTATAATTTTATGTGAAAAACATTGCTCCTCTTCACTGAAAACTAAAACAAAAATATGTAAAACCTTTACGATAAAAATAAAAAATAGGGAAGAAAAACTACAACATTTATTAGAGTATGACCACTTTACCCCACCTGACCACTTTACCCCACCTGACCTTAACAATTGTCATAAGTCTGCTTTGTACAAAAATTCATTAAGTTGTAGACCCAATGGTTTCTTAGTGAGGTGGTTGAAATATAGTATTTTGGTAACAGAAGGATATGTATGGTTTGACTTATTAACACATTGATTTTAAGGAGAAATGAACATTTTTTTTAATCTGAAAAAAGCAGGGTGTGTTTGTAATTTTTTTTTTATTTAATCTATTTTTCATTCTAGAATTTTATAGAAATCTAAAAAAGTCACTGAAATTGTATCTTAATATTGTGTGACAACTCTGTATATATTTTGTAATAATTTTCTTACAGGTGGAGAAAATACGAAAAAGTTTCAAGAATTTAGAGAAATGCCGGAGTAATAATTGGACGTTTATTCAAGAACCTCTTCTTAAAATTGAAACAAAGAAGGTGTGTTTTAAAAAATGAATGTTTATCTTTAATGTACTTTTACCAGTACCTTAGATAAGACTTAGTTAATTTTAAAGGAATGTAATTTATATATTTTTTAGAATAAAATAAAATAGATGAATTTTTTATATTTAGGGCAATTGCATTACAATTTACATTTAAATTATTTAAAAAATGCTTTTTAACAAAGTTCAGTCTGCTTATATGAGAAACTTAGTATCTCAATTTTTAAAAAAAATTAATTGTATTTTGGAAGTAGCGAAGCTTTTGCATCTTAGGATAGAGTGTTGAAACTCGAAACAAATGGTCAAGTGTTCAAAACCCTACAGGGGAAACTCATTTTTCTAATCTATTTGCCCTAACGGGTTCTCAGCAATGCAGGACCTATGGTTTTATATTTGGCGCCATTCCATAATATATTCTGCTATTGTACAGGTTTCGAAGTTTTTCTTACAAAATTACTTTGCAGTTATACAAATATACTTTTAGTACCATGAGAAAAACTTTTTAAAAATGTGTTGATATAATCTAATTTAATGGAATATTGCTTTTTAGTCTTTTATTGAGTTATTTAATAGAATACTATATTTTGTTCTTTCACAAGGCATATTTGAAGTTACAGATAGGCTATAACTTTTTTTTTTAACTTGCGGCGGCTGGAGTTTGTTAGGTGAGGCCACGCGATGGTAGACTCCATATCAGAAGGTTGAATTTAGTGTTGTTGGATAATTTGATGATAGCCATAGTATTGAGAGAATAAATAATATTTAATGGTTCAAATATTAAAGTTAAGAATTGACATTTACAGGTTATTACTATGGCATTACAGTTAGGTGATGAGCACGAGAGATATGCTGCTTTGGGTTCAATGGAATGGCTGGGAATGAATTCCTTTCAGTCTGTGTTCACATGATTTTGGCCGCCCCCTGCGTGGGCCTCATGTGCTGGAGTGATCTGATTGGCTCTTGGTGTCAACAGTGTTTAAGTGGAAATTCTTTCCAGGAATTGTATGGAAGAGAAAGAGAGTTTGTTGAACTCCAGATGCTGCAAACTGTATGCAAAATATTATTTTTTTTATAGATTTTCTAGCCCAATGATTTAAAAATAGTTATTAGATCTAAGCAAATCACTAACTATTGTTATAAAAAATAGTAAGAGAAAAGTGAGACTTAAAAAAATTGTATGAATATGTGCTTTACAATGTTCATAATTTTTGGATTGCAAACTAAGACATTTCATTTTTATTGTAATTATATATTTTACTTTTTTTTATGCATTTGAAAATCTTAAAATTTAATTTACATAGATGAGTTGTTTACAAAATATTATTTTTTCTTAGACTTCATGTTGAATTCTATATGATTTTTGCATTTCAATCACTTTGTAATGTTGTACAAATAATGCTTCCATATTCTAATTTTTTGTATGTGAAATTTATGTGTCTAGTATTAACCACCCGATGTATATGGACGTTTATACGTTCGTGCATCTCCAGTTTTCCCAGTATTGCACATAATATAAAAATTCATAAAATAAGTTTCTATTTTGAAATATTTTATTAAAAGCTTTGGGACAACTTTTGTAATGCTTCTCTACTGAAATAAAAGGTTTGTGTTGAAAATATGAATTTAATTCTTCTTCAGTGAGGACAATTCTACATATTTAATATTTTACTTTTCCATCGGAGAATTTAACCACCTGACGGATATAGACTGTATATCCGTTCCGTCACTTTTTGAAATAATTTTCAAATTGAAATCATTAGAAGGACTTTTGAAAACCTTCTCTACTGATATAATTAAAAAAAATATTTTTGTAAAAAAAAAGAATGCGTTAGAAATATAAATTAAACGTTCATGCAGTGAAAACAAACATACAGATTCGAAATTTTGCTTATCCGTCAGAGGGTTAATGATTTGCAAGTTAAAAATCAAACTTTAAAAGCTATTACAGCAAACATAAAAAGCACCAGGTAATTTCTTAGTTTTGTATTCCTGTAATATTTAAATTTTAAGCGTTTTCATATTTAATTTTTATTTTAGAAGCAAGCTTCAGTCAACACTGTAAAAGATACGACTGCAGCAAAAGCGCACGCCGTGGCTGCCCGGCAACGACTTGCCGAAGTAAAGCAGCGAATGATGGCGGCTAAGAAAAAGATGCTTGAGACAAAAAGCGACACCAAAGAAGAAATCGTCATAATGGAGACAAATCCGAAAGAAGTGTTGAACTCTTTAACAGAGCAAAACATCGATCACAAAGAACAACTTAACCCAGTCTTGGAAACTGTTAAGGAACCTCTGAATGCAGAAGACAAAAAAGAACATTCAAATAAAAATAAAACTCCCAAGAAAACTCTGAAATCTAACAAGAAAACTACACTTTCAAAGGGGGTTGGTGTGCAGAATAAGAAACAAAAATCTGAAGATACTTCAAATAAGGACAAGGAAAATTTACGTGGAATCGAAAACAAAAAGGAGCTCTTAACTGGTAAGTTGTATTGTATTAAAATAACTTACGCTCTTATACAAAGGCATTGGTACTGAATAATTTGTAAAGGTTTTGTTATAATTTTTTTTTACTAGGGATAAGTTTCTTTAAAAACTAATTTATAATTTTAATCTCAAAGTAAAGAACAGTATAAAATTGATGTCACTTTGTGGAAATACTACATTAAAATCCAAAATTTGACATTTTAAAATTAATGTTTAAGCTAAAAACAAAATTGGTAAGTAGCCCAAATTAGGCCCCTTACAAAACTGATAAAAAGGCTACTGAAATTCAAAATTTCATAATAAAATGTCTAATCTTGTAATCTCGCCCCAAACCATCTTACAGGCAACTAAAAGGATTCGTGCAATGCCCCGTGATCGAAATTACCGCGGAATCATCGTGATTTCACAACAAGCTTAGTTAAAAATAAGTTTGAAGATACTCCACTATAGTGGCGTGTTTAGAATGTCTGCAGCATATCTTCCTTGCTATCTATTCTCCGCGTCTGAAACGAACTCCTTACCTACCTGAATAGCCCGAGAAAAATTCAAGGGAGAATCTGCATACAGTGAATACATTGGTAGAATTTTCAGGAATATACTTAAAGCAAGAACAAAGATAATTGATCGCCACAAAAAAATCTTCGATGTTTTATTCATTCGGATATCCGGCACTTTACTTCTGGATATCGTATACTTACCGGATAGTTAAAAATCAACCGGATATCCGTTTCATCCCTAATATATACATATTTAATTCTTTCCATTCGAAATTTCAGCTCATCTTACACGTTTAAGATTTTCAAAATGAGGCGAATATGTCTAGAGATAAAATTATTTCTCCAGAACTATTCATTGGATCGCTATGAAATTTTTTTGGTGTGATATCTAATAATAATATGTCATTTTATATTTTTAGAGACCGCTCCTAAGGTGCCTAATCCGCGTACCAAAAGGGGGAAATCGCCAAGAGAAGTCATCCCTACTCTGCGGGTAACCAGATCGGCCAGTAGGAGAGCCATGTTAGCACAACAAAATGAATGATATCCACCCTGTTTCATTAGAAATACATCTCAATATCGCTAAATAATACATTTGTTTCCACATTGAAATTGGGGTTGCATAAAGTACTTTATCTGGTCACAATTTCACAAGCCATTTATATTTTTAGCATTAAGAAATATATTTGTACTACTGTAAGTTTTATATTTTTGTAGAAAATTATGTAAATTTATATTTTAATTAAATATAAAACATTTTGGTAATTGTTTATTGTGTTTTCTTTTTAATTGTAGTAATCATTTAGCAAAAATTTAGTTTTCCATATTGTAATTCCTTGTATAAAAGACAAGGAGTACTCGTATTATTGATAACCATGTCACATTATTTAACTTATTTATTATTCCTAGATATAGAACCATAATTTAAAGAATGTAGTTTTGTTTGTTTTGAATCCTTTATTCACTTAAATTGTTCTGTTACTAACATAACTAGCTTGTCAGAGAAAAAAGCCTTTTATGTTTAAAAAAAAACCTCAATTCTTATGAGCAAAGGTTTGTCGATGTTCAAATAGGACTATGATCTTCGTTTTTATTGCCACAAATGAAAGTTGTAGAAATGTCAAGAGCTGATAATTTATGGTGTTGGGGATTTTTTTTTTACATCAGTATAAACCATATCAAGATTTAAATATGGTTACACACAAAAAAAGTTTAATGATAAAAGCCATTAGAATGCAATACTATGGCTAAATAGAATTTTTTGAGTTTTATCACTGTTTTAAGAATATATATCAGTGGCTTGAAAGAAGGACTAGGTAATGTCATTTGACAGTGACGAGAAATGTGGCTTCAAAGTTTGTGGTTCAGCCGTGTTGCAACGTTAAGAAAATCACAGGATTGTTTAACTGGAAGGGTTTGTGAAGCTTGATGACATTATTTTCTATTTTATTTAGAAGTTTAAAATGGGTATATTCGAAAGTTGTTTTTTTAAATTGATGTTGGTGCTTTGACCCCAGCCACACATTTAACCAAATATCTTCTGTTAACAAAATCAACCAAAAAAGTCCAATCCTTACATATTTTTTTCTTCAGAAGATTTTAATATACTGTTCTGTACAAATGTTTGTAATTTAATTAATCAATGAACATGTATGTTTTGCTTTAAAAACACACATTTTAACGGAGAATCTTGATACCTTAACAAATTTTTTGATGACATAAGAATTTAAAAACTAAACTTGTAGTATTTTGTGGTGTAATTCTTCAGATTACTTCTGAGGATAAAGTATTTTATTTTACTAAACAAATCTAGTCGAATTTTTTTTTAATCTTTTAATTTCACCCTCTTTATAACTTCAAAGTTGAAACGTAACTAAACAGTTTTCATTCAAAGTTTTTTCCTAATGGATATTATATTTTAAAGAAAAATCCTTAAGTGCTTTGAAATAATTTATACAAATAAAAAAACTCTTATTTAATAACTGAAAATTTCATAAATTTTCAGTGAGAATGGGTTAAAGCAATCCTAAAGTTCCTTTATATGCAAGGCTAGCCACCCACGAGTGATAATTGTACTGCAACTATCGCTTGACGATAATCAACTGAGTGACTAAAATATCCCTCAGCAATTATTTTAATTGCATTAAACTCCGGGCTGCCATGTTTCGAAATCGTCAAAGTAATCCAAACAAAATCGTCAATTTTTTTTATTATTTGCCGCCAAAGTTGTTAGAGCAGTATAGAGCGAAAGGATATTTTGTCTGATAATAGGATAGTGAGCGCATAGAATTTGAATTTTTCAATTACATGCAATTAAATAGTTCAGTTGTATGTCCAATAGTCGCCAGTGTGCGGCCAACCTTAAAGTTTAAAAACTTGTTTCAAATTATGAAAATCTTATGAATTTACAAAAACTTTACAGATTTTACATCAATAAACTAATTTAAGTAAAATAAATGTGTGTAGAATATTGATTGGAGTGTTATATAGTTGGTTTGGTTAAATAACGTCGCACTAGAGCTGCACAGTGGGCTTTTGGAGACGGTTCGGGGTCTATCTCGAAGGAAAGACCCGGGAACACATTCATACATGCACCTCGTTATTTTAGAACCATGGTCAGATGACGAGGAAACACCTGAACCGGCACCCAACGCCTTCAATAGACGTCAGGACTTTGGAACCCGATCAGATTTATCGTGCACCAGTCCCGTATACACGCCATTAATTTTTGAGGATGTTCTGGACGACTTTTCTAGTATTTTTGTAGGGAAGCTGGCAACCCTCCGATCACAAGATCACTACTTTTTTACTTTTCTTTGTCAAGTCCATCGCATGGGTTCGAACCACCAATCCTCGGATTAGTAGCTGAACGCCTTAACCGCTCGGCCACGGTGGCGTGTTATATAGAATCATCTATTTTTTTTAAATAATTTATCAAGCAACATAATATATGATAAATCACAACCGAGAAGCCCAAATGCACAATCAATTGTATCCTAAATTCAATAGGTAATTTTATTACTTAGGCTTTTCAATTTTGAAATATAACAAAGTAAAATCCATTAACAAATGTGTAAAAAAAACTCACTTTGAAGCAAAAGTAACTGAATCCATAAGATAAAAACTTGTCTTATAAAACATGCGTTAAAAATATTAAAATACAAATGCAACGTTAAAATACGTAATAAAAATCCACAAGATCTAGTTTCAGGAGATATGTCCCCTTCACCAACAGAAATGAAAAAGTCTGTACAATAAAATAAAAACGATTTTCATTTTATTTACAGACTTTTCCATTTCTGCTGATGAAGGGATATCCATGCCTAGGCATGTCCATATCTCATTGATTTTTATTGCATATTTTAACATTGTATTTTTATATCCATGCCAATCAAGCTTTATACAGTGTCCAGAAAGAAAATAACTTGATAATACTGCTGCATTTACATCTAAACTACTTGATACTATGATGAATTAAAATTTTAGGATTTTTTTTTTTTCAATTGTGAACTGTGATATGCACAAATCTATTAAGGGGGGGGGGGGGGGGGGGGAGGGGAGGGTGTTGAGCATCAATTTTTATGGTATATGTTTTATGTTATTATGGATAACTTTTGAAATTTTTGGAACACAATCTCTATTTGGAGTTGAATTGTAACAATTTTAAATTAAAAAAGTTTACGGTACACTTTTCTAGTAAACTATTATGAATATAAACAAATTTTTTTCTGAAATACAAATTAGACTGCATGTTCAACTTGTGGAACCAACAAAATTTATATGGGTAAATATATTTAAAAAATATATACATTTTATAACTAAAATTTTTTATGTAAACAAAAGTAAATTAAATTTTTTAAAAACATTAAGTATACATTTTGTCTATTTTTTGAGGTTCCATAAGTTGAACATGCGGTCTATTTTGTATTTCAGATTTTTTTTGTTGTTTATATTCATAATAGTTTACTAGAAAAGTGTACCTTAAACTTTTTTAATTTAAAATTGTTACAACTCAACTCCTAATAGAGATCGTTTCAAAAGTTATCAATAATAACATATATCATAAAAATTGTGTTAACTTCTAAGTGGTAGAAGCATAATTATGATAAATTAAAAATTGATGCTCAACACCCTACCCTTCCCCCTTAACTGCAACTTATTATTAAAAGTTTGTATATATTCCACAAAAATAATAAAAAAAAGACATGGCAGTTTTAAGTAGGCTTTTATTAATTTCTATAAAAAATATAAAATTACCAGGACAAATTCTAAAATGCACATTTTCTGCAAATTAGCACTTAACATAAATTGCTAATATAATGTGTATAATTAATGTTAAAGTATTATAAAAAATATATTAAAAATAATAAACATTAACAAAAGTATTTTTTAGTATTTATTATTGTACAGCAGTGTTTAAAATATTTACTTCAAATAATAACTAAAAATGGGGAAACTTAAACATACCAGTGTTCAGAAGCTTCATTGTGATATTTGCCTATAACTTTATATTAGGAAAATAATTACTGCAATCAGACATGTAAACTAAACTGGCGAAGGTAAAAAAAACACACCTTTAAGTCATATTTTAAAATACAAATCAAAAACGAAGATTCTTTAAAAATAAAGTTTAGCCAACAAAATATAATCTCATAAGTTTGAAAATATGCTTTTTTTTTTACAAAAATCAAATTACGCAAAGAAAATATAATGTAATCCTATACTTTTTCATATCAAAATATTAAATACCAAAACTCTAAAAATTATTATTCTAACATAGAATCAAGTTGGATGTTTTTCTTTTAATTAGTAAATAAAACCATTTTCTAAGAATAACTATATCTCACATCATAGCCTACTGTATTCAATTTAACTGTAAAATATAGTACAATTAACAACATGGACATGATTTTCTCTTATTGATGGCCAGACACTGAAGCAAATAATATGTGCTGCAGGGATAAAGAATGGCTGTATACACTTAGTTAGATCAGTGGTTACCTGTTGGTCGTATGCGCACCCCTTAAAGTTATATGGTGTTTATTTTGAAGTTTAAACACATTTATTGGAGAAAAAAAGTTTTAATGAGTGAAGTAGTAGTAAAACAAATTATTTTACCTTTAATTTTGAAGAAATGATTGATATTTCAAATATATGCACATAAAGTATTTTGGAAGTGTAACTTACTTTAAAGAAATATATTACCTAGGGCAAATAAAATTGTGACATATCAATAAAAAAAAATATTCTAAATAAAAAATTGCCGTTCCACTTTTTTTTTATTTACATTATTTAGAAAATATATATAACAATTTAAAAATAACAAAACACTTAATTTAAAAATGTGTCAAAGCTTTTTAAAGAATTTTATGCAAGAAGATAGAAATTCACTTTGGTTTTAAGGACCCACAGGAGTTCTTAATATTTTTTTTATAACTTTAAAAACCCTGACAATAGGAGTTCTAACGTTACTAAAATATATTATGCAACATTTTATATACAAATTTTGGGTTGAAATATTAACCAAACCTCTCACTATTCAATCCAGCAATTTGCATAAAAACAAAGGAAAAACATTTCTTGTAGCGTTCCTTTTCATCATGGAATAATTTTTTAGAACTTTATATATACATTATTCATTTTACTATGTAAAAAGATTTTAGTTTCAAAGTACTCTTGACACATTCCGATGGCTTATTCAAATCATGCAAAAATGTCTTACTAGGCACATTGCACATATTTAAGTGGTACACACACCGCACCAACAGAGAACCACAGTTAAATCACAGAAAAAAATAATGAAAATAAAACATGTAAATAGTTAAGTTTTCGTACACCTGGCCTCCATTTAGAGTAAATGCAGCCAGCCAATGTTGTAACACAATTCTTTACAAAACAGTCTTTCCTATATAAATTCCAAGCAAAAGAACTAGAACCGCTATCAGGGCTAAGTAATTGGAGGCTAGAGGCTTATTTGCAGGGAGGCTGTGCAATTCGGATTCTGAAGGCTTTGCGCTTGTGCCCCTGGTTCTTGTATCGTGCGCTACTCGAGATCTCAATCCTTCCTCCTGTAACATGAATTATGTTTTAATATGCAAATTATTAAAAACTTTTATTTCATGTATACAGAAGATGATTAATAGAAACTAATCAAATAACCATAGTATACCTGTAATTTTTTTTAATTACACAGCTTTAACGCGGGAGTACTAACAAGGGGGACACCCCACGGATGGTGATTGCCAATTTTTCTTATCGCCCTTATTCCAAAATAGGTCAAACCCTGCGTAGCTGCTTTCAAAGTCATCTACTAATGGGGGAAATGCTTATTTTGTAATTCACTTTCACTAGAATTCAAGCCTTGGGGTGTAAAACACTCGTTGTGAGTACTCGTGCCTTTTTTCTTCCCCTCGAGTCTGCCACATTATTTGACTTACAAGTAGGAGATAAAACCATTAAAAACATTGCAGACCATAATTCAGATACTGGGGTGTCCAACAACCCTTTGCGAGTTCCTGAGTTTGCCCGAGTGGGCTCGTGCTCCCAGGTTTAAAATAAACTTCATTTGTTCTTAATTCGCTACAATTTTAGCTAAATGATATGTTTAGCATATTTGAATTGTAAAAGTGGTATTTGTTATTAGAAAGCAAAATTAAATATTGGTATGTGCAACACCCTCTTGCGAGTTCTCGTGTTCATCTTAAAAGCGCAAGTGCTTCCGGGTTAAGAATTCACATATCTTTGGTTTGCAATACAGGGTTCGTACGCATTTTCCGAAAATAAAAATAAGGTAAGTCTAAGGACTTTTCAAGGACACTAAATAAATTATAAGGAACTTATTTTTTTAATGCAAGCAATTTCTATACATTTGTAACAACAACAAAAAACAGCACTTTTTAGTTAAAAATTCACAATATTTTTTAATAGAAGTTTATTAAAATGATTTTGGAAGTCATTTTAAGGACTTTCTAAAAGTCTTTGGTAATTTTAAAGTTTCCAATGACCCCTTTTGCACAAAAATAAGGAGTTTGTAATAATTTTTAAGGATCCTGCTGTAGTTACAGGTATTTTTATGTGATAAATATACTCACAATACTTTATAGTCTGATCATCAAAAGAACACCGAGAATAACTTGTTAAGGTAGGAGCCAAGGCTCTTTTTTCGTGGCCAGATTACAGTAGAACACTCAAATATCCAGATAAATTGGGACCAGACCCCCATCCGGATATTTTACGAGAAAATACAGGTTATTAGTAAAATAATAATTTTTCCAAAATAAGGCTTGTCTCATCTGGTTATATAAATATTTGGCAGCACAAGATTTTGTTTCCATTTTGAATTTTTTAATAAAGTTTTCTGCTGCGTCAGGATCTCCAAATAGTTTCTTGACACTTACATCTAACTCACCAATACTTAGCCACCCCAATTAGTCACCTTAAAAGAAGACAAACCTTTGCATTTTCACAAACAAGCTGCCCAGAGAAAAGATTCACTGATAACAAACTTTTAAAATGCAGATTTTGCTGACTTATTTTTTTCCTTCCTTAAAGCGATCTGGATAAATGGAGTTTTACTGAAAGTCAAAATTTAAATATGTTTTTTGAATAGAGTAATAGCTCAATGTATTGATTACATTTTCTCGTATAGTGGTCTTGAAATTGAATTGATTATCAGCTAAATACTGGATAAGAGGTTTACATTAATAAATATTTATACTCTTTATTTTTTTTTATTTCCAAATTGCCAAGCACTGAAAGGCGAGACAATTTAAAAAAAAAAAAAAACATTAGGGAAACTTAGACCATAGTTCATTTGATTTACCACTTTCTTGAGTTTTAAAATGGTTCTTAAATGTTAGCTTGAGTCTGATTCATAAATCTGAAAGGTGTGTAGGATAGTTAAAACTTTCCAAATTTGGGCTAGACTACTTTCGAATAGTCAAGGAAATTACAATTTGAGACAGATTGTTTTTTCAAGATATCCCTCAAAGTGTAAACTATTTTAGTTTGATCGTCCCTCAATTTTTTAAAAAGGGATTTTTTTTCCAGTTTACATGTCTACCTATTTTCACATATAACATATACTCAACTTCAACCATATTTCAATATAAAGATTGAATTCCGCAATACCTTTAAAGAAGAGTTTTCTACTTTGAGTTCGTTCAATTCTGCTTTGAGTTTCTTGTACTCTTCATATATTTTGTGGCTGTCGATTTCTGCATCACTCATCTACAAGATAAAAAGACAAAATGAAGAGTGCAATTCCTTATATTTCAATACGTGTTACGCATATTTCAGAAAACAAAAGTGCAAATTGTTATTTAATTAATACAGCTGCCCTAAAGTATTTCCCACAATAAAGTTTTTATAACAAAAGAAATATCTATATTAACTGTATACATAGTGCTTCAACATATAAGTTTTATATTTTGCAAAAGTTTACTTTTAAGATTAGCTTTAAGGAAAATTAAAAACTGTTTGAATTGCATAAAACATTGAAAGTTAAATATGTTTCATTTATTTCGAAAGTTGTTACGATACAAAATGTTTGGTTAATAAATATTTATAAAATAATAAAACATGGAATGTGTTGTTTCAAGAAAATAGTTATTTTTATTAATAAAATCAAATCTCATTAAGTTTCATTCATGCTTCTATTTTCTCATAATGCTTTGCAAATATTCGACAAAACCCTGAACATTTTTACTAAATTGCCCCTTCCCTTCTTTACTAATCCTTTTACTACACATCTCAAAACTGCTGTATTAATTCTTGAACTACAAATAAAAAAAAAATTAAAGAATCATCCTTGGATGATTCTTCTCCCCCACCCTCCCCAAAATCTTAGACCACACAGCAGTCGGAAAAGTATATTCCTTTAATTATTCAACAAAGAAAGCAATACGCTAAGAATTTTCTAAGAAAATCCGTTAAATAAGAACATCTACACAATTGTCAAGACTGTTAGTAGACCTTAAAGTTTTAGAAATGTGTTGGTTTTCAGTGGAAGTATTTATAATATGCAAATTCTTCTTAAGGGAATAAAATAACTCTATAAGAATAAACATTTTAAAGGGGGACACAAATTTAGTTCGTACTATGAGCAAGTCATATTAAGCAAATTCGTATTAATGAGGTTTGACTGTACATAATTTTATATAACTCTTTCTGTTGCAGTTATATCAAATCTTGCAATTCAATTTTAACACTTCCTCCAAAAAGCACATCAACTTCATACTTATTAGACAAAATAGCAAGTAATGAATAATTTAAGCTAATTAATAATCAATTTAATTTTACAATGAAAAATTGGACAGAAGTTTAGAACCTTCGTAAGTTGTGCTATAGAAATATGCTTTGCGTGCAAGGATGGTTTCCCAGAGAGCCTTGTATTATTATTATTATTATAGAAGGTAAGATAACATATTATTAACAATGCAAATCGAGTCAGCACATTTGTTAACATTTCAAAGACCAAACCTGTAATTTTTTTTTAGAACAAAAAATTTTCACTAGAAGTTCCTTGAAATATTACAAAAACCTGTAGAATAATTGTTTTTAAAATAACTTTCATTTTAATTTGAGTAAATATAAAATAAAAGCTAACTTGAAATGTTAATTTTTATTACTCTTTATCTTACCTTAGGCTCTTGAACATGAGTAACCTTCACTTTTGCCTTAGGTTGATCTATAACATCAGCTGTTACCTATTAAGAGTATTTGTACAATTTTAAAGACATTGAAGTAACATAATTATATTTTTATACACAGGATTATGACATGTTTTGTGTAAATGTATGTGAAGTACATTAATCAACACTTGACCAAACAATTTAAATTAAAACATTAATAAAAAAACTCTAGAAATAATTTTAATTTGAGAAAAGAATAATTTTTTCCCCGACAAAAATCTTTGATTTTAAAAGTAAGTGCATCAAAACCAGACACTTTATTTTCAATAAAATGTATTTTTTCACTTAGAAATCTCAGTCTATAGTCAGTGGTTTATACATTTTCAAACAACTGTTATGATACCAGATATTGTCAAAAAAGATATTTCCAAGCAAACATTAATTTTTAATAATTTATTTTTCACCTCCCTAAAATGCTACAGATGACATTATATAATGTTTAAAAAAAAAGGCTCAATATATTTTTAATAGTTAAAAACTGTTTGTAGAGGAAATATGAATGAAACCTCAACGTTAAAATACATTAAATGAAACACGAAAATACATGAATAAAACAAGTAAGTTAAATAAGCCTCCAGGTCGATAAGTTATTGCACATAAAATATTACCGATTTATTTTGACATTTACAGTAGTTAATTTCCAAATACATTTAAAATTCAAACTAATAATAGTAAGTTTGGCTACATAGACTATTTATGCTATAAATATTATCATTTGGTAGGGAAAGTTTCTTTGTGGATGTTCTGTTGTTATAGACCTACCGTGCCTTTCTTGATGAAATCAGTGGTTTTTTTTTTATTAAGGTTTAGATTAAACAGTTAATGTGTTATAGAAACAACAAACAATGATATTTATTTTTGTAGTGAAATAACTCGTGATATTGTTATTTTATGGTATAGTCTCGAAACTACGCCCCAAAAGGAGTGCCAGGTTTAAGGTACAATTCCTTACTTTTACCCGTTATCCTGACACTCAGGAGGCTATTGAGCATGTTTATCAGCACTCTAAACTACATACACTTTAAAAATGTTCAGTCAAGGAAATTATGGAAGCTAATTTATACTTAATGTTTACAATACAACCCAGAAAATAATTGGTTCAGGCCTCTCGTGGTTGGAGTATAAACATTTAGTCTCAAATTATTATAAATTAGTTTCTATTATTTATCAAATATAACCTTAAACTGAACGTTAAACTAACCTTAAAAATGTGCCTGATTAAGGAGGCTGAATACATAACCTGATACGAAGGGTGTCATGATAACAGGCAATTATTCTTATTAACTTTTTAAAAACAATAAAAAGTGTGTTATATAATTAAACAAAATTATTAGTATACTATTCTTACACTACTGGTGTAAAAAACAATTAAAAATATTTTTATTTAAAATTAAAAACACTTTTATCAATTAGATGAAGAATATCAACTTGGACTGAATGAATACAACCCGAGCAATAAATAAATTATAAATGACAAAGAACGATATGAAGTGATCTAGCACGTTGATAAATACAATTGTTAAAATTAATAAGTGGTACATACCAGGTACAAATAATTTATGTGGCACTAGATACAAAATGCTAAATTTTTATTGAGAATAATATCATGACAGATCTGAAAAATACTAAAGATACAAAACTTAAAAGTGAAGTAGACGCCACAATGTCAGACACATACAATTACCTGAGTAGTATCTGTAGGGAGGTCAAAGATACACTTCAACTTGGAGTTCATCAACCCTTCTGAAGGGACTTCATGCCACTATAGAAAACAAGATATATCTTTGATAAAATATATATTACAAAAAATAATCATTCTATCAATCCTAAATTAATTCGGTCAATATAAATGCTAAACTTTTTTAATGAATTTTTAATACAGGGTAGCAACAAAATACTACAAAAAAGTTCTACGAATTCCATGATGGTGTCACAAATATTTCCCTGATTTTACTATTACATTAAAAAGTGCTGCAATACATGCTTTGTATAGAAATAAAGCATCCATGCTGCAATAAAATAATAATTTATGGATACAATGCAAAATTATACAAGTGCAATTCAACAGGTATAATAGTAATTAAACATGTTCTCTGAAAGCAGATAATGCAAAAAAAAGCATGATTTTTCAAATTATTCCTTTTGTAGATAATTTTAAATGTTTTATATGCTTCCTATTTCCTGTTCCAATCTTCAATAAATCGTATATTCATTAGCCCTGCACATGTTGTTTACAATCCAATAACCAATGTCCTTTGCTTTCGCTTGTCCCTTCAGCAGTGGTTCGCCTTTCTACAAAACTAAAACTAAAAATGCCCACAGTCGTGATTTTTAAAAAAAATCTTTTTCGGAACTAAAAAGAATTATTGACAACTAAATTACCCAGAATAGAGAGAACATTAGACGATAACTGCCGTTTTAATGATCAAAATTTGAAAATTTCCCTGATATTTCCAGAATTAAAAAAATTCCCTGATTTCCAAGGTTATGTTGTCACTCTGTAATATTATGAATTTTTTAATGCAATGCCAGTGAAATTTTGAAATAACCATGTGCAAATACTTATGTGTAATCCCTAATTTGTAATTCATGTTGAAATAAGCAGGTAATGATTTCTTTAATTGTCAAGATATTCATAGGCTTATGAGCAATTTATATTTTTGAATTAATGAAATACAGCTTTTCTAATGAAGCTATAAGGATATATTTTAAGAAATTAATGGACTAATAAAATTCAGGAATTAGAACTATTCCCAGAAAATTTTATAAGCAATTTGACCTTTAGTATACAAACCATTGAAACCAATCATTTTGTGATTAATTCCCACAAGTTAACAAATATACATTAAAGCAGTCCTATTGCTCATTGATAATATGGAGTTTCTAAAGATCTTAAGAACCCATTTTTAAGTGCCTTACAATACTTTAGGTTTTCTATTACATTTATTGTAGAAGGTTGTGTGTGTGCTTGAACAAAAAACATCAAAACAGACATTGCTAAAAGAAATAGCTGTATTTTTTCATAATTATAAAATATTTTCCAGTTAAACTTTTTAAGACTTGAAAGTTAACATAATTTTGAAATTGTAATAGTGTGCATTATAAATATGCAATTAAATAACAAATGTAAACATGTTAATGCTTTATCAGTAAAATCAGTGACTATTTTATTTTTATGAAGTTGTATGTTTAAGTAAGGTTGCATGAACAGAAAGATTAAAATATTGGAATGTCTTTGTATACCAAAATAAAAATACATTTATCCTAGAAAATACAAAAAGTTCGGATTTTAAAACTAAGTAGAAAGAACTTGTTATGTAGACTTTATAAAAGGTTTGCCTCTCTAATATATTCGTTAAACATTGAAGTAATGAAAATCCCTTGAAAAAGTCTCCCTAAATATAATTCTATAACGTAAAGTAATTATCAAAATGTAGTAATTTAGGAACAGAAGCAGTATAATGACTTTCTTACCAAATATTTTGGCAACAAAAAAAGTTGCCTAAATATTGGTAAATATGCTTCTTTCATCATTTCAACCCTAAAAGCGCGATTTAATCAACACATGAATGTACAATGGACACAGCACAGTTAAAAAATCAATCAGCATCTCGCAAACAGTTTTAAGTTAAGTTAGCAATAAAATTTTCCATAGAACTTATATCTTAGTAATTTGGAAATTACCATCCTTAAAACGTTGCTGTGTTCCGTAAACAATCCAGATTACACTGAAAAGCGTATGTATTCCGTTATGCAATGGTACACCATGAAAATCGAAATCAAGGGGGTTCAGGTTGCCATTATCGTTATATTATCGCCACTTGGCGAAAGTCCCGAAATTTGGCAAGAAAAAGTCATTATATTGCTTCTATACATTAATTTAAAAAAAAAGGTAAAATACCACCCACTTTAAATACCTACTTAATTATAAAATTTTATTTTTGAAGAATACATTAAATGAATTAATTTTAAATGCATATTAATATGAAATGTAAATAATTCAATTGAAATTTTTCTTCTTTTAAATACAGTAGACCTCCGTTTCCGACCCTGGATGCATCTATCCTTTCCTTATTATAACAGCCACTTAAGGTTGCAATCGGTTGATTAGTTATTAATGCAACAATTATTTATATGGTTACAAAGACAATTCATATTTTGGTCTGGCGAAGGGGAGTTGATAAATTGAGGGTCTACTGTAGCACAAAACGATAAACTGTTCCAAAACATTCACGCAAAAACATTAACATTTAAGATATATTTCACAGTAACTAGGAATGTTATAATAAAGATGAAAAACAATTTTAAGCATAGTTGTTATTAAAAGTACAAATCTCACCATGGTGTCTGTATCAACGTCCCCTTCCGGAACATACATACTCTGTACCATAAACTTATCTCTGCTTCGATCATCATTTTCAGGATCAAAGGGCTGAAGCATCACTAACAATAGAAAATAAAACTATTAGAATTCAAGTCATTTATTAAAAAAAATTTAAACAATCACACTCCAGATAATCGAGACCTCCAGTTGATTGAAGACCTGATAATTGAATTTATGTTTGCTAGGGGGTCATTCCATACGAAAACACCCATTTGAGAATTAATTTGTTGCTCCATAGTCACAGATTTTTTTGAAATTTATACCATTGTTAAATATCATAATCAAACCACCAAATCTCAAATATTTTTAAATTTTATTGAAAAGGAGCAGAGTTATAGCCATTTGAAAATCAGCCATTTTTCTCAAAAGGCGGCCATCTTGGATTTACTACGATGTCTAAAAATGCTTGTAATATGAGAACCAGAGGATCAAATTCAACAAAATTGGTACCAAATAAAAGAAAAATAAACAAAGAACACATATTTAATATCTAAATACTTTCTAGTATTCATTTTAATAGTTTTTACTCTATTCAAAGTTAAAAAAGTGCTTTAAAAATTGGTCCAGTTTAAGGGGCCATAAAAAAAATGGCTCACTTTTTATTTTGTTATAACTTGGTAAATATATTATTTGATATGTCTATATTTAATACAAAAAAAATCTCGAGGGTATTATTCTTGATTGCAAAAAAAATTGATATAAAAAAAGTTCTCTATTTTATACTCAAATAGGGCTATTTGCAACAAAATCTGACTATTTATTGCTAAACCTGGCTTTTTTTATTACACTTTTCAAAGTTGGGAACTATGACATGAGAGATAGTATGCTATATGCATAACATATAATAAAATTCTACATTTAATAGGAAAAAATTAGAGAGGGTATTATGCGTCATAGCAAAAACAAGTCATGCCAAACATATGACATTAATTTGGAAAAATGTTTGCAAATACCAATTGCATTAAAATGTTTATACATGTATAAATTAAATAAAGCTAAAAAATAATATTTAATCCTACTTTTTGTAGTCTTCAAAAGCCAATATATTCAATCTACAAGATTTGAATAACATTTGAATTGCTTTATTCTCTAATTTTGTGATCTGATATGTTTTGCGTGTAGTTGTCGTTGGAAGAGTTACAGTTTTGATTATGTGTTCATATGGAATCCAACATACATATGTGGGATTTGGCCACATGTATGAACTTGGGCCATGAGGATGCATGAACATAATTTTATAGTTATCGGTATTCTTCCAAAAAACCCAAAATGTTCCCAATCCTCCAGTTATTTCCTTAAAACAAAGGTAATATATTGTTCTTTTTCAAATGTAATGGTTTTATATTTTTTTCAAATGCCATAGTAGCTATAAAAGTTGATGATGAACCTAATACCCTGGAAATCTTTAATTGTGATTGATTTATTGGCACTAAACAGTGATTTGTTCTAGTTTTTGGAATTGTGTCAGCTAAAGCATATCTTTTTTCAAATTTCTGACTGGCATTTCAATCTCACAATGTTGTGTCATGTGTTCATATGATTATTCACTGATTATGGACATAGAAATAGTTTTTATAGTTCCAATACTATCTTTTGCATAGACAAGAAAGAGGTGGAATGTTGCTTGTTCTTTTTCCCAATGGACACTTTGAATAGCATCTTGCCCAACACACATATAATTTTCGGAAAAATCTGCAACAATAATGGCCTTATCTGCCAATAACTCGGCATTAGAATTAGATTTCTTAAAGTAGTTACTCTGAGCTTTTGTAAAAAATTTATGTGTACACAAAGAAATCAATTTCCCTATTAATGTAGATCAACAAATTCATCAACTGTTGTAATAATTTTTTTCAACTCTGCAGGATCAGTTTTATCTCACTGTTTTTAAGTTATTTCAAAATGTATTGCTAAATAATCATAAAGCATTAACTCTTCCTTCAAAATGTTGCAAGGATGGTTATTAAGTGGGTCGCTACATGAACTCTGTATCAGTTTGTACTATTTTAAGTAATTATATTTATGGGTCTTGCAGTTCTTTCCACTAACATAACATTCATCATCGATTTCTAAATAATATAATCTCCTTTTTAATATTCCAAATCATTCGAAGAACATTTAAGCACTGAAACAAACTCATATGTCACATTAAGTTTCTTACACACAAAACAAGCCATTTCTGCAATACACTTAATATTAAACTACAACACTTTAATATCTGGACAACTTCACATCTAGACAAAACTAACTCAAATGAACTTGATCAAAAAGGAATTGCTCACACTTAGTGTAAAATATTGTGTAATATTGATCTGATTGGTTAGAATGTAAGATGAAGTCATATATTCTAAAACAAAAATGATGCAAAGAGACAGTTATTGATTTGACCTTTCAATATGTTGCAGAATTTCATTATATGTTATGCATATAGCATACTATCTCTCATAGTTCCCAACTTTGAAAAGTGTAAAAAAAAGCCAGGTTTAACAAATAAATAGCCAGATTTGGTTGCAAATAGCCCTATTTGGGTATAAAATAGAGAACTTTTTTTATATCAATTTTTTTTGCAATCAAGAATAATACCCTCGAGATTTTTTTTGTATTAAATATAGACGTATCAAATAATATATTTACCAAGTTATAGCAAAATAAAAAGTGAGCCATTTTTTTTATGGCCCTTTAAACTGGACCAATTTTTAAAGCACTTTTTTAACTTTGAATAGAGTAAAAACTATTAAAATGAATACTAGAAAGTGTTTAGATATTAAATATGTGTTCTTTGTTTATTTTTCTTTAATTTGGTACCAATTTTGTTGAATTTGATCCTCTGGTTCTCATATTACAAGCATTTTTAGACATCGTAGTAAATCCAAGATGGCCGCCTTTTGAGAAAAATGGCTGATTTTCAAATGGCGATATCTCGGCTTGTTGTCAATAAAATTAAAAAATATTTGATATTTGGTGGTTTGAATGGGATATCCAACAGTGGTATAAATTTTATAAAAATCGGTGACTATGGAGCAACACCCGTTGGGTGATTTCACGTGGAATGACCCTAGGTACACCTAGACAGTAAACTTAGCTTTAAAGAACACATTAAACAAACTATCGCAAAAGCGACTGGTGCAAGTATAAGCTTAAATCCCCTAATTGGGAAGAACTCTAATCTGACACTTAGAAACAAAGTAATACTTTATAAAACCATGATCAGACCAGTTCTACTGTATGCCTGTTCGGCTTGGGCTGCAGTCCGTAGAACACACAAAGAAACTACAAAAATTTCAACAAAGCCCTTAGAAGGCTAACAGATGCACCAAGGTATGTCAGGAATACAATCTTACATAGGGATCTTAAAGTGGACACTATTGACACAGCAATACTGACTATCTCACACAACTATAACATGGCAATCGATAACTCAGACTTACAAAGGAAACCACACAGTATGATCACGAGGTAAACCAGAAACATAAAAGTCCGAGAACCATCCACCACGACCCCACTTGGTAGGCATCTTCTAGACTTGCTTGTCACATAGACATGTCAATCCGACAACTGCTCTAGCACGTAGCCAGGTTTTGTAAATGTCCCATTTGTTGTGCATCTTATAATAATAAAATATGTAACAAAAATTGTTGTCTCAAATTATTTCCAACACACACCTAATCCTGTAGTTTTTTTCAGGTCAACATTACAACGAGTCACGCTTAGCCTTAGGGCCCCCTCCCCCGTCATTTAAATTAGTAACTTAAAAGTTAAATACCTAAACTCACTAAAGTTATTCTATCTATTAGACTTAATTCGATGAAGGTATAAGGACCTCCAGTCGACACACCGTAAGTTAATATCTGATTTCCGATGTTCGCTAGGCGTATCCTTCATTGCGCCACAAAAGACTTTCTTTATTATCTGTTTGCACTGAGATGACAAGCACACAACAGAAAGGGTTCAATGTCATTGAATTTACTAAAAGTGAATCATTGAAGACTGTTCGGCCTATTCCTATTCCGGGCTATAAATATTTGGTGGTCGATAGAGTGTACATTATGATAACCTTAATTTATTTTGTATGTATTCCCGCGAAGAAGAATGTCCTGTACGTGGTTGGTGTAAAATGTAGTTGACCAAGGAGGCTAGAGGTGTTGTTGAAGTATCGTGTTGACTTTGCTGTGGTTGTGTATTTTAATAGTAAATATTTTCAGAAGTTAGAGGTGCAAGGTAAACGTTCTAATATTGATTGGTGTATAAGTACTTGATTGATGGCAAAGACTTGTTGCTGCCCTGAAGTGTGGAAAAGGCATGGAGCTTGACCAGCGGAAGATGTTTCCGACGACTTTCGACATAACCAACGGCTCGGATGATAGCCCGTAAGCATCATAACCAAGTAAAGGATTCGATCCTGAGTAGTCGGAGGCCATGGACCAACTTCAGCCCGAAAGAATGATAATGCGTGTACTTAAGACTTTTGATTTTGTTGTATTTTTATTAACCCTTTGGGTACATTTGACGAGTGAGACTCGTCATCTGTTTACTTGGGCGAAGTTACGGTGGACGAATCTGACTCGTCATCTGAACTTAAGAAGCCGGCATTGATCTTTGCGGCACCCACACCAGTGGGCGTTGATCGCAAACAATTTGTTGTAGGGTCGGTCAAGAATGGGATCAATTGAACCTCACCAAATCCGTCCCATGGGCATAAAAATCTTCAAATAATTTAGTACTCAAAGGGTTAATTGTATAATTGTCGAATCTGAACTGTCGTCAATAGCCCATTGTGCAGCTGTAGTACGATGTTATAACATAACCAGCCAATTTTACCAACCAACCAGCCATATGTTTGCCATTTTGACTTGGCGACAAACAAAAAACATGTAAAAAACAAATTTTGGTCTTGACGCAAATTTTCCAGAATCGTGCCAAGGATACCGCAAACTAATAATTTACTGACTGTTCAAGTGTTCAACATGCATTTAATATTGAACTCATCCTATCAATAGGTGGAATATCGTACATTGTTTTTGTCTCAATTTAATGAAAGAGAATTGAACCCTTAGAAAGGCAAAAGTGATGAACACTGTTAGCAACACTTCTTACCAAACAAATTATACTTAATATTACCTACGCAATGATTTGTAGAATGGCACTCAAAATTATGTTGAGGAGATATAGCTTTTCAAAGTTGGGATTTCCTTTTATAATCACTCTGTATAACCTAATCTTACAATTATACAAAATGGTTGAGATTTTCAAATACGAAACAGCATTTTAAATGAAAAAAGAACTATCTAGAAGAGAATTAAGACACATTTGAGTGCAAATCACTTACCAGCGACTGAGACAGTCTTCTTGGGTTGAATGATTCCTCCATTAGGTCTCACACAATAGGTTTTTGGTGCAGTGGTCTTCACTTTGAAGCCAATTTGCCTTTCAGTTGGGTTGGTCAGCTTCAAATAAGAAGTGGTCACTTCAGTGAATGGACCTAAAATCAATGCCAAATATAAAGAAATGTAACTTAGAAACAAGTAACGCTTTGAGTTCTATTTAAATGAAATTTTTGCAAGAAAAATAGACTGGGTTGCTTGATTTGGTTTCTAGCTCTAACGCGGATACAGCGTTCACTATAGAAATATGAAGGGTCAGCGCACTGTTAACAAGAAAAGGGCATCCTGTTTTTTGAAAGGGGACTTTAAGGTCTATTTAACTATATATTTCTGATTAAAGTGCTATTCCCAAATCTTACAACCATCAGCCAAACACCGATGTGTGTGTGGGGGGAGAGATTGAGTTCTTTGATTGGCAATCAAACCAGTTTTTTTTGTCACCAAGCAACATGTTAGCGTTGTGAATATCGGATTTTCAGAAAAGTCATAAAGGGGGACCCAATAAGTCAGATTAACAACAACAAAAAAATGCAAGTAATTGTATATGAACTAAAATTTTTATAACGTATTGGATTAAGATTTATAGTTTGCGAGGACAGTGAATTTTTAAGATAGTTATCGTATGATGCAGCACAGTCGGTGCGTCAACCTTCCAGTAATCGAAATAGTTGCCTCAATTCTTATAATTAAAAATTAATAAGGTAGTTTGGTACAGATGTAGTATAGGACATCTGGCGCATGCATTTTTTTTTGCGTATTTTGAAGGGGCGATAAATTTATAGTATGACAACCCCACCTGACATTGTAGGTATTTCTGATTCTTGTGGCGACTTTCAATATGGCAACCCTATGACGTCATCGCACAGCATAATCATTTTTGTATGTTCCCGAAACTATGTTTAATGGCAATTTCGAACGGAAGCGGAAGAATACAACAAAATAATTTTTCAAATCACCGTTTTTTTTACGGAACTGCTTAAATTAGAAGGGTCGAGTCATCAGGTCAGTGCATTGTTGGTTTTGTATTTGATAGGTATGCCGCTTTTGATTAGTGTAATTGAGAAGTTTCAGGTGCAGTTTTAAATTGGCATTTTCGAACAAAAAACCTACTTTTGGTCGGCTGGGAGTAGCAAATCGAATTTTTTATTCAATTGGCCCACGAAAAAATTGAGTGGCGCAAATCGGAACCCCCCCCCCCCCCCCAAACAAAACGCGCCAAATGTCCTATACTACATCTGTTCCCCGAGTTTTATCACCAAGCATCAGCAACCAAATATCCCACATGCATGTTTAACTCAATATATTTTTTTTTAATGCTTTTGTATCAAGATGCATATTATATTCAAAACATTTAATTTACAACTTTTCTTTACTATTTAAAGTGACATATAGAAATTTAATTATAAGAACAAAAGATAGATGGTCTTCAAATGCTTATAATTCACTTCTAAATATTTGACGGACATGTGACAATTTTCCTAAAATTTCTTTAAAGACGACAATTTTCAAAGGGGGAAAAACTACAATACGACGACTTAGTCATAAATATACAACAACAAAAGGTAAAGTTATGTGCCTTAACTGCAAATGAGATTGCCGCATTCCATAAATATTTTATACGAATTAAAAATATTTTAGCAGACATGCTTTTTTCCTGCAAACATCTTTGCAACAATATTTTTATTATACCGCAAGGAAAGATTTTGGAATATTAAAATATTATATTTATAAATATGATTCTATGAATCTCTTCATTCAACATAGTATATCATAAATAATTTCTAGAAAAATATCCAACAGCCCTGACACAGCAATTTAAACGAAAACTACGCTATTTGAAAAATCAATAATAACCTTTAAAATGGAGTTCCCCAGGTGGATCTAAAACCAGAACTTGTTCAGCTTTCGCCATTATTTATGTGCAGTATAATAATAGAAGTTTTTATTAATAAGAAAATAGTTAATCTTCTTTAAAAAGGGAAAAACAACACAAATACACCCTTCTAAAACGAATAATGAAGGAACGTAAAACAGTTGTTGCCAGTTACTTAAATAAAAATATTAATAATAATAAAAATCGACAATGGGCAGTTTACGTCATTTCAATGTAACTGACAGAAATCAGTATGGGTTTGGTTTGGTTTGGTTAATTAACGTCGCACTAGAGCTGCACAGTGGGCTATTGGCGACGGTTCGGGATCAATCTCGAAGGAAAGACCCGGGAACACATACACATTCACACACACATTCATACATGCACCTCGTTATTTTAGAACCATGGTCAGATGACGAGGAAATCAGTATGGGAGAAAATATGGTCCCCGTACCGTTGTCAATAGCCCAATGTGCAGCTCTAGTGCAACGTTATTTAACCAAACCAAATTATTTTTTCCTTTGGAAAGTGGGGTCCGAACTCAGGTAATATCCTCTTTATATGGCCATAATTAATTTTTCTTATGGACAGTGTATACACGATTTAGTTTCTAGACCAAAATTTTTACGGATAAACAAATGCGCACATGATTTATGAATCTCTGTGATTAGTGCATAACAAAAGCACGTAGTCACCTTCAATCAATAACAGTGCTTATAGCATTTATACCTCAAATGACGTCATGTGCAATCTCAAAATCATGTCGGACATAATGTCCGTTGAAAAGTTAGTAGAAGTCTGATAAAAAAAAATTAAGAATTGACTTGGCTTGCAACATTCACTGAATAAAAACGTGAGCGCAATAAAATAAAGAAATGTGCGAAAATTGAATCTTCAAACTTATTTTCCCATTAGTCCAAAATACATAAAACAAATAATAAAACATTCAGAAAATTAAAAAAAAATATTGAAATATGGATACATGTGCTGATGCCTTATGTACATGTGGGTAAGCTTTTCTTTTTTTTTATTTAAATTCTAATTATTATTTCTGATTACTTGTAATTGAAAATGAACAATTTGATCGTTTTGAAAAATGTGTCTTTATGAAATTTGTTCGTTTCGAAAGTTATTAAAAATTATATAATTAATCTATTGCCTTTTGGTATTACAATTATACGTCTATTTCGCTTTAAAGTCTTATCTATGCACAATAAGTATACAAATATTGTGATGTATGCTAAACTCTTAAGACGATATGGATTCTGCGGAAGTTGCTAAAAAAGATAAAAATCCTACTTGATGAATTTTTCTTTGGATATTAGAGATAATTTCCGATGCACTTAATGACCAAACGTACAACGTCCTTCCGGAAGGATGCCCTTAGAATTCCCCTTTACGGTCGTACATAGATTTCTACTTTCTTCTGGTAAGACGGCCGATTCGACCACGAAAAAATTGCCGAGTTGACGCATAAAAAAAGTTTCAAAATTCAAAATGTAGCATTTTTACGAGAATGGAAAAATTCGCTAGTTTGCTATCTAATAAAAGTTAACTGAAATTATAAAAGATAAAAACCACTTTGTAAGCGTCAGCACTGGTATTTTCGATAACATCGCTTTTCAATTCACGATTCTAAGTTGAAAATAAATGCAAAACGGCCGTCCTGGATGTATTGATTGGAGGGAGATTATACAGAACAGTGCTTCTGGAAAGTCCTTCAAGCAGGCCGCTGTATGTTCTATCATTAAGTTTTTAAGATTAGCATCATATCCACTAATAATTTGTAAACTGAATTAATTTTTCAGCAAACATGAATGTATTCACAAGCGATCTAGAAATCCTATTAAACCTATAGTTTACAAGACTGGGCTGCCTCAGACGGAAGCACAAGAGGTGAGAATGATATGCGCTCTGTTTTGCACATATATAGTTTTAAGCAAAATACAATATTAAGCCCGACCATCGTTAATGTGTTTTATTTAGTTGAATTATGCTAGTTAAAATGCATTTGACTGTCCACTTTGGCGACATTTCGAAAAACCTTCGCCTTAAAAAAAATTATATCAAAACATAGTAGGACTGAATTGAAAAATCGAATGGAACTGAGTCTATGCAAAACCAGAAGGGTTTAACGTAAAACATTATTTCAGCAGATTATATAAAAATGAGAATTAGCCGCCAACGAAATTCTCGCCAACAAAAATATTAACAAACTTTTCCGTCTGTCCACGAGCTCCTTCGTACGATTTCATATGCATAGGTGTCCAGAGTTCCTTAATTGAATGAGGCCAAATTTGTGTTAATAGTTCTACTATTTACCACAGAGTTATGGCGTCGGACGACACCTAAAAGCGCAATATAGCCAAAGCCGGATGTAGAGTTAGCGGAGCCATAGGTTGAACAGTGGTGCAATACAGCCGCAGTAAAACTAGGGGGGGGGGGGGGGGGGTAAATATATATTCCAGAACTACAAATTAAATAATTTTTAAGTGTGCAAACGAAATTGGGATGTACTGATTTTGTAAATTTCCAATACTATGTTGCAAAATGTCGACGATTTCAAGGAATATCAAGATGCAATGGCATTCTGGTATCTATGAAAATAATGATAATAAAATATTGCGATCGTCTTTCTATTACCCTCAAATGGCTCTGAGCAAATGTAAAAAAAATATAAAAACAACTGATTTCGATAAGAAAATAAACAATTCCATTGTAATTATTACATTTTTTTTTTAAAGAACATAAAAGCATAATGGTATATTTACATTGTACAAATCTTAACACAAAAATATAATTTTTCTCCCTCATAAAAAGATTGTAGAATACTATTTTCGTTAGGATTCAGATTACCATCCTTCCAAAAGCTTTTTTTTTTCACAAGTTGACTTTGGTTTTCTTTTCTTTTAGTGTGTGGTGCGTGCCCCTAGGCATTCTGGTATCTATGAAAATAATGATAATAAAATATTGCGATCGTCTTTGTAGGTACCTTTGTGGTACGTGCCCCTAGGTTGCAGTCTATGTATAGCCTATGCCTAAATTCAGCCTTGAACATAGCGTTTCTATCCTTTTACTAGATGATTTTAAATACGTTTCATGTCAAACACAGATTAAACAATAGCAATAAAATTTAATGAAAATGACGAAACGTTATGCAGGTTTTAATGAGGTTTCTTACGAATCAAATCGCAAAATGTAGTTTGGCGAATAAGCAAGTGGTTTAACTTCAAATGTCTTTCTATATAATTTGTTTTGCTACCTTTTCAGATGTATTGTAGTCATGCCTATGAATCGTCCACAAGATCATTTGCTGAACCATGCTTCCCACAGGAAGCCAATGCGATTAATTGCAACGCCTATGAACCGTCCACAAGATCATGTGCTGAACCATGCTTACGAAAAGAAGCCAACGCGATTAATTGCAACATCAAACATCCGTCCCATACTCATATAAAATATCAGGTACTTATGATAAGTATTTTTACACTTTTAACATATTAGAAAGTGAAGTTGCTTTGAATAACCATAACCATTTGAATATGAAAACCTCTTAAATAAAATTTATCTTCAATATTTTTTTAATTATATGTAAAAGAAATTTCCTGTAACCACCCTATTTTAAAACCCCTAACCCCTTTTTAAATTCTGTAACACCCATTCCTTTAAATAACTGAGTAACATTTGTGCCTTTTTCCTCTTGTTCAAAACTTCTCTTTTTCCCAAAACAAATCGCTTTGGTTCTCATGATTTCTACTGACTTTGCAAAGATCTGACTACTCACACGAATTCTCTTTCGTTCCCCATCACTCAGGGACCTCTTAAGGGGGTCCGATACCTTCGACATTTTTTTTTTTATTTTTATACTTGTACAATCCAATTTTTTTTTCTCTTTCTAAATATGCATAAAAAACCATTTTAAGACGCTCAATTTTTTTTTTAAATTGCACATTTATTTTTAAATTAAAATTTTAGTAAATTTTTTAACAATTTTAAAATTCCTACTCCTTTTTTGTTTTTTAATATTTTGAAGCAATTTTTTTTATTTAAGATCTTGAATAATATGTAAATAGATGTATGCATTCAAATTTTGATTCAGATACATCACTTTAAAAAAATAAAATATATTAGAAATTTTTGGAAAAAAAATTGACGAAAAAAAATAAAATTCCTTTTTAAGTGGTTTTAAAAAACAAATTATGGTAAAAATAGGAAATCTGAATGCATACATCTATTTAAAATATATTTATCTTGCTATACACACAAAAATTATGATTTTAAGTATAATAGTAAAAATGCCTTAGCATTTTTAGTGTTCATTAAATTTCAAAACCACGAACAGAGATATTTGCTTTTAAAGTTTACATACAACTATGTTATAGGAACACATAATTAATATAGTGTCTCTTTAAAACATTCATAACTAAAAAAGTAATAGGAATTTTTTGAAGCAGTTTTTTGTGAGTTATTAAGATAAGTTTGAATATTATTTTTTAAATATAAAAAAAAAGACTTTTTTTGCGAGTTTTGGGTATCGGACCCCCTTAAGTGCAAATTCACCCTTTTTCCCTAGAGGATCCCCTCAACGACTATGTTTCCGACACGATCATTATCCCTGTTTTCCCTCTGAATATAATGCAAAAAATCCTATGTGATGTCATTCTTTGATTGGCTCTTGTCAAGTGAAGATGTGCTGGCTCTGAGGAATAAATCGTTTTGTGTGTTGCTTTCATATTGAACCGAAATTTTAACCTGCACCACAACATTATTATTTTAAAGAGACGTAGAATGTTTGTGCAGGAGGAAAGAGAGCTAGACTCTACGGTTATAAGATAAAAAAAGATTTAAAGATTCAGATTAAACTTTTAAAGAAATACGTCCTAATGTACGCGTAGTAGAGCACAAAAGAAGCCCTTAGTTAAGGATTTACCAACAGTTTCTTTATGCGCAGAACTATGAAAACCGGTCGGAACATACAAAAGAACTCCTCAGCTCAATGCATCTTGGGATATTGATTGCTGCGCAGAATTTGTCTATTATACTTCATATTCTGGCACTTTTAGCGTGGCACTTCAATCGCTATTGGATGATCTAAATATTAAGTAGTTTCTTTTAAATGTATAAAATTGCCACAATTGTGAACTAAAAGTGTCTGAGCTGTTGTAGAAATACTAACTTGTTTTAAAATAAATTTGCAGCATTGTCCTGGACATCACAAATGCCCCGATGTTGCAGACGAAGTTGACACGTGTGACCATGGTCCTTATATTCCAAAGACGTCTCCATATCCAGTAAATATTCTTTTTTTAAATATAATTTTCAGCTCTTTAACTGTGAGTAAGCACTGTTTTTGTTTGCATTGACTTAACACCAGCCACAAGTAACGTTATAATTCTAAGGATAATAGCGAGGCTTCTCTTTAGAATTTACGAAAGAACTTTGGGAGAAAATATATTAACGCAATGTGGTTTGGAAATTGTTAGTTTAATATCGACTGATTTTATAAAACGATCGTAACAAGATTAATATCAAATCTGAGATGACTTGATGATCCAATACATAATTTATAATACAAAAATTATTCTAGACATTTGGTGACACTGGAATACGGAATAGTTATACTATATGGGTCACTACGGTCATTAAAAAACTTCTTAAATAGAAAATTAGTAATATGTAGTATAATAAATTTCGGTATATGTATTGAGACTTGTTAACTGCCTAATATTTAAATATCAACATGCCCAAGTTCTCGATAAAATAGTAATAGGCTTCAAAGGCCGAATATTATTTTTCTATTGATAATATAAACAATTATGTACGGAGGCATTTTAAAATGTTATATTCGTGTTTGCATGCTCTTGCTTGATCAATGAAATTATTTTTAATTTAGACGTTCTTTTTTCATATCTCATATCAAGTTTTTTAAATTCATTCTGATTTGCTAATTTTATTTTTTTCAATTCTTATAAATCAGAAACCTGTTTGCCATCCTGATAGACCGACCGTGATTGGTCTGCAGAAAACTACAGAGCACGATAACAAGAACTGCACAAAATGTTCCCATGTGTTTTCTGTAAGTACATTGCAGACATGCTTCTAGTTTTATTATTATATGATTTTTTAGACAGCTTAAGGACCTAACTGCCAGCGTATGTTTGTCACAAAGAGATGGCCAATATAAAATTATGTTTATAAAAAGTAATTATTTTATAACTAAGAATTCTACTTTTTTAATAAATGATATGTATAAGGCGTATTGACTAAATAACTGTTCAAGAATAGAACATAAACATCTTTAATCACATATGCCTAACATACAATAATCTCGGGGAGGAACGAAACCTTAAATACGCATCACCGTAAGAGGCAGTTACATGACTGAAGCTTTCCCGTACAGCGGGAAAGACATAAATATGTAGAGGGCGTTACAATCGTAATAACGGGAACAATATATAGACACGTAACGGGAACATGAAAATATATACAGGTGACGGGGACATGATAATAGGACAAACATATAAGATAATAACATAAATGAATAACGCTGGTTACATCCTCCCCCTCTGGCTCCGACGTAGTCCCGACGAGGGGCCAGAACCAGTTCTTTTGGGTGAGTTTGGTGGCCGTCCTCGCTTTCGAAACGGATTGCAAGGACGTTCGATGGGGTCCTGGGTGTAGGCCTTCGGGGCAGAAGTGTGGTACACTCCCAGGGGCACTTGGGGATTGTCCAGGCTGGCAATTTCGATTGTGGATGGTGATCTTTGTGTACGGATGACATAGGGTCCATTTCGTCTGGGCATAAACTTTTGGGATTGTCCAGTGGCAGCCTTGCTGACGGGATGCAGGGTCACATACACTTTATCACCTGGAGCATATGGTGGAGTAGCATAGGGCGACTCACATTCTTCGATTTTTTCTTTTTGCAAGAGGTCATCCAGTTCTTTCTTCAATATTTCCTTCTTCGCAGGAGAAACTCTGTATGGTGGATAAGCGACTGGAGCATGCGTTCCCGTATTAATGCGGTGCTCTATGAAAGTCGTGCTCTCTCCCCCTGGTTTGAAGCTTTCCTCGAAATCCTGAAGCAAATTATTGACCTGGAGCCTTTACTCGATGTTCAAGCTCTCGCCTTCTTCTTCACGGAGATTACAGCTGTTGATGGGAAGAGTTTCGACAGGTTGCTGAGACGTCGATGTGATGTCATTCCCAAAATAAACCTTTCGGCGAGGGTTGTCACAAAAGTTCCACCTTTTGTTTCTTATGTCGAGAACAATTTCCGACTTTTCTAGGAAGTCTGTTCCTAAGAGAGTTCGATTTCCTTTTGCATTTGGAAGGGCAAGGAGATCCAGAATGATTGTTTTGTTTTCAATCTCAATGGACACCGTGGCTGTGCAAGCCTCTTCAGTAGTTTGGTAACCGTTTGCCAAAGTCATGGTTACTGAAGTCTCCTGGAACTCCACTCCTTTTCTCTTCAGCAGGTTGTAGAGGATCTCACCAGCGATTGATCTGCTGGCACCTGTGTCTGCACAAACTCTGGCTCGTACACCGGATATGCACACATCAATCAGTGCAATAGGGGACATCTTGGAATGGCAAGTGTACATGGTAAGTGAATTTGCAGGGAAATTCTCATTTCTCGCCGTTGGAGAGCATGTCGGACACTTTGCCTTTATGAAACCAGGTCTGGAACATCCATAGCAGTATATGGCAGGTTTGTTCTCTGGATTAGGATTTCTTTCCTTTTGCCTTGGCTTTGGATTCTGCGCCACTTTTCTGAAGTTTCCAGTATTAAATCTTGGACTGGACCACTTCTTGGTATTCGACGTAGAGTCATTTCTGTTGTTTGGACGAACCGTCTCGTAGTCATCTAGCTTTTGTACTAGATCTGTAGTCGTCTTTATTTGTGTCCAGTCATCGATAAAGTGCTCTTTGACTTCTTGTGGAACACGACGTTTAATCTGGTCTGTAACCATCAGATCAGACAATTCTTCAAAAGTTGTTATCTCGAGACCTGTAATCCAACCTTGAAAGTAATTCCTAAGTTCGTAGGCGAAATCTGTCCAAGTGCCTTCTTGACATTTCGAATGTTTTGTGAACAATTGACGAAATTTTTCTGGAGTGAGTTTATAGCGCTTTAGAAGCAGCTGTTTCACTTTTTCATAATCTTGTGCAACTTCTTCGACTTCTCTTGCAATGATCTGAGCAATATCATATGGCAGCAGACCAATCAGATGAGAGGCCCAGAAAGTCCTTGGAATCTCAGCTCTGTGAGCTTGTCGCTCGAAGAGAACGAGGTATAAGCTGATGTCATTCGTTACTGGATCGAATCTCTGGATCAGCGTCTGCAAGTCCAATCTTGGTTTGGCTGCTTGAAAACCATCGTTCTGGGTAAGAGGAACTTGGGATCGTGTTGCCTCATCCTGGAGTTTCAGCTTCTGAAGTTGGAATTCGTAATCGTCTTTTCTTTTCCGCTCTTCGTACTCCAGTTCCAGTCTTCTTTTTCTTTCTTCAGCTTCAAGGTCTTCTTTCTTTTTCTTATCTTCAATTTCAAGGTCTTCCTCTTTTATTCTTTCAGCGATTATCTCTTCAAACCTTGCTTGGACAAACTCTAAATCGTCCTTATATGCTTCACTCTCTTGTATTCTCGTCTTCAGTTGAATAACTTTCAGACTATCAATACCATCCAAGTCCAGTTCAATTGCCAGCCGGACCAGGTCAATCTTCTTTCCTCGTGCGAGAAAAGCCATCGTGGGATTTCAGAATAGTTCCTTTGTGAGTTCAGAATATGGCAGTAGATAACAGGCACACAAAATAATTACCTCAAAGTCCTAGAGCTATTTCACAGTTCAATGCACTTAAACTCACTACAATTACCCTACCATGAAATATTAGCACTCAAATAGTCTATAATTATTTTTCAGAAAACCAATTAATATCAGTTAAAATAATATTAATTCATTTAAACTATTATAAATTTATTGTAAACCATTATAAAATCATTCCAACTATTCATTTATTCAAGCAAATAACACTATGCAGTATTAAATCTTTTCAAGTGTAGATGACACTGTATAACACCCGATCTCTAGTTAAAATGCACTATTTCTATGGTACCATTTCAATATTAGATTACCAGAATACCAAAATATATTTTAACATGATTGAACAAATTTATTTATAAGAAGAATCACTTTTGTTTAAATTATTTAGAAATTTATGAAGTACTTAAATATAAAATCAAAACAATAGCATTAACAAACTTCCATTTCATAACGAATCAATTCAAGTGTTCTTTCAAAATAAATTTTAAAAACAACATTAAATTTTATAATATAATCAATTATCCAACTGATCAAAATAACTAATAATTAGTTAATGCCAATAATTAAATTAAATAAGCACTATCACAAATAAAACTTCCTGCCAATATAAAATCTACTACTCTGAATCACACTAAGAACATTTATTTCTTATGTTTGCATGTCAAACCACATTCTTTTATTTTTCCCGAAAGAGAACAGAATAAAATAAATAAAATCCACAATCAGAATTTCCAAGGACAGAAATAATTTCAAATAAAAGAGCGTACGAATTTTGAATTCGCAATGCGAATACGATTGCCAGAATCAGTGTTTACAAAACCAAGGTGTTTTTTTTAATTTCAAATTCAGTGAAAAACACAGCAAACCATTGCGGTTTAATTTTAAAAGACTAGTTAAATTTAAATCAATAGAGATAACACTCCAAACGAGACACAGCATACGTGTTATGCAAATTATCTCCTCACAGTAAACAGGACGTATACTGAAAAACGAAACTTTGCGTTTCAAAACTTTAACCTAGCCTACAAATTAAAAAACTTGTAACACTGAACAGAAAACAAAATAACACTTATCTTAAACATCCGATGATATTCCTTCTTGCTTGAAGAACACAATATACTTCGTTCTTGCAACGAATTTTAATATGGCGGCTCTCCTCGCCATTTTCATCAATCCGAACCTAAAAAGCGAGCCATGCAATTGCTGTTCCTACGGTGTTGCGCCACGTTGGGTAGCCATTTATAAGGCGTATTGACTAAATAACTGTTCAAGGATAGAACATAAACATCTTTAATCACATATGCCTAACATACAATAATCTCGGGGAGGAACGAAACCTTAAATACGCATCACCGTAAGAGGCAGTTACATGACTGAAGCTTTCCCGTACAGCGGGAAAGACATAAATATGTAGAGGGCGTTACAATCGTAATAACGGGAACAATATATAGACACGTAACGGGAACATGAAAATATATACAGGTGACGGGGACATGATAATAGGACAAACATATAAGATAATAACATAAATGAATAACGCTGGTTACATATGTAAAAATTTGTTGAACTTTGTGGAGCTAATAAAGGGTGTAAATGCATATCTTTGGTTTGGTTAATTAACGTTGCACTAGAGCTATACATTGGGCTATTGACGACGGTTCGTGCGTAAATGCATAGCCTAAAGTCTAAAGGAAACGGAAGAAATATAGTTTTGGAATTCTGAAAATGTGTGAGTCCAGAATTTGTCTTATAGCAAAGTGAAGAGTTTAGCAATAACCAATCTTTCTCTCTTTTTGTTGAACTCCAATATAATTGGATCTGTACAGCCAAAAGAAGGCTAAAATCAAAACTGATCAATTTGGTTTGCTGATATAATTTGAAATCGCCTCTCACAAATTAAGAGTCAGTGTTCGAATTCCGGATACGACACTGATATTTATCTGTTTGATGATAATACCGACGTTGACCTTTATCCCGTTATTTTTCCTCTTAGAAAGTTTCCATTTATCTTAATATATATTTAGCCCAGTGCCACTAGTTGCCCACCTGGCTGAACAAAAGGTTGCCGATGTGGATAAATAAGTCTTATCGGTAAGGCACATTTTCTTGCGTTTTTCTTCTGTGGTAATTGCATTTTATCTATGATATGGCCGCTGCCGTACTTATTTGCACAAAAAAAAGTTTTTTGTGAAACGATTACAACAAAAAAAATACCTCATAAATGTAAAAGTATAAATGCGCTAATTTTCTTCTTTGCAATTATTACCCCTTAAAAATATGTTTCGGCGCCACTGCGAAACAACCAGCCATCGTCTCGGAGGGAAACTCAACCACCAAAGAAGAAAACCCCCAGAATATGCGTCCTACCAAAAATGCTATTCAAGACGACATATTAGCAATTTCCAACTTTCCTTTGTTATCTCCCTCTATGCGATTAGTTCAGATTTTCAAATACATACTATCCCAAGGTAATGGAGGGGAATGATATGCCTAAGTACATGCGCAGTAGTACACAAGGAATCCCTCAGCGCAATGCATCTTGGGATACTGTCAACAGTTTTTTTATGCGCAAAACTCGAAAACCGGTCGAAGCGCGCAAAAAAAAATCTTCGGACGCAATGCATCGTGGGATTGAGATTGCTGCGTAGTCTTCATATTCTGGCACTTATAGGGTTTCTCTTTTTCCCTCTGTCCTGATACTATCACAATTACAAGAGATTACCTAATTTCTTTCAGTGCGTTATTAGAAATGAAGTTTATGCATTTTTATTTCCAAGCTCCTCATGAATACGTTTTTATTGAAAACAGGGTCTGAATTCCCTCTGGGAGAAGCACCCCCCACCAAAGAGGACAGACGATCTCCTGGAAGAATGCCGCGACATCGGCGTCGATTGCCACTGCGACCACAATGTGGCGCTCGAGTGTTGCTGCAGATGCTGCACTTGCAGGGGTTGCCCCACTTGCAGGACGCAGCAGAACTGCCATCCGTGTCACTTTCTTCCTTACGCCAGAGATTGCAGCAGTGCTGCGACCCCGGCAAAGATGAGGATCGGTGGGGAGTGTTACGTGTGTGCAAAACATCCATGTGGCTGCTTTTTCGCACCGAATGTCAATCCTGAATGATGGGAGTGTGTCAGTTAATGTCGTGAGACTAAACAATAAAATTAGTTTTTTCTATTACTTTTGTTATATATGTTATCCCCCCCCCCCAAAAAAAAAACTTTAGAAAAGTAGAAAACGTTTAACTCCCTTCCTTAAAAAAAACTTCCTTCCTAAAAATCGCTAAAAAGTTGTGATATAAAAAAACAATAAGCCAATTGCACTAGGGGGATCAACCCTGCACGCCCTCTCGCTAGCCTTCTCCCGGAAAACAGCTGAGCTTTCTTTTCTTAGCTCGGTTAAAATTTTATACACATATATAGGTAGGTGTGGGTTTAATGCCCCTCCCATACACATTTTCTGCGTACGCTACTGATCCAAACTCGTTTGTTGATTCTCCGAGACAAACATTTATTGCTGATAAAATAACAATGAAATTATTCACTTTGCTTAAAACTGACAAGTATTATATAGTATGCCTTATTTTTAGCTTTTGTGCTTGCAACGTGTGTCAGCTGTATTTCTTTTTAGTATATCTGCTGAATAGATTTTGATTATTGATATTTTTTTAAGTAGTTCATTTGGTGAGAAAGCGTCTTTGTCATGTGAAAATAATACGAATGTTTTGTTCTTTCTCCCTCTCGATTTGATGTATGAAGTATAGAAGATAGCAACAGGGGAATAGTTTAATTTTTTAGGATTTCTTTAGTAATTCAAGAAAGGTATCATTTTATATTACGAAAAAGTAAACATCATAATTAAATGATGTTTTTAAAAAAACTGTTTAACTAATCAATATTTTGTTATAGTTAGTACTTTCCATATTTTTCAAACCAAATATATAATATTAAAAAAAAATCGTGATTCTTTAATTTAAAACAATCCATTTAATATAATTAATCCATTTCCAAGATCAATTATTTAAGTTTTAGGAACAAATTTAGGCAAAAAGATAGGATAATAATTTCAATTTGCCTTACTTTCTTTGGATTGTAATTTCTTACCAATTTGAACATAACATTTTTGTAATCAATCGTTGGAAACTTTTATGTTCTAAAAATTTGAATTGTCACGCTGATAAAAAGATATTTCATATGATGATTTGATTTTAAGACGGTGGCGAAAAATTAAAAGCAGAATTACTGCTTTAATTTTGTTAAAATATTCTACAATGAGGGAACGAAGTATAGTTGGTTAATCCAGAGTTTTATGAGTTATTCAATAGTGTACTAATTTTATTTTGAAAAATGTTTGGTACTACCTATGTGAAGGGTTATATGAACCACAGCCACTCAAACAGTACCACATCCTTTGGCAAGATACTAGGAAGGAAATAACCGATTAAGCAGTTATGCCTGTTGGCGCTATCTTGCATCAAAATTCCTATTTTTTTTAATACTTCAAGTAAAATTATCTAAATAAAAAGTGGTAGTAAGATATTTTATTTTTCGAACCTTGCCAGTCGCATAACTCATTGAATACAATATGTGTCTTTTTAATACCAACCAAACTATACATTTTTAAGGATTCGAAATTATTTTGCTTTTCTTTGCAACAATCACTGCTTTTATTGAAGAATGTATAACGTAATATATTAATTTACCAAAAATATAATACATTTACAGAAATAATTGAGTAAATTTAAAGTATATTTTTATAAAAAATATGTGTCATTTTAAATATTAAAAAAAATAATATATATATTTTTATACCTTATAATAATAACTACATATCATCTACACACATAGAAAAAATATTCAAAGATTTGAAACACACGCCAGATGGCGCTACAAACCGCTGTTGTCTTTCGATTTCACTTGAATGATCTGAAATTCATTGAGTGATAATAAATATATTCAGCTTAAAAAATTAGCTTTTTATAAATTTCATTCAAGCATTTAAATTTTTTTGCTTTAAAGTTGTTGATATTTCACTTGTGACAATTTGCCAATATTCATTAAAAATATATTTAATTTATTTCAAAAATTGACAAGTCACATACTATTTAAAAATTAAGTACAATAATTTAAACCAAACACAAAATATACAAACTTTTAATATCAACATGTATTTAACAGCTTCAACTTTTATCACATGCAGAAAAGCAATTTTTGAAAAAGTTTTTAGGTCATTGCAATAAGATAACTTATATAATAACTTTATTAAGTAGAATATTTTTTAAATTAATAAGATTGAATTTATTTTGTCGATTTAAATAGGATTAGGATTTATAATAAGCCATTATACATAGCAATCACCAACTTTGAGTGATATTTCGATAAAAAAAATTGTATACCAATTTTTGGAACATTTACATTTGAAACAAGAAAAAGGATTTTATAAATAAATTCTATATTAGATACCTGGACATGCACCAGTTTATTTTAAACCATTATTGTAAGGATCTCTTAAATTAAAATTTCGAATTAGAAGTTGAGATTTATTAATTGGAATTTTTTTCACAAATCAGAATAATTTCAAACTGTGTCGTATATTTTTAATAAACTCTATTTTCTAGATAACTTCATTTCTTAAATTTTTTTTTAACAAAAGAATTTATCAATGGGACTCAAACAAACTCCAATCCCTTTAATAATCCACTCAATACATAGCAAGCGCCATCTGTCGCCTTAATTTGTTAAATATTAATAGGTATTCTAAAATTTGCTCGATCATTGGGGTCCGCTCCGCAAGTTCTGCTCAATTCAGTAATTTGACCGAGCTTGTATTTGGAAGTTTACAAGTTATATAATCGCCGTGAAGAAGGGATAACGCACATTAACAAAATTGTGATCCAAATAACTCTGTGGTCCAAATATCATTCATCATGTTTGTAACGTGATGTAGAAATTTCAAGAATGAATGCCGGTTAATATTTTGTCCGCGTCAGCCTTCATCTAACAATAATTTAAAATTATTAGACATTGTTTCAAGTTTGTCATCTACTATAGATTCCATAGAGTGGGGTGCTACCAACAATATATGTTGTTATTCATATTAACATTTTTAATTTTTAAGATATTCTCAAGTTTTTTTCAAAAGAAATTTCATAAGCAAACATCAGTGAGCTCATAAATGGAGCATTGTTATAAGAGTACTGGCGGAAAGAGTACAGAGCTAACAAAAAAGGAAGATTGTGAATTTTGATTTCTTTTTGTAAGTGCAGCGAACTCGTAATCGGAGAATCGAGCTTCATTCCTTGTTTCTATGTCTACGTCTAGCCTCCAAACAACTACTACTCGTCTTTCTTGTGTTCAAATTTACTATTTTTATAGACAGTATTTCCGGACCTACTTCGGGGCAGATCCCGAACCGTCGTCAAAAGCCCAATATGTAGCATTTGTACAACGTATTTTTGAACAAACCAACTAAATAAGTTTTAATAGTTTTGCAATCATTGTTGGCAACAAACTGCAACCCTTCCCTGAAAAATCGTGTTTTGTTTTGTAAACACGGTTAAAATTTCACCATGGCAAGTTTGCTGCTGAAACTTGCACGAAATGCTCCGGATAAATTCCGAAAAATCGTATCGATCCCACTTCGAAACGTAGTAACTACGGATTCGGGCGCATTCCATCCCCAGCCCAAGAAAATGCCTTTCGGTCTCCTACGAATCCTGTTGACAGTTCTACCTGGACTCTACCTGGGTGCGACAATTAGCAAAGAAGCAGCGGCCTTTCTTGAAGAAAACGATATTTTCGTGCCTGAAGACGATGACGATGAAGATTAGACTCTTCCCATGATGTATTTACACATTAGTTCTTCTGTTGTATATTGATTCGGATTACGGAATCGATATGGAATGTTTAGAATATATAGTCTCAATTTGTATATATGCAGATCATTAGAAGAGGATTGTTACATATTACATAGAATTATGCAATGGCAAGTGCAATCTAATGTATTCATGCTTATTTATCGGAAATAATATATATTACACTGTGACTTGCATTGCTTTTTTTGTAGCAAATTACTAGATATATAGTACCTACTACTAGTAATTATAGGTGGCGACTTTGGTTCAAGTTAAGATTATGGGGGCATTCCATAAAAGCGTCTAAATCAATGTCACCAAATAATATTTCGGTTCAATTTGATAACCACAGTGTGATGTTTGGTAATATTTTCCTTTTCGTGTCACTGATTGGTTTAATCTACAGCAAATAGCTCCTCCCACTTGTTTATGAGACATATTTCGCTGTTACAAATGTAACATACCCGTATTCTTAAGATTTTACAAAGACTTATGTAAGGTATGCTATATTGGACTATTTACAAGAAAAAACTAACAAACTGTGAGTAACATCCTAGGCCACCGAAGCCGGCATGCTGTTTCAATCCTCTGCTCTCTTACTCGCTTCTTTTAAGTATCAAAAAAGGATTTGGCTCCCGTATTTTTAAGTTTTTACCAAGGCTTCTGAAAGGCATGCCATATTGCACTATTTACAAAAAAAAAACCTAATGAACTAAGAATAACAACCTAGGCCCCTCTTACTTGCTTCTTTTAATTATTTAAAAAAGAACCCTCTGTTTTAATCAACATGCATGTATTCAATTTAATGATTAACAGATGTTTAAAAAAACCTTTTAACGTCAAGGTTAAAGTATTCCCGATAAAAATCCAATAAACAGTAACCCTTTGCAACTTTCTAAAATATTCTGTTATTCACTACGTTATCCGTATTTGGTTAAAATGCAGTGAACAGTAACTCTTTGCAACGCTCTAAAATATTCTGTTATTCACTACGCTATCCATATTTGGTTAAAATGCAGTGAACAGTAACCCTTTGCAACTTTGTAAAATATTCTGTTATTCACTACACTATCCATATTTGGTTAAAATGCAATGAACAGTAACCCTTTTCAACTTTCTGAAATATTGCGATATTCACTACACTATCTGTATTTGGCAACAATAACTGTTTTTTTTTGCCAATCAAAAACTTGGCAACCCTTGCCAAGTTGCGGTAAATTGCTAGTGTATGGTGCCTCCTTGGCGCGATTCTGAAAATTGGCGACACAGCCTTTGCAAAACAACGTGAAACGGTGCAAGAAAAAAAAAGTAGGGTTGCCGTACATCATGATATTGCTAGAAATGTCATGAAATAGGGTTGCCAAACTATAAACTTTATCGCCCATCAATTGTCGCCAAATCACATTTGGCGGGGGCACCGTACACTAGGAATTAACCCAAGTTGCCAAAAAGGATGACCAGATTGGGCATTGTTAATATACAAGGCATTTTAACCATATTCAGTTCAAATTGTGAAAATTTATTGATTGTTTATAAACTCTTAAGTGATTTTAATATCTGAGCTTGGATTAAAGATATGGAATTTAGTTAAGGTGGCACTTGCAACAATAATTTATTTCAGTGAAAAGTTACATAAGCTCGGAATCGGTCGGGACCTTTTGGAAAATAATAGCTACACATTAAACACAAACTTTTACCTTAATATTTGTAGGAAATATAAGAACAGCAGTTATTCATACATGCAAAATCTAACGTAATGTGGTGCCCTGATCTTCAAAATTTTTTTAAAGACATTTCTATGCTATAGCACCCTTTAGAAGTTTTGATGAGTGTGATCAAAAATTATCTTTAACTTTAGAATTTCTCATTGAAAAAGCATTCCTTACAGTATTTAGTTGTGCATTGAAAGATGTTGAAGACTAACATAGTCAATGTCGCCTTTTGAGCTAGTTGCCTGTTAACTTGTTTGCATGCATTATGCATTTAATCTATGGATTTTAAACATTTTGTATGATTGGCTTATAAAATTGTGTCAAGGTTTTTTTTTTGCCTTGTTCAAAAATGTTTTTTTAACAGTAAAATGATGTCTCGTGAATCATAAAATAACAAATTTAAAGTATGTGATTTTTTAAAATTATTAATTAGGAGAAATACATGACATGTAATTTGATTGAATTGTCTTAGAGTAATTCAGTGGAGTCATGTGCATATCAGTCACCATAAAAATAAAATGTCACCCAATTTTTATAATACCAATTGCATGTCTGAAAATCCTTTGAAAATTTTATTTAGTTTTTAAAATTGCATTATTTTATTAAATTTTGTTCTTTAAAAATTTTTTTTTTTTAAACTGAAAATAATGCATTTTTAAAATAAGTTGAGATAATAAAATACCCATTAATGAAAAAAAAATATTTTTAATTTAAAAAAACATTTCATTTTTTAATGTTTTACTAAGTAAAGTGTGATGTAATATATTCTCTACCTATAAATTATCTACCTTCAAATTTGTGAGTGGGACTTCCTTTTTACAACTGTCTATAAAAACAAAGGTGGGGACAAGGGTGGGTCAGAAGAGTACTAAGCTTGTAGCGGGATAATTGTGGGTTCGATTATCGCCTTGAGAAAAAAAGCAAGCTCGTAATCAGAAGGTTGTGAGTTGGATCCTCATTTTCCACAAAACATCCACTTTGCAGAGGGGGATGATGTACATTAAATCTGAATTGAACCAAGTCTTTACATTGGTTGGGGGGGGGGGGGGGGGCATTCTGCTCAGGTATTGTCCTCGACATCTAACCATGGTTCAAAATTGCAAGGCAGTGTTCTTGGGTCTTTCCTTCGAGATGGTACCCAAACATCCCCTTTTTATATATGTCGCTATGATAAACCACCATTTTGCATCTTGTACAAATTAACAGGGTGTCAATCATTTAAATCAATTAATTTTTTTTAAAAAGTCACTGATTTTAATCAATTGATTTTTTTTTAAAAAGTCACTGATTTTAATCAATTGATTTTTTTTTTAAAAAGTCACTGATTTTAATCAATTGATTTTTTTTTAAAAAGTCACTGATTTTAATCAATTGATTTTTTTTTAAAAAGTCATTAATTTTAATCAATTGATTTTTTTTTAAAAAGTCACTGATTTTAATCAATTGATTTTTTTTAAAAAAGTCACTGATTTTAATCAATTGATTTTTTTTTAAAAAAGTCACTGATTTTAATCAATTGATTTTTTTTAAAAGGTCACTGATTTTAATCAATTGATTTTTTTAAAAAAAGTCACTGATTTTAATCAATTGATTTTTTTTAAAAAAGTCATTAATTTTAATCAATTGATTTTTTTTTTTAAAGTCACTGATTTTAATCAATTGATTTTTTTTAAAAAAGTCACTGATTTTAATCAATTGATTTTTTTTAAAAAAGTCATTAATTTTAATCAATTGATTTTTTTTTTAAAAGTCACTGATTTTAATCAATTGATTTTTTTTTTAAAAGTCACTGATTTTAATCAATTGATTTTTTTTTTAAAAGTCACTGATTTTAATCAATTGATTTTTTTAAAAAAAGTCACTGATTTTAATCAATTGATTTTTTTTTAAAAAGTCACTGATTTTAATCAATTGATTTTTTTTTAAAAAGTCACTGATTTTAATCAATTGATTTTTTTTTAAAAAGTCATTAATTTTAATCAATTGATTTTTTTTTTTTAAAGTCACTGATTTTAATCAATTGATTTTTTTAAAAAAAGTCACTGATTTTAATCAATTGATTTTTTTTAAAAAGTCACTGATTTTAATCAATTGATTCTTTTAAAAAAATGTGTTAGGAAATCTTGTTTGAAATAATAATCTGGCTGATGGTTCCTTTTTTAGTCACTTCAACTTTTATTCTTTATTCTGATATTTTCCCTAAGGTTTATTTTTCACTTGCCCATTCTTATCTATTCACAATCCTTCCCCCAGTCCTTCTTACCTTTCCCAAAATCTCTCTTCAAGTTTTCTACATATAGCTAGGGTGAGCATTCCCAGTTGCAATTCTTTTTTATCCTATGTCACAATCTGCTGAGCATGACTGTTAAGACTTTTGCCATGAATTATTTTCTTTTCTTAAGCAAGCTCTTAGTTTCATACGTCTATGTCTATATAAAATACGTCTACAGCTAATAGTAAGAAAAATGTTGAATTCTTATAACAAAGCTAATGTGATAAGCTTGTTATAAATATGTAATACGAGTTTTTTTATTAACTTTCTTTCATGAATGTCCAAAATATGCAATAACATGAGTATTTATAAAATATGGCTTCAGAATGGTCGGTAAAATATAATATGCTACAAAATGAATATACATTACATAAATACGTCATTGCGATATTTATTTTAAAAAATCATGATTTTTGTTCTTATACTTTGTTAAGTATGAAAGCAGCAGAAAAAAAAGTAAACCCTAAAAATATCCATTAACTGCCATGAAAGATGAAACACAACATGTAACGAATGCACGAAAAACGTAATTTGGTACGAGTATTTACATGAAGTAGGGGTATGTAAATACTTATATTTATGCGTTCTACCCACTCGCATCTGTAGAGTAGTTAAACGTTAAAAAAAAAAATTGATTTAAATTTCTAAAAATTCTGATTTTTTTTTTAATAAATCGGATTTAAATGAAATAAAATTTGAATTTTTGATTTAAAAAACATGATTTTTTTTGACATCCTGATAATTAATTTAAATGATGATTCGTCTAATTAAAATTCATAAAATAGACCTACAAAACACTAATTTGTGCAATTAAAAAATTATGGGAGGAGGGGGACATCAACTAGTTCATACGAGAATCCGTGGACGTAATTTTCAACTATCTATTGAGCCACACCCTTAATTTTTAGAACAATTATTTTTAATGACAAATAATTAATTCCAAATTTTACACAAAATTTACAACATCAAAAATTTAATGCTAGCTTACCTAAAACTTTTTACTATTAAATAGAAGATTACATTGTAAATAGGCAATATAAAAACTATCGTAGTTCTTCGAAATGCGGGAGACATAAAAATGAACAAACGACAATAATTAATTTTTTAACCAAATAAGTAAAATAATACTAAGTTTTCAGGCATAAATAAATGTTTTTTAAGAATTTTTTTCATGTGGATTTTTAAGATATCTCACTTTTTTCGAATTGGCATTCAAAGTTGAAGTCTCAATAGATTGCTGTTTCTTCACACTTTAGTTCCTATCCCCAGTGCTGGTGCCACCACTGCCCTTTTGTTCTGTGTCCAATTAGATTCTTTTTACACCAACAGATGGCAGCAGCATTAGTTAGTGAATTTTACTCTTGAGAATAATTTAGTACCTAATTCGAGTGTGAAACACAAAATAGCTCTTAGCATAAATGTCTTATTAAAACAACAATCCGGTCATCGTATTCTTCAAACATTTCTGGACAAATTCCATGAGTTTCATAATTTTTTTTTTTTTGAATTACGAGTCAAAAGAAACACAAAATAAATTTGACGACGACAATGCACTAACTTTTATTAACAATAAATATATTTAAAAGAAACCTACTTGTTAATTCCAACAGAACAAAAATAAACTAAAAATTCCATTATATTAAAGAAAATGTCATAATTAGTTTAACACATGCTATACTAGTGACGAATGTGGGTTTCGAATCCAAATCGAATGTTAATTATGTCATATTTGTTAAAACTCACTAAATTGTATACTAGATGGCAGCACGAAAATATTGTCAGGAAATTGTCCATTGTCAACCGAATTTTAAGTTTGTTGTTAGTTTATATTTTCCTAATTTTCACAATTCGTACATTTCTCACCAGTATTAGAGAAATTTTTCAACAATTTTCTCGTTTGGAAATTTTTTATAAATATATTTTATGTGTTCGAATTTTTTTAAAAACGTGTGGATTTAGACTCCCCGTACAATAAAGGCGAAATTTTCGAAGGGCCACTGCTTTTAGTTTTTTTATTTAAACACGTTCTATGCCGGCCACGCACAGGAATAGTTGACTTCCATCCTTTTAGAGACCGGCAATGAACGATTATGAGTCACAAAAAGTTTTGTTGAAATTACTAATATCGATTTATTTATCAAGTTGAACATATTATATAAAGAAAAAGGTCTTACGAGATAAAGAACATACTGTTCTCGTTCTTTTTGAACCACAGACATCCTATAGCCGATTAAAGAACAGCATATCTAGAAAAGAAATATGCTGTTCTTTTACCATGCATTCCGATAGGGAATACCATAATGCAAAGTATTAACCGTTTCATATAAGTTCTATATTTTATTTTCCGCTTTTGAAAGTATTCCAATCTGTTAAAACTCTGTCACGTTTCATAACAATACGCAAACGCATATCTCAAAGCATTTGAAGAATAGAGGAAAGTAAGATGACAGTTCATTTGAAGTAATTTCGCATAAAATCAAAACAAAGTATAATATCACGTAGACATACAACTCAGCATTCTGATCTTTTAACTTTTTATTTTGGATGGACTGTCACCGTACATGCCGTGACATAAGGCATTGAAAATTACGTCAAGGCCGATTTCAGTTCTTTGAGTGTGTCGTAACCACAGATCTCTAACTGTAACTTCTGGATTGGGCAAGACATTTAGTTGACTTGAAGCCAATGTGGAAGCTGCCATGCTGTGCTCCACTGTCCTCGATACCACAATATTTCGTATATTTCTCATTTTAAATGGTTTGGTTTGTTTAAATAACGTCGCACTAAAGCTGAACAGTGGGCTATTGGCGACGGTTCGGGGCCTATCTCGAAGGTCGTTTTTTTTTACGATGGTCAGATGACGAGGACAACATCTGAGCAGGCACCCGACGCAACCTCAATAGGCATTAGGACATTGGACCCCGATCAAATTTATCGTGCACTAGTCCCGTATACACGCCAGTATAATTTGTTGGATGTTCTGGACGACTTTCTAGTATTTTTGTAGCAAAGATGGCAACCCTCCGATCGCAAGATCACTACTTTTTTACTTTTCTTTGTCAAGTCCATCGCACGGTTTGAGCCACCAATCCACTGATTAGTAGCTGAACGCCTTTATACACTGAGCAACTGGGGCTCTCTCATTTTAAATAAGCCTACATGTATTGCTTTTGGCTGAGTTTTTTTCCATTTTCTTTTGAAATCCATTTTAAATGCAATCTACTATTAAATTAGAAAGTCGTTTGCAAGTCAAAGTCGCAGCAGTTAAAAAGCAAGATCAAAAACTATTTGTTTGGCAATATAAAAAGTATCTCTATAAGAAGAAAATATAATATTTATATTCATTAGATACTTCTACAATGCTATAATATTAAAAAACACCACTAAATCTATTTAAAAAAACCTTTGTGGTACAGTTTAGTTGCTTCCACATTGGCTTCAACGCGCCCATAGAGGAAACAAGTTTTGAGCCTTCCAGAAGTTACGATTTTCCATTCCTCTGAATCTTCCGGTTTTCAATTTGAAACTTAAAAAGCATGTGCCATATGTCTTTCGATATCGTGGGCGCTGATTTAACCCACGAACGTAATACACGCGCGTGGCATTTTCCAGAAGCCTCTGTGATTTGCGCATTCAAACCACGTGGTCTTTATGTTCCTATAAAGGCTTCTACAAAACGCGACGCGCGTTTATCCCGTCCCTGTGGAATGGACCTCAAAGATCAACGATACTTCAGCGATGTAAACAACCGTATGTTTGCTTTATATACATCCAGTAAAAGGCACCCACATTGTAGCCATCAAAAATCACACAATCAACACGACGAAGTAAGAAAAACAAAAACGGAAGTCGATCCCGGGCTGTCGAGGGTAAAACACTAGGCGCCGAAGTTTGGGGCTTTGCGGGCAAAGACGAACTGCAAACACAAACAGTTCAATTAAATGGCGTGGCTCTAAAAAAGGCCGGTGGTCGTATACAATCGCGTATTGGTATTTGTCTTCTGCGATCCGTGTTTTGCATATAAGTTTGTGTGTGTTTCTGGATTGCTGTTGTTTGTGTTGGGCAGCTTGCACCAATGGTTGCGTTCTACGGTCCGGAGACAATATGGAAGAGTTGGGCTCACTGACTTGGGTGAGTTGGTTGAAAAAACAGCGAACTGGAGCTACACAATCGAATTTTGGCGATGGTTCTGGTTATATTCTGTAGATTGGTTTGGGAGCCCTCCGTGGCCGAGCGGTTAAAGGCGTCAGCAGGGAATCCTATGATTCCTGGTTCGATCCTAGGCGATGGACTTGACAAAGAAAAGTAAACATTAGTGATCTTGTGATCGGAGGGTTGCCAGCTTCGCTACAAAATACTAGAGAAGTCGTCCAGAACATCCGCAAAAAATAACGGCGTGTATACGGGTCTGGTGCACGATAAATCTGATCGGGGTCCAAAGTCCCGACGTCTATTGAAAGCGTCGGGTGCCAGTTCAGGTGTTTCCTCGTCATCTGACCATGGTTCAAAAATACGAGGCATCGTTCGCGTGTCTTTCCTTCGAGATAGGCCCCGAACCGTCGCCAATAGCCCACTGTGCAGCTCTAGTGCGACGTTAATTAAACAAACCGTATAGCGATCGGAGGGTAGTCAGGTTCGTTTGTTTCGGGACCAAAAAAGAATCAATGTAAAGGTGATTATTTCAAATTAAATCCGTCTTGCCTAATATCTTTACGCCTATATCAGGTTGAATGGAGTGCCAGCTCAGGTGTTTTTCTCGTTATCTTAGTATGGTTCAAAATGCAGCATTCAAGGAAAACCAAACACTAAGAAAAAGCGATTTAAAAATTTTGTTCTCCGAAACACACATCACCTATCAATCCAGCATAAAATCCTAAATAAATCATTAAAAACATAGATACATTTCTAGAATTTTACAAGCATATTTAGAAGATTTTAAACTATATTTAGCAAATAAAAAAAAAGCGTGAATTTTACAATTTTTTGATTACTAAGTCTTTTTAAGTAAACACCGTGCATCAGAATATAAAAGTTTACACGCACTGTGGAAATTTCAAGAGCCACTATGCATCCATTAAAAGGTTTGGTTTGGTTTTGTTAATTGACGTCGCACTAGAGCTGCACAGTGGGCTATTGGTGACGGTTCGGGGTCAATCTCGAAGGAAAGACCCGGGAACACATACACATTCATACACACATTCATACATGCACCTCGTTATTTTAGAACCATGGTCAGATGACGAGGAAACACCTGAACTGGCACCCAACGCCTTCAATAGACGTCGGGACTTTGGACCCCGATCGGATTTATCGTGCACCAGTCCCGTATACACGCCAATATAAGTTGTTGGATATTCTGGACGACTTTCTAGTATTTTTGTAGCGAAGCTGGCAACCCTCCGATCGCAAGATCACTACTTTTTTACTTTTCTATGTCAAGTCCATTTCACGGATTTGAACCACCAATCCTCGGATTAGTAGCTGAACGCCTTACCAACTGAGCAACTGAGGCTCGCATCTATTAAAAGATGCCAAAGAATATGAAACTAATGACCTCTTCACCCCAAACAAAATAAATAAAGTTTTCTTAGGAAAATTTTCTTTCCCAACCGGTAAGTACAAAGGAAAACTTTTCAACCTTAAAACAAAAATGAAATAAAAAGTTATCGTGAAAATGCCCATGTTATAAAAATAAAAAAATGGAAGAGAAATTTAATAATAGTCCTCCCATGGAATCGGTATCAAAATACGGTGATTTTTTTACTTCTACCACCCCTCAAAATAATATTTTAAAAAAAGCACAGGCGACCGACAAAACAACATCCCCCCCCCCCCCCCTCCGACGTAGCTTGTAGCGTCTCCCATCTTTTTTATTATTATCGTTTTTTCATTATATTTTCATTCTTTTCTTTCTTCTCCAGTGATGCAAGATTTGGCAAAATATCGCCGATTCAGTCGTTGTTATTGGCTTTTCATTTCTCATTTATTGAGGTGTTTTGCCGTCAAAAGTAAAAACCAGACGCTAACTTCAGAATATTTAAAAATCCAATTTTTAGCTCCTCCGATTGGTCCTTTAAATACACCTTTTTTTTTGTGACATTAAAAAATCCCTAAATCAAATATAATGATGAGTTCGGAAAGTTCCCATTGCGGCCCATGGCAACCTTTTGTCAAAACAATTGTTATCTTCTTTGAGAATATGGTAAACACGGCTCCAAATTGGACTATAGGCGTCTGTGGCCGAACGGTTAAAGGCGTCAGCTGGGAATACGAAGGTTCCTGGTTCGATGCCAGGCGATGGACTTGACAAAGAAACGCAAAAAGTAGTGATCTTGTGATCGGAGGGTTGCCAGCTTCGCTTCAAAATGCTAGAAAAGTCGTCCGGAACATCCGCAAAATCTAACGGCGTGTATACGGGACTGGTGCACAATACATCTGATCGGGGTCCAAAGTCCCGACGTCTATTGAAGGCGTTGGGTGCCAGTTCAGGTGTTTCCTCGTCATCTGACCATGGTTCAAAAATACGAGGCATCGTTCCCGGGTCTTTCGTTCGAGATAGGCCCCGAACTGTCGCCAATAGCCCATTGTGCAGCTCTAGTGCGACGTTAATTAACCAAACCAAAACAAACCTGACCATGGTTCTAAAATAACGAGGTGCATGTATGAATGTGTGTGTGTGAATGTGTATGTGTTCCCCGGTCTTTCCTTCGAGATAGACCGCGAACCGTCGCCTATAGCCCACTGTGCAGCTGTAGTACTACGTTAATTAACCAAATCAACCAATCAACCAACCAAACCGGGTCTTTCCTTCGAGATAGAACCGTCGCCAATTGCCCACTGTGCAGCTGTAGTACGACGTTAATTAACCAAACCAAACCGGGTCTTTCCTTCGAGATAGATCCCGAACCGTCGCTCAGTTGGTAAGGCGTTCAGCTACTAATCAGAGGATTGGTGGTTCGAATCCGTGAAATGGACTTGACATAGAAAAGTAAAAAAGTAGTGATCTTGCGATCGGAGGGTTGCTAGCTTCGTTATAACAATACTAGAAAGTCGTCCAGAATATCCAACAAATTATACTGGCGTGTATACGGGACTGGTGCACGATACATCTGATCGGGGTCCAAAGTCCCGACGTCTATTGAAGGCGTTGGGTGCCAGTTCAGGTGTTTCCTCGTCATCTGACCATGGTTCTAAAATAACGAGGTGCATGTATGAATGTGAATGTGTATGTGTTCCCGGGTCTTTCCTTCGAGATTGACCCCGAACCGTCGCCAATAGCCCGCTGTGCCGCTCTAGTGCGACGTTAATTAACCAAACCAAACCAAAAAACCGAGATAGATCCAGTGCCGTCACCAGTAGTCCGCTGTGTAGGTCTAACGCTACTTCATCTTAACCAACCCACAATCCGGCGACCTTCCCAAATTTGGCGATTTCCCCCCCCATCCAAGCTTGGCGATTTTCAGGTACCCAGTGCATCCTCCAAGAGACCGCGGCCGCTACCTGTTTACCTGAACCCCTCAGCCCGGCGGCGGCTCTCGATTCACTTTGCATTCGACACCCGAATCGGCGAGACGAATTCTTCGACTCGTCTTTTTCGTCCGAAGAAGCAAAACAAGGAGAGACCGGGTGTTGTGTGTGTGATTTCGTTCTCTTGTGTGTGTTTATCGGCTGAAGCAGAACTTCGACGAAAGTGATCCTTTGTCATGTTTGGATTTTTAGGGTGATCGGATTTTGTTTTTATGTGATCCTCTTCTCTGCTGAGCGAGACTCTTCTTGGGGGACTTGGTAACGATGAAAGGTAGGAATTTCTGTTAGTTATCTGAGGAGTTGGTTACAGGAATTGGATATCTGTGCTGTAAAAAAATAGAATAGTCATCCATGGATTAGACTATAAACAATATATAGAATAATTCAAAATATAAAAATAATTTAGCGTTTTTTTTTTTAATATGGTTTTTATAATTTAATTTTGGAATCGTAGTTCAATCGTGGAAATATAAAAAAAAAATGCACTTTTTTAAAATACAATTTTTATACTATAAATGTTGATCAATCAATCAATCAATAATTGGTTCAATCGTGGATTTGATTTCATATTAAAAATAAAATATGGTTAGATAAAATATAGTTCAATCGTGAAAATATATAAAAAAAATCACTTTTTTTAAAATACAATTTTTATACTAAAAATTTGAATCAATCAATAAGTGGTTCAATCGTGGATTTGATTTCATAATAAAAATAAAATATGGTTATTTTGTTTTTGTGCGTCAATATTCCTAAAATGGAAAAGTTTTTATCTTTGGATTATATTTAATATAATAAAATTATTCTCTTTCTACATATGATTTCTTATAGTATAAAAAATGGAATAGTCATCTACCGTTGAATTAAATTTTATACTCTAAATAAAATAATTATCGTACAAGTTTTTACGTACAACTGTATACCTTGATAAATAATAAAAGTGATTTGACATTGAGCTGATTTTATATCGTCGGGTTAGTGCTACAACTATATAACTCCATTGGAAGGTTAAGGTATGAAATACAATTTCCTTCATGTAGAACTCTCCTCACGTTATATCTATGGGCGAGTACTACAATAAGGAACTAATATGCAATATCTTAATCTTCCAGTTACCTAGTTGCAGCACTGGCAAGACGATATTACGACAAAGAATTGTTCAAGATTTTACATAAAATGTTTATACTGTAAAAACTGTGTAGTTATCTCACATTGAATTAGATATTTTACTTTGCATATTAGAACGATCATCATAATTTTGCGTATAAATTTTTATATAACAAAAATTAAATATTATGATAGATTTTAAATTATGAAAGATCTTCATTTTTTATACTGTAAGAATGTAACTCTTGCTTTCTTACAAGAGTTACATTAAATAATGATCATTTTGATTTTTGCTAAATTTATTTTGGACTATGAAAATTGTATAATTATATCTCACAAGAGATTTACTCAACGTAAATTAATGATCAACTTGGCGAGAAAATCCCCCCAGAACCAACTTCTGAATCCAACTTTTTATTACCAACAATTTTTGCATTGAATTAAAGAAATTTATCTTTTTTTTGAAAGATTTTATATTGTGAAAGAGAATCGCTTCAGGTTTAACATATCATTTTATACATCATCTCTGGTTAGATTAGATATTTGCGCGTACAATTATCATGCCGTAAAAAATCATTCTAATTTTATTTACAGTAAAAAATATCGTTTGTCTATTTTTTTTACGAGGTTGTTTCTTGTTTTTTACAATCCATTTTTTACACTGAGAAGTAGAACAGTCTTCGCACATTCGATTAGATATTTTATTATCAAAAATTTTTTCTGAATTTTTGCAAAATTCTTATACAATAAAATTAAAAAAAAAAAAAAAAAAATCTGGATTGATTTTACACAATAAAGGGATTTTCCGTCTGTTCTTTTAGATGCAGTATTTTATTCTGCATAAAATAATCTTTTTTTGAAAAACAAAAAAACTTTTTAAGAAAAATGCGCTAAAAAGTAAAAATTATTTTTTAATTTTACAAACAAGTTGAAAAAATTGAATTATTTCATATCAATTTTATACTTATTTCAAATTTTTTAAATCGGCGGGAAAATTTATGTATGATTTTTGTAAACTGGCATCAACTTCAAAAAGTTTAGTATTTGAATTCGAAGATGTTATTAGTCATTTCGCGGAAAATAGTATAAATAGAAACCCTTATTTTAAAATACCGAAACATTGTCATCTGAGATTTTTATTGCATGAATCTCAATCTTAAATATTTAAATTTTCAAAGCTTCATTTTATATAAATAAAACTTGATTTATTCTTTAGAAAAAAAACCTGTTTTATCTATTACTAGCAAAAATACCCGTTCTTCGCACGACAAATGACAGAAAATATATACATTTCGTCTTCTCATTGTAGCAAAAAGCCCAATGTGCGGATATTTTCAGTTATTATTAAATCAAACAAAACTTATGAAATTCTTTAAAATCGCAAACGATATTGTCATCCATGTTAAGTGAATGACGTGCATTAAAATAGCTATACTAAACGAATGAAACATCGTACAAACTTAAAAATTATCACAAAAAATTTCTAATTTTTCAATTAAAGTTCTCTGTAAATTTCATAAAGCTACGTTGTGTAATTATGGAGAATTTCGTGTAAATATCGGCATTCTAATCGATTCATAATTTTTTAATATTATATTTTCGCTTTTCTTCGTTGATTTTAACTGATTTTACTGTTGCCACTTCGTGAAACTTACGCTAAAGTACGCTAAAAAATGTCATAACATTCGAATGAAATATCGTAGAGACTCGAAAATAATCACGTTAAAATTTTTATTTTTTGAACTAATTATTCTGTGAATTTCAAATATCTACGTTGTGTAGTTACGGAGCTTATTTTGTACTGACAAACAAACAAACAAACAGATCCGGACACATTTTGAAGATTTCAGCTTTATATATACGATTATAAAATTTTTAATCGTATGAAATAACCGATTTATTTTGCTTATTACCTTTATCCTTCACTGCACACTATTCTAGTTTCAATTTAAGTTAACTTTCGATTTAAGCCATTATTTATTTGGATTTTGTAAATTTTTCCTTAATTTAAGTGTTAGGGCCCCACAAATTCATACTGTTTTTTGGGCCCCGAATGATGCAAGTTGGGCCCTGATTGTAAAAACAAATCGTCCCACACTGTCTCGATTTTGTATTGCGGGTAAGAACGATTTCATTTTGAAAATTCATTTTTTTACGGTATAAATGAAAGTAATCTTACTTTGAATTATATATTTTAATATATATTTAATATTGTTATTTAGACTTGCATCCAATTTTTATACTGTAAGATTGAGTTGACCTAATTTGAGATTTATACAAAAAAAAAAATTATCTCGTTTTTGAAAGCAACATTTTTTTTTTAACAAAGTATTTAAATTTTACATTGTAAAAATAAAATTGTTATTGCCCGTATTACTATTTCGTATAACTAGTCGCTGAATGTAATTTTACATGCAATTTTCATGCGTTAAAAAGGGTTGGTATAATTAATCAACGTCGCACTAGAGCTGCACAGTGGGCTATTGACGCCGGTTCGGGGCCTATCTCAAAGGAAAGACCCGGGAACGACGTCTTTTATTTTTTTTAACCATGGCCAGATTTTTGCATTGAATTAAAGAAAGTTATCTTATTCTTGAAAGATTTTATATTATGAAAGAGAATCGCTTCAGTTTTAACATACCATTTTTTATACAATAAGAATACAAAATTCATCTCGGGTTCGATTAGATGTTTGACTTTACATGAAATAATATTCATCTAGATTTTCGCATACAATTATCGAACTGTAAAAAATCATTCTAATTTTATTTGAAATAAAAAAAATCGTTCGTCTTTTTTTACGAGATTGTTTCTTGTTTTTTACAATACTTTTTTTACACTGACAAGTAGAACAGTCATCGCACATTCGATTAAATATTTTATTATCAAAAATTTCTACTGGATTTTTGCAAATAATTTTTATACAATAAAATTCAGTAACATTATTTTAACAGTAGTTTTTTATAGTAACAGTAGTTTTTATACAACAGCTGAGCTAGCACCCAACGACTTCAATAGACGTCGGGACTTTGGACCCCGATCAGATTTATCGTGCGCCAGTCCCGTATACACGCCGATGATTTTTATGGTTGTCCTGGACGACTTTTCTAGTATTTTGTAGCGAAGCTGGCATCGCTCGGATCACAAGATCAATACTTTTTTAGTTTTCTTTGTCAAGTCCGTCGCACAGGATCTAACTAGGAATCCTCCGATTCCTAGCTGACGCTTTTATCCACTGGGCCACGGAGGCCCCGCGCTAAAAAGGGAATGTCACTCTTTTTATTGGAATTTGTGTTTTCTATAAAACAATTTTCATTGTAATTTTGAAAATAAATTTTGATTTGATAAAAATTAGTCTCTCACATTGAAGAGATTGTAACAGGGTTCGAAATTAAGAAATAAATTTAGACGTCATTGGCACCTAGCAATTTTTTAGTTGCCGAACTATTCTTCTTGTGCGTGATTTTAAAATAATTCAAATTGCTTAAACAGAGCTGCCAACTTTTTGTAACCGCTAAAATATTTTTTACATAAAATTAGAAGCATGTATCCATTTGTACTCTAAAAATATCACCTTCTTACTGACAAAATAACTGAGAAGTATGAGAGCAATTATTGGAAATTAATGTAAGACGTAAAAAATGACGACTGGGTGTAAAATTGCTGTCGTTAAACTGAAATTTTTACTAGCAAAATACGACCGCTAATTTCGAACTCTGGATTGTAATCTGCAATCAAATTGTTTGGGTGTACATTCCGTCCAAACGCAGTTATTGGAAATTAATGTAAGACGTAAAAAATGACGACTGGGTGTAAAATTACAGTCGTTAAACTGAAATTTTTATGTGCAAAATACGACCGCTAATTTCGAACTCTGGATTGTAATCTGCAACCAAATTTGTTGGGTGTACATTCCGTCCAAATGCAATTATTGGAAATTAACGTTAGACGTAAAAAATGACGACTGGGTGTAAAATTACTGTCGTTAAACTGAAATTTTTATGTGCAAAATGCGACTGCTAATTTCGAACTCTGGATTGTAATCTGCAACCAAATTTTTTAGGAGTAGTTTCTCATGCAATCGCTGGGCGGATTGGTTAGCACATAAAAAATTAGTTCTTGCACTGTTGAGAAACGTAATTTTCACTTCCAAATCATTCAAACAATGAAGGCAAAAGATTTCGACGACCAATTACGTAATTTTTACCGCTTTATTAACTCATCGTGATTTCCCTTTTGAACAATCCATTTTCATTAAGTCGTCATTCCAATATTGAGGGCGTGGATCACATCAAACGCTCACGTTTCGAGACAAACCCTCAGTTTAAGTGGGTTTTTTTTTTAAAAAGTCAGACGTTCTATTTTTGCGCCATTTTTCTTTTTCCCTTCCATTCGATTCGAAAAAAAAAACGAGTTGATGGTGTCGATCCCCATTTCGAAATTTCTCTTAAACTTGACCATCCTCATCGATCTTGCTTCGATTCAGAAGAAGAAAAAAAAATACCATAAACTGTTGTAAAAATAAAGCGATTTCCCTTTCTTTCGTACATAAAAAACGACGTCAGATTGTCTGGGTGCGTTTGATCGATCCCATTGCCCCGGGCTATCCATAAACCAACTAAGCGGTCAAGACTACATGTCGAGAAGAACACGATTTTAGATAAGCTCCGGACTTGTCGCCTTTAAATTTCGACATGCGACTTTTTTTCTTCCGTCTTCTAAAAAAAGAGGGTATAAACTGTTCGTTAGATTAAGCCTAGTAAAAAAAAATCTCAGACTCGTAAAAGCGTCGACACCCGTTATATACGACTTGCCGAGATATCACTGCAATCGGTAGCCGAAACCTTGTTCCTGGGCCTCTGGTTCTCTGATAAGCGAAGATATGGGGATGGCTGGAAATCCTAATTAACAGATGCTTAAAGTTGTTATGGATGTAGTGTTCAGGGGTTTCGAAACTTTCGACTGTGAGTGTCTTTATTGAGGAATGAGACATTTGGAGAGACAAACTATTTGGCTGCTATATTAGCCGAGAAAAAATAGTGGCGCAACTAGTTGCTTCGGTAAGTTGCGGGCACTTGGATCGAATGGGACCTATTAGCCGAATGTGGCACAGCTGAGTAACTAGTTGTTGCAAGCTATCCGAGCCAGCAACTGCCCCGGCTACTTCTTGTTCACCAAAAACTCATTAGTTAAGAGTAACTAGAGGCGCAACTAGTTGCTCCGGTGAGTCACGGACCATTGCATTAAATGGGACCTCTTAGCCAATGGAGGCATAACTGAGTAACTAGTTGTTGGCCGCTATCCGAGCTAGCAACTGCCCCGGCAACTTCTTGTTGTCCAAAAACCCATTAGTTAAGGGTAACTAGAGGCGCAACTAGTTGCATTAAATGGGACCTCTTAGCCATAGGAGGCACAACTTAGTAACTAGTTGCCAGCCAGCAACTGCCGCCCTCAATATTGGAACGAGCCAGAAACTACCCCGGCAACTTCTTGTTGTCCAAAAACATATTAGTTAAGGGCAATTAGGGGGGTACAACTAGTTGCTACGGTGAGTCACGGACCATTGCATTAAATGGGACCTATTCGCCGATGGTGGCACAACTGAGTAACTAGTTGTTGTTTGCCGTCCGTACCAGCAACTGTCCCGGCAACTTCTTGTTGCCCCAAACTCATTAGTTAAGGGTAACTAGAGGCGCAACTAGTTGCTCCGGTGAGTCACGGCATTAAGTGGGACCTATTAAAGCCGAGGGTGGCCCAACTGAGTAACTAGTTGTTGCCCGCCGTTAGCCAGGAACTGTCCCGGCAACTTCTTGTTGCCCAAAAACCTTTTTACTAGAGGCGCTACTAGTGAGTCACGGGCTATTGGATCAGCCAAGGGTAACTAGTGCTGCTACTGAGTAACTGGTTAGGGTTCGTTATGTGAAGCAGCAACTGCCTTGGCAATTTGTTGTTTCAGAGCAATAAGTCGCGGGGTTACGACGGGGACATAGTCAAATGTCTCACCACGGGTTCCTCAGTAACGTAGGGCCAAGCAGTTAGTATTTATAGATGAAAGAGACCCTCCTCACAACGACTTTCGATGTAGCGACGCCTACCGAAAGATTTATTAGCTTCTGTGTTTTTCTTTTATCTGTTTACAACGATCATCTCTTCGTACTGGTCCTGTGTGGATCGTTACATCCATCGAAAGTTTATTATGAAATTATTTCAGCAATCCTTTTTACGGCTCTTACACGCAACGAACCAAAGAAGTGAGGTATAAAAAGAAAGAGAATTCCCGGTACAAGTGAAGAATCGTATTTTCTGAAAGCTGACACCCCAGAAAGTCGCAAATTTTTTTAAAAATAGTTTTAGGGGTAAAATCATTGATTGCCAACTTCTTTAACTTTATCAAATTATTCTTTCTCCGTTGTCATGGAAACTACTTTGTGCATCTGGAAAGATATGAAAGTAAAATTGCAATAATTTTAAATGAATTATACAATATTCATGAACTTACTTGTCATCTTGTGGACAAATGCCATTTTTGATAAGGTATTTTTACGGATGTCAACAAGCGTCGCCATCTTGGCGATGGAATCCTCTTACTAATACAGGGCAAAAGAAACCACAATTTTAATTATATTAATACAAATTTTGCTATTTTCTTAAATTATTGATTTCTGTAACTATAAAAATTGCTAATTAAATACGAAGCTATAAATTTTTATCCAGGAAGCGGATTAAACTGAAATTTTTAGGTGCGAATACGATTAGCGAATTCCAAATCCTGTCTAAAAGACATGTTATTTCAAGGAAAGGAAATGTTTATGCGAGAATGATCGCACGGGCACGCTACTAACAGCTTAATTAATTGACTGTCAATGATGGCCAAATGAGCGATTTTTTGCCAAATCTAGCAACAGAGGGAGACATCCGAGCTGTTAGAAACTTCAGACTCGAGCAGTTTTCCTTCGATGTTTGTTTGCTCCGGAGATGTTGTAACAGTTACACACTTGTGGATACGCTTAAACATCGTCTTCGTTCGCTACTTTTGCGGAAAGTTGCCCTGCTGTAAATAAACAGTAAATAAACAGCCCGGCTGTTCTAAGAGTTCCAGGAAGCTGGTACTGATTTCCCTTTCTAAAGGAAAGGACCTTTAACATTGTTCCATCCAAGAGATCATGGCACTTACATTGATGGATTGTGTGCACGTGATCGAACCGTGTAAAAATTCAAATATATTGAATGTAATAAAGGTTATAAATTGTATATGAACGTGAATGGGCAGATTTACAAAGTAACACGATTTCTAAAGAAATGCGTTGGTTCTGTGTTGAGACGGCCGCAGAATTTATGGCGGGTAATGTCCGACTCAACAGTGGGCTCGGGGGCAAATTTAATTTATAAATAATAATGACACAAAATTAAATTATAATTTATCGACGTAAAATTCATTATCTTCCCTGGATACTACAGTATCTTACCTGAATACTAGTTTTATTATACTTCAGAAGCTTACCTGGATACTACAGTATCTTACCTAGGTACTACAGTATATTACCTGTATACTACAATATCTTACCTGGATACTACAGAATCTTACTTGGATACTACAGTATCTTACCTGGATTCTACAGTATCTTACCTGTTTACTACAGTATCTTACCTGAATACTACAGTAACTTATCTGGATACCAGTTTTATTACCTAGATACTTCAGAATATTACATGGATACTACAGTATCTTACCTGGATACTTCAGAAACTTACCTGGATACTACAGCATCTTACCTGAATACTAGTTTTATTACCTAGACACTTCAGAATCTTACCTGGATACTACAGTATCTTATCTGATACTAGTTTTATTACCTAGATACTTCAGAATATTACCTGGATACTACAGTATCTTACCTGGATATTACAGTATCTTACTTGGATACTACAGTATGTTACATGGATACTAGTTTTATTACCTAGATACTTCAGAATCTTACCTGGATACTACAGTATCTTATCTGATACTAGTTTTATTACCTAGATACTTCAGAATATTACCTGGATACTACAGTATCTTATCTGGATACTACAGTATCTTACTTGGATACTAAAGTATGTTACATGGATACTAGTTTTATTACCTAGATACTTCAGAATCTTACCTGGATACTACAAAATCTTACCTGGATACTACAGTATCTTATCTAGATACTAGTTTTATTACCTAGATACTTCAGAATCTTAACTGGATACTAAAGTATCTTACTTGCATACTGTAGTTGTTTCAACCGGATATCATAAACAGTCTTGAACGTGTATAAACTTGTAGTCAAATAAGAATAAAATAGAATAAATAACAAAGTAAAAATTCCGTACCGAATTTATTTCTATTATCGTCTTTATCAGAAAATTATACCACCCTGGATTTCATTAGGATAAGGTGAGGTAAAATGGGTATATTGGAATATAAATATAAATTTCACATTGTTAAACTAATACTTTAATGTTGTTCTTTTTTTAAAACAATACTTCGTTAAATGGAGTACATTTCTTAACCATTTTACCCCACCTTACACTAATGAGTATACAAATAATTTTATTTTCTTTAGTTTCCCCAATGACCGACAACCCGTTTTAGTAGCTAATAGATTCAAACACGATTGACTTTAAAAAAAAATCATATTTATCTATTCTTTTATATTGAATACACTTCGATATACTTGTGTATTACATGTCACTCTATTATGATTAGATGTTTAGAAAACATCTCAACAGAGTTAAGATACGAAATGTCTTCGCGTTTTTCTTTTGTGTATGTGCGTTTTCCCTACAAAAATCTAGATTGGCAAGTTAATTCAACTAACCAACCGACCAATCACGCGTTTCGAAGGAAAAACGCAAACACTACAGAAGAAAAACGTGAGGGCATGTTCCCTACTTTTATGTTTCACTTTTGCACATGAGTGTAGCTAATAATTTTTAACACTGTATCAAGGCACGGCATTAAGGTGCGCGAGGTATACACGTATAGATCTAGTCCAGTGGTCGGCAAACTCATTAGTGAACAGTGCCAAATATCAACAGCACTACGATTTAAATTTCTTTTGATAGCCAAATGTTTTAAACTTAAACTACGTAGGTTATTAAATTAGTTAGGGTCATCCTAAGCTGGCATTTGCTAAAAACGTCCTCAATCTGATTGATGTGTGTTCGCATACCTTTCTCAATCCTCGACACTACATCTTTCATTCCACAACGCTCCTTAAAATTAACTTAATAAACTTTACTTAAAGTTTTAAGTCTCAGTTAAACTATAGGCACGTCGAATAAAACTTTATATCATACTTAATAACGATATTATTTATTGATAAAATTAAATTGTAAGGTATCCATAAAATTAAATCGTAACAATGACAGAAAAAAACTAATGCGATCAATGGCCTTGCCTCTCCTTGGAAAGTTTGGGAAAGTTAATTTTGTATGTTGATTTTCTTAATTTTGGACCACGAAGTTTCAATCGCACTGTATGTGTATTTTGTACAAGAACCACACTCAAGAGGCCAAAGAGCCTCATGTGGCTCACGAGCCGCGGTTTGCCGACCACTGATCTAGTCAATCAGATACTCTATTTCAGTTCACCTTGGAAATAGCAGCTCAAAGAGAGCGTCAAAGTCAATTTTAGAATTCTCGTATCACCGTTCTATCATATAACTATGCTACATAGAAATATAAAATACATATATAGCTAAACAATATATAAAAATATCACTTGCGGTATGTGATATCCAACTTAAAGTTTCTTTGAACGAAATACCCTTTATTTGGCCTTAGCAAAGAACAATCTCAAATCAATAAAGATATAGAAAACATAATAATTCATACCCAATTTTTATAGATCTATTTCATAAACCGGTAAATATTCTTTAAATATAAATATCTGTACTTTTGTATGATATTTAGTAACCGATATTGTTTGGATTTATGACAAGCAAATATTTAAATTGTGTGTATACTCGAAATGAGGATGAATTTTTTTCTTTAAAATCTTGACGTAAAGTTAAGAAAGACGAAAAGCGATGTATTAAATTATTTTACAATAGTTTTTTTTCTCCAACATTTTTTTATTTTTTTTGCACTTTATAAAACTATGCATGATTATAAATATTTTATTTATAATATTACTATCTATAACTGTAACTTAAACATAAAAAAATAATATTAATAAAAAAACCTGTTATGTCTAGCTTCATGCGATTTTGTCAATAAAATATGAAAGCTTGATGCGCATTTTCTCAAGAATTGTTTTGGAAAAATGCTACAGACCATGATTTGGGTTTAAAGAATATTTTTTTTCCAAGTATTTTCGAATCTTTTTCAGTTTCTTTAACGGAGTTTTGAAAAAAGAACAAATATCCTGTTTCACTTTTTCTAGACACGAAACGTCGTTAAAATAAGCTGCATAGGATATCAGTATAGAAACACTATTACTCTTATACCATGTTTACTTTCGACCTTCGTGACAAATTGTACAGTACATTGTACGGTAAGATAAAAACTCGTCTTATTGAACATTGCGTTAAGAATATTAAAATACAAATGCAACGTTAAAATACGCAATAAAAGTCCGTAATAATCCGGACATGTTTCGGGAGATACATCACCCTTCATCAGCGGAAAATGCAAAGTCTGTGTGTAATGAAATATAAATAAACCCAAGCAATCTAAAATGTTGCCAAAGACCAAAAAACTAAAAACTATTACAATCGGTTGGAGTTAACTATTGTGTGCCAACAAGTGGGAAACATTGGGACCGCAAACGTTTCATTGACAACCGAATCAATATTGCTAAAAATATGAAACGCCTCCAGGAAGTCAAGTTCAACTGGAGATTTAGGTTTGCAAATTAAATGTGAGTTAGAAAAATTAAATATGACCATGTTCCCAAGAGTGCTTGGCAATGGAGGACTTCTTTATTTCTTGTTCAACAGTATGTGCTTGGTGCTCCTTAATGCGAAATCTTAATGCTCTTTTTGTTAAGACGAGTTTTTATCTTATGATATTTCTATACTAATTTCCCATGTAAATGATTTAAAAAAGTTTCACGTTTAAAAACGATTTTCTGTTTCATTTAAAGAAATTGTTTCCTTGTCAATGTGGGGCCCCACATAAAGCGCTGGGACCTATGCGACGGCACCTGTGGTACACCCCTAAGAGGGCACTGTATACAGATATAAATATATATATGGATATACAGAAAGAGATTTGTTGTGCGCATAATCTGTCGTAGTTATTTGTAAAACAGGGCAACAGCTCAAGTATTGTTCATATAATCTCTCGGTGGCTTTATATTAGGAGGCAGTATTTCTAAATTTTTTTTTAAACGAAAGCTTGTTCGAATAGACATTGTGTACTCAATTTTCTGTATTCATTCCAAAATGAGAAAGTCTATTTGAGATAAACTTGGAAGGGGCAATTGCCCTTAATGCCCTATAGCTAAATCCTCCACTGCATTAGTTCCATGAACTAAGTGTCTCCATGAACAAGAATGTTTTATTTTTCATAAATGCCGGAGAGTGAAAAATCTTACGTTCCTTCTAGCTCTAACATATAATTTGTGTATTTTAAAGAATTTGTCGCACGATCTTCATCTCGAAGCACATGTCAACCTGTCACGCACTTTTGTGATTTGTCACAACCACTTCTCGAGTCTGATTACATTCATTTTTTCCCTCCTCAACTCCACTTTTCCCTCTACAGAATATAAATAATCTGTGATTTATATTTTTATTCAAGAGAGATTCACTTCTGAGAGATTGCGGAATCGCATCAAAGTACCTGACGTCAAAGAGAGTCGTGGTCTTCTTTTTAAAAAAATGTAACATTCTGAAACATCTATTTTTTTTATCCCCATCTTGTACCTTATTTAACATTCCGAGGAAGTTTAGATAAGGATGTTTTGAGTTTGGTCTACATTTGCATATATTTTTTGCTAATAGAGGTTTGACTTATTGAAAAGGGCAAGTTACGGTGCCAGTTCTTCGTATGCATGGATGGCAGAACGGTGAGAGCCCCAGACTCCAGTGGCGGATCTATAGCTTTAGGGCCCTTTGAAAAAGTGCCCCGCGAGATTTTCCAGCTTACACTATTTGAAAGTTTTTCCGTTATTTAATGTGTTATGAATTTATTATCTCTCCCGATTGGAACAACGCGTGAGGACATTGGACACGACGGATTTAACATGCACCAGTCTCTACCCACAGTGGAATATGCTTGGTGGAGGAAACGAACAAATCCTACTCTCCGATTACCAGCTGCGGGGAATCGAACCAGCATCGATGCCGAATCCGACAGGGGTGGTTATAGGGTTTCATGTGTGAATGTGTATGTGTTCCCGGGTCTTTCCTTCGAAATAGACCCCGAACCGTCGTGAATAGCCCACTGTGCAGCTCTAGTGCGACGTTTATTAACGAAACCAAACTAATCCTCAGTCTTATTTATGACTGCACAATTTTCAATTTTCACATAATTTTAAAAAAAGCTTATAAAATTAAAAAAATCTTTTTATTAATATGTAAATTATCGAATCTCACTGATTTAATTCTTTTTTATATTCGCGGCCCATCACTTTTACTACTCATGATCCTTCAACAGGAGTTATAGTGTCGGAATGGATCACACTAAAAGCCAAACATTGTGTTTCTATCCCGATATCCAATATAATTGATTTTATGGAGGTTTCTCGTTAAATATATTCGAGAAATGACTTCCATTTTGTAATTTTTAAAATCATAGATTAAACGCTATTTAAAAAATTGCCATCAAAATCCTTTTTTTTATTACGTAAAAACCCTGTATTAAAATTCGTTTTCAAAAGACAAAACATTATTCACGACTTTTCTGTTTTACTCATGCAATACGTCCCACAGTTCTTTTTCTCATTTAATCACAAAGGATTAGCGCCATTTCCGGGTTGCCATTCGTCACGACAAAAAAATATTTCATTTAAATATATTAAAAAAAAATATTTTAAATGCGAGCACCTTCATAAAACGAAACATTTTACAGCGGTAACGGTTATTCATGCTTATAGTCGGCGTTTTTAAAAGGTCAGTTTCAACCAGTTATCAATCCCAGTTCGAAAGAATATATTTTGTATTCCCAAACGATTTTGATTTGTTCGGTATTATATCTGTTATATATGCACAGAAGGCGTGAATAAATTAGATTGCATAAGAGATTAATAAACTTGATTATTCTTTTTTATTTTTTATAAGTTTAAGAATCGTTTGAGTGTTTTTAATTCGTTGCTAGCTTGATTCGAATTCGCAGCTTCAATAACACCTCGTTGTTCTTTTCTCGCTTCGAACTACCATAAGTGGTTTTAAATTGTTCTCTATTTTTTTTTTGTCCTCAACAGTTAAGCCTAACTAATGATATATCGTTAAAATAGTTTTATTTTTCTAGAAAATGGTGCGAATATTATTCATTAACAGTTTGTGATGTGTTTTGGAGGAAAGAAATGGCATTCAAGTTCAAATTTAATTGGAATTATTATAAAGAATTGTTTAAACTTGGGTCTGTTATTCTCTGTTCTTATTATAGTTAAATATCCGTTATACTAACGTTCTTTTTTATTTCTTTTTTCAGTTAGCTCTTTTAAAAGATAATTAATCCAGAGAAAATTAAACATAACATATAATGGAGTTTTAGTTGTGTGGTCCCACGTTAATAAGGACTCATTCAAGAACGTAATGTAAAAAATCGTTGGATCGTCTTGCTGTATGGTAAAGAAGATATGTGAAAGAACGTATGAATTTCGTAGAGGAATTATACTGTAAAAGTATAACATCGAATATGAAATACTACAAAAAGCAATATACTTTAGGAAAATCTTTTGGACTTTTACCAGATTTATTTTTAATTTGTATTATTTTTCTTTTGAGGTCAGATTTGCATGGCTTGACCGACAATTCGCATAAGTACAAAAACAGAGTTAAAAGATATGAGCGTTTAAAGTTTGCAACTCGTCTCGGCTATAATAATTAGAGGAATGTTATTCAACTCATTGTTGAGCAACCTATTGAATTACGACCCACATCACTGAACCAAATAATAAATCTAGTCAGAAATTGGTGTTAGTTCATTTTCGAATTTTTGTGACTTGGCGGCTAAGCCGCTAAAATGTCTCTTTTCTTTTAAATCATAAATTTTTAAAAAAGAAGTGATTTAAATATATCTTACATTTTTATTTTCTACTAACCTTTATCGGTTGAGAATTGACTCTGTGCAAGCACGTAGGTATAGAATTTTCATTAAGGTTGTTCAGTGACTGAGCAACGGATTTTTTTAGACATCTCGCCCCCCTCCTTTTCTCAACCAGAAAAGAATTTTCAAGATCAATCAACCAAGAAAGGGGGGAATTTTCTACTAAAATCCGCAAACTCCCCCTCTTCTCCCCCAAGAAAATTCACAAATTTTCCCTTTTTTTTAAACTTATTACGTAAAAAGGAATACGTTGGCAGATAAATATTGAAACATCATCATTTATTTTTCTGAAATAGTCACCGATATCAGTCATTACCTATTTTTAAAATTAGTGAATATATCTCACCCTAATTATGAAATAAATTTAGAGAACAATTTTAAATTTTGATAATACTTGTTTAGAATAATATATGATTTTGAAGCATCTTGTTTATACGGCCCCGTTTGACGATCTTTTCCCTTTTGTCGCCGAAATCCAAATGCTAGATAATGAAACACGGTGATGTCATGTTACATTAGTTTGAGATACAAATGACCTCAAAGCATGTTTTTGAAACCTTTTGAAAACTATTCTCCGAGGTAGGACGCCCGAAAAATACCAGGTTTTTCCTCGTGCAACTCTAGAATAAGAATTATACGAAAAATTTAAATTTTTCTACTTTTTAAAAGTATTTTTTATGATTTTTACAGTAATTCTATTTTTAATTTTTTTCTTCTTGACTTTCAAAGGGAGGGGTTTGAACCCCCTGAACCACCCCCTTACCTACGTGCCTGGCTCTGTGTCACCAAAGAACTACCTGTTCTTTTGTATCTTGTCCTTCATTGAACGAGAACTGCATGTTCTTCAACCTAAAAAAAACGCTTTTCTTTCGTTACATTGTTCTTTGATAGGTTGTTGGTTAAATTGTCCCGTCGCACCCCCCCCCCCCCCCCATGGTGCGACGGGCCTGATGCGGTGTTTCGTAACATGTTTCAATGCTCCCTATTCAATTAGGAAAGGGTCCTTACATAAAAAAGCACTCATCATTATCGTCTGGTGGCATCTTTTCATTTCACTTTCTTCTCCGACATGAAAGGAATGACAGCTTTTAAGGGGAAGTCGGCGGTTGTGATGCCACCGCAGCCGACAAAACGAACAGCAGCTGATCGATGCACGATAGCGACTCTTTTATGATTTTCTTTCTTGGAAAGTGGAGGACTGACTGTACAAAGATCTCTCTCTCTCCTCCCAGAGTGTTGGTCACCAACCTTTGATTCTCGGGAGGACGATTGTGTTGGTGGGTGATGAAATTTCTTTTTTCCAAAGTCTCGTCTCGCGACGGTGCTTGCCCGATTTGGCGAGAAATTCTCAACTTGGCAATTTTTTCATATTTAAATTATTAATTTAAAATTAGTAGTTTCTTCGACTGAACGTGAAAGCTTTTTGCCACAGGTGCCTTTGCTGAGGTCCCGTGCTAGCAAAGAAAACTGAATGTGATTTTTTAATTCTAAAACCGTTTTTTACGTATTATTGATCGAGCGTTAGCGATGTCTCTGTTTTGACTCTACCTTTCGTCATTTCGTCTGTTTGTAAATTTGTTTGTTAAGCAGTTAAGACCAAACGCGTTGTTCGATTTTCTTCGAATTTGACGTGACTGTTCCTTGAAGGCATTAACACAATGTTAAAAATGGGTATTTAAAAGTAATAAGAAAAATTTACTAATTTTTTAGTACATTCGATGCTTATCATAGCTCCGAATACATAAGTTTCATTGTCCAACCCCCCCAATAATCTGGAAACCCTGAAAGTTGGGAATTTCAACTTCTAAAAACCCCGAGTTGGGAAAATTTATACCTGCAGAAAATTAATATTAATAACAAATGAAAGCTAGAGAAGATTGGAAATTGCCCAACTTGTAATGTTATATTTAAATTAGACCTCAGAACGGACACTGCATTGGAATAGGGGTGCAACAAATCAATGCTTGTGAGAGAACTGTTTAATATTACCTAAAATATACATAAAAAAAGATGAAAAATGTCGATAACTTGGAACTGGGAAATTTCGGCACTGTTGATCTGGGAATTTCAACTAGTTGAGTTGAAAATTTCGAATCGTTAAGTTGGGAAATTTCTTGTTTTACCCCCCCCCCCCCCCCATATGGCGATTTCAACAAATTTGGCGATTGTAATAAATTTAGCATTTTAACGAATATGGCGATTTTAACAAATATGGCGATTTTAACAAATATGGCATTTTAACAAATATGGCAATTTTAACAAATTTTGAAATTTTAACAAATTTTGAAATTTTAACAAATTTTGAGATTTTAACAAACTTGAAGATTTTTACAAATTTGGCGATTTTAACAAATTTGGCGACTTTAACAAATTTGGCGATTTTAATAAATTTGGCGATTTTAACAAATTTGGCGATTTTAACTGTTCTCTAATTGGCAGTCCTGCGTGTGCGGGAATGCCATTTGGCGGGGTGGCGGGAAAATGATTACGGGAAGAGTGTCATTCCATTTCTCTTTGTCCACTCTCCTTTCTCTCATTATTGAATTTCTTTCTCTTTGGCGATCTTATCTGATGGAGGGACAACAAGGGTGTCTTGACAGTGTGCGTGCCGTCAAGACATTCGTCATTGTAACATGACGACAGGACACTGCCCGAAGGTTAATAAAAAAATAGGGTTCTTACACTTGCTTTTGGGATGTCAAGGCGTTCTCAAATTCAACACATGCATGCAGAAGAAAAAAAGATTTGACACTTTTTTGAGTGCAGTGACACTTGTGTATGTAAAACGACATGTATACCATAAACATATGAAATCGGATTTGACTGTGAAGGAGCAGGGCCAGAATGGTTTTACTTGAAATATCTTTTCAATAAATTATAGAAATTGGAAATAGTCGTTAACTTAAAACTTTCCTACATAAAGACAATACCAAGCTGAAAATATAAACGTAAAACCTTCATGAAAGTTGTGAAAATGATGGACTCATGCAGTTTTATGCAAAAAATTCAGCATTGAAATACAGTAGAACTCCAATTATCCGAACTCCAGGTATCCGGATCAAATAAAGCTAATCGTCAATTCCGGATCGCTTTGAAAAAAAATTTGACAAAATTCCAATTTTAAAAGTTTTTTATCGGTGAATAATATTGTTTTTAATAGTCATTACATTACATACTAAAGCAATTTTTTTACTAAGAAATAGTCCTTTTTTGTGAATGGTACAATTATCCGGATATTCCATTGTGCTTCTTCCATAACAGTCAATTCCAGAGTCCTGGTAGTTAATTGACCAGTCACAACGAAACTAATATTTAATTGTGCTCCACATATACATCACCCATTTTCGGTCTTACACTATGAGTTATGATTTGATTGTAATGATATTTAACATAGTTCGACTTGAGCGGTCCGACACCGAGCAGGCCAGAAGTCCTGGGATTTCCCACCGATCATTCATATGAGCCCCGTTTTCAGACTCCCTAAAAGCCAGTATTTATTCAGAAAATCTAAATTGCCGGTGTAAAAATATCCTAATTTATTACTGGTGTGATTGGCTGTTCCAGCTCCCCCTAGGTTTTTTCCCCTTTAGATACACCATTTGAAGAAATTATATCCATTTAGAATAGTGTTCCAAATTGACTAACTCATTGGCCGTGTATAGTGTCCTAATCTAGAAGGACCAGTGTGGAGAAACCCATTTGAATTCATGTAGTGAAACTTTAGAGATACATATAAGTTATCCATATGGGCTCAGATGGGCAGCCATACAGTTTCAGAACGAAACGACCTTTTCTGTTCTATACTGGTCCAGTTGGGTTGCCAAACATGAACCCATATGAAATTTTCCATATTGGTTCATATAGTTTATCCATATGGGCACTGATGGGCAGCCCACATGGATCCAGAAAAAAAGACCCCTTTTGTTCTATACTGGCCCAGGTGTGCTTTCCCACTTGGGCCCAGTTGAGTAATCCTACATGGGCCCATGTGGGGAAAACCCAACCGGGCCAGTATAGAACAAAAGCGGTCGTTTCTTTCTGGAGCCACATGGGCTGACCGTCAGGGCCCGCATGGATATCCCATTATCAAACCAAGTGGGCCCATATGGTCGTGCTACCTGTGTATCCCCTCTGATAAAGCGAGCTAATTTGTTAAAAATTTAAATGGACTCCACTGTATCGTATAGTGGTTTCTTCGATAGACTTTGAAAAATACTTTGAAAAATATTTGCTTAGTCCGAAAAATATGATAAAGTGTAAAAAATGACATAATGACATTAAGTTACAGTTAGTTGTTTATTTTTAGCAGTTCTTTCCCTCTTCAATCAGCTAAGAATTAAATAGGTTTTTATGAAAAGTAGCACATTAAAGAAATATAGCCGAGATCTTCCCCTTCCTGACAACACTGACAGGCTGGTCTCCGATTGGGTTTTGGGATTTCTGGTAGCCCTAGTTATGAGAGGAGGGGGTACTCATAAATGAAAAGCTTTCTCAAGGGGTACTGAGAAAAAAATTTAGAATCCCTTATCTACAGCAATAAATCCCAGGAATATCTCAAAGATCTTAGTAATAACCTATGCAAAACTTGGAGCGCAAATAATTTCTCACGTTCGTTATTTAGTTTCTCGCATAACACCATTCATCGCGGAGCATATAATTTTAATATAGAAGAGGAAATAAGTCGCTATAAATATTTAGTAGCTGCACGTATCAGATGCACCTGTCAATACATGTAATGGATTTACAAAAACTCACCTTGTTTTTAAGGAGTGTGTTTTAATTATATGGCACAGTCTCATTTCTGTTCGATATTTCCCACGCATTTAGTCACTGATTTTAATAAACTATGTCCGTCTTCCTGTACCACAGATTGTATGTTGTAAAATATCTTAACCCTCCTGGCGGCAACGACGAGATATCTCGGAAACTTTTCTGTACGGAAAGCGGCACAGGACGAGTATACTCGTCTAGCTTTTCTACAGCCTGAGCGGCACCGACGAGTATTCTCGTCTCTTATCTTTTTTCCTTCCCCCCAGACCTCCCATAGCTTACTAATTGGGGGCTGGGCTGAAAGACATATGGAAGTTCTTTCCCCTGTTGGGGGAAGGACACTATTCACTTTTGTAGAAGACGGCAATCTTTTAGTTGTCTACTTGAGAAGCGTAAAGTGATGATTTAAAAACTTAATATTGATTTTTTAAATTAATTTTAGATGTTGTCTTCCATTAAGTATTCGAATTTATATTTAGCTGGAATGTTGATATTATTAATAGGAACGAAACTGTTAATGTACTGAATATAATAATTGCTATTTTAAAAAACTTAAGAGAAAAGTTATGAAAGAAAATATTTTTGGTTCTGATTTATCGGAAAAATTAAGGAATTAAAATATTAAGGTTTAATTATATCCTTTTATTCGGATTTAAATTGGGATGGTGACCATTGAAAGTTTTAATACAAAATTCTAATAGTTTTTCAGTTTATTAATATGTATTAAAAAATAAATTTCAAATTACAAGTTATTTCATTTAAATAAAATTATTTGATCTAATTCAAACTATTTCATCTAATTAAAATTATTTCAACTAATTAAAATTATTTGATCTAATTAAAATATGTCAAGTAATTTAAATAATTTCATCTGTTTTAATTTTTACATTAAATTTAAATTATATATGTACTAATTAAAAGTATTACATCCAATTAAAATATTATAGTATTTTACTTAAATTATTTCATTACTTATTAAATTTATTATTTTAGAAAAATTTTTACTGATTTTTTTTTGCTGGAAATAATAAATGTTATTGATTGATTAATAATTGGTTACAAACAATTTATAAATTTATTAAAATTAAATTATGACAAATCTTATAGAATAAACTTATATTTTGAAATTAATTCATTAATTTTTCGAAATATTTTTTAATATATCAAAGCGTTATTTACAGGAGCAGTGTTTTTTTTTTAAAGTTTTAAAAATCCTCGATTACAAAATTTTAATTTTAATCTATCATTTGATTATAAGAAAGATTTGATTTGTATAAGTTTTTTCAAATTCATTGAGTTATTATAGAAATTACTTAAACGTACAGCAATTATTCTACGATTTTTTATTTACAACTGTAATATTTATATTGGGCATGCTGAAATGCCCAAGTTAATCTTGTTCTATCCCAGACAAATACTATTAGAAACTTATCATGTGATATGGGGATATTGCACGTTATATCTTTCATGGATCAATACCTCTAGGAAAGAGGCATAATCCCCTAAATCGATTCGTCAGCGAATATGTGCATCAAATGTGAGAGAGTAAAATATAAAAAACTTTTTTTGTATGCTTCCAATTTGTCAGTTTACAACCGGGAGATTATATATACGGTTTGGTTCGATTAATTTACGTCGCATTAGATTTTGGTTTGGTTTGGTTAAATAACGTCGCACTAGAGCTGCACAGTGGGCTATTGGCGACCACGTCGCATTAGAGCTGCACATTGGGCTATTGGCTACGGTTCGGGGTCTATCTCGAAGGAAAGACCCAGGAACGATGCCTCGTATTTTTGAATGGTCAGATGACGAGAACACAACCTGAGATGGCACCCCATGCGACCTCAATAGGCGTCATGACATTGTTTCGAGATCAGATTTATCTTGCACCAGTCCCATATACACGCCAGTATAATTTGTTGGATATTCAGGACGACTTTCTAGCATTTTTGTAGCGAAACTGGCAACCCTCCAATCGCAAGTCCCTACTTTTTTTTAATTGTCTTTGTCAAGTCCAACGCCTGGGCTCGAACTAGTAATCCTCTGATTTCCAGCTAAAGGCCTTTTTGCATTGAACAACTGGAGGCCCCAGATTATAAATACAAAATGTGGGTTAAATCGTAAGATTAATTATATTATTAAGATTATTAACTTACAAAAAAAATTGTGGAAATATTTTTTAAATGTTTTAATTTATTATAAAATAAGATTGGGAGTCTTTCGTAATCCTGTTAGTATTAACTTTCACATATACAAATTCTCCATATGTTATACATTCTTTCACTTGCTATTCGCTAAGCTGTAGAGTGTGCCCTAAAGTCAAATCGGGTCGGTTGATTCCAAAATCCTATAACTCTTATTGTTGGCGGAAACTATTTGCAGTTGTGTAGGATTGTACAGTGAGCCCACGTGTTAGGCAATGTGAGTTTTTCTGAGAAGGCTCTAATGACAATTTAAATTTTCATAACGCCCGACTCAAGACTGGATTCCGGGGAACTAAAATGTGTCGGTGAAGTGGTTGTGTTTTTTAATTTTGTTAGTAAATACCAATGGCTAACAGACCCGGTTTCCAGCCGAAAAGAAAAGCACAAACAAGCACCATTCTTTTGTACGACTGCGGCCTTTCACCAGGTGTGTTTTCAGGGGCAATTTAAAACCGCTTGCGAGTGGAATGAACAAAGCGGTTCAACGATGGCCCCGGACAAAATCTGCAAAATGGTATGGGGGGGGGGGGACGAGAAAACATAATGGTGGAAAATAGAAATCCCTGGTTGATAGGTTTAATACGAGCGGGAAAAGAAAGAGGTTGTTATAAGGTAAACATTAGGCGAATATGTGATTTCTGTAATTGAATAATTAATCTTATCAGATTGTACGGTACGGAATTCAGATAAACTCTTTTTGTTTGCGCCGTGTGGAATAATTAAAGTTTCTTATTTGTACAATTTTTTTTTACGGAATCAGAAACTTATGTAGAAAAGGCATATTTTTGTACACAATTCCATCAACATTGTCCATGTCATTCCATCAACTGCCAAATTAACTATAAAAATGCGTGCTTTATAGTAAAAACGTAATTTATTGCAGTAACTAACTAACTGCAAAATTTGATTTTTATTTTTAAAGTAAGGAATAAATATTATAATTGAATTATACGCTACATCCACATCGGGAAGATGTTATCTAATATTTTAAATTTTCTAAATCAATTTTAAAAATCAATGTTTTAAAAGATATAATATTTTTCTTTATTTTCAGATAATTTGAAAAAAAGTACACTTAGTTTATGAAATAAAGGATTTAATTTTAACATATTCAGATGACGAGCACAGACCTGAGCTGGCACCAACTGCATTTAACATAGGCGTGAAAACTTTGGATCATGGCAGGTTTAACGTGCACAATTCCCCTATACACGGTTGATGTTTATTGCGGAGGAACGGAACTGGCAACTGTCCGATTTATTCTTTAAATAAATTCGAAAATCTTACACAATTATTGTCGGATTAATTTAAAATACTCTTTTCCTAGCTTTATAAGACACTGGGTCTCCATAGTAAAGTTGTAAATTTCGTAATTGGCGAGCTGTGAGTTCAAATATCGACTTCAACTGCGCAGCGAGGTCGTGATCAGGGGGTTGCAGCTTCGTACATTTTCATACGCAAAAAAAATGTCCATCCTAAATAAATAGCGGATTTGTGCACGTTTAATCTGTCGTGGCTCGAAGTCCCCACGACTGTGTCAGGTGCATAGGGTGTTTGCTCAGGTCTTGTCCTAGTCAGCTGATCATTGTCAAAATTACGACTCCCGGGTTTTCCTTTATGGAGAGATCCTGAACCAAAGCCCGTGCTATGTCACCCAACCCCTATTCATTATGATGTATAGAGAGCATTCTGTGTAAAAATACTACGACATGACAATTGCGGACCCGCCCTGCTGCTGCCTGTTGACCAAAGAGGCGCATTGTTTGCGAAAACTAGTTCCTCCATACGGAAGCCACGTGCAATCCAAAGTTAGGTTTTCTTAGAAAGGTGCGAATAGCAGCTGGTGGATCACATCTTGTCCTGCTATGTGTTCAGGAAGGGGGGGGGGGGGGGTAAGCTTGTTAGGAATAAAGGAGTTCTTTTGAGAGCTGTGGTTTGTGTTGTTCAAGTAACCCCTAAGTTACGCTAGTTTTTCATTGTAAGCTATTTTTTTGAAGAAAAAATAATCTGATTATATATTCATTTTTATTAAGAAGGTATATGTGTGTCGTTTAATTTTAAAAATCAAATTAGTGGAATTTGGGGAATAGCCATTAATTAGGTCTGACTATACAGGTTAAAATGTAAGGAAATCCAATTCTGGAACAATGAAACAAAAGACGTTCGAGAACTGTATCAGGCTTCGCAGCAGGTCCCTTTTTTCCCTAAAAGTCCTTTTTTTTAAAATACGGTCCCTTATTTTAGCAAAAATATTTTTTCCCCTTTATGCCTATGATAACACATTTCTGGCCCTTTCCCCTCTCCTATTTAACCAAATATTAATTATATTTATTTTGTAATCGCCATTACAAAAATCACCATTCATGTTAGTATTTATGTTGGGTCTGCTAATAGGGTGTTGCAACTCTCGAAATATCGTTAAATCAGGAGCAGGCTTACTGTTTTTGTCTTTACAAATGTAATTAATCACATTGGTGTAGAATATAGGGCCATGTGTAAAAAATTTCTGTCCTTCCAGAACCACCGGATCTCGTTTATGCATTGTATCAAAAACAAAATGTAAATGAAGACCTTGTTTAGGAGAAGAATGATAAATAGCAGGTTCAAGTGTAAATTGTAATTATATATATTCCCAGTACCTCATATTGTAATTAGAAAAATACTGTTCGATTTACATTTTATTTGTAAAATAGACATAAGTGGCATAAGTATAACTGCTAAATTTCAATTCGGACCATAATTTTAAAATTAAAAACAAACAAACGTGAGATTATTGAAAACATATTAAAAAAGTATTTTCGCACAATAGTTACATGCCCAATAATTTCTAAATGAGCAGATACAATTTGAATTTTTCTGTTACAAGCAACTAATTTTTCATTTAGATGTCCAATAGTTGCCAGTGCGCGACTAGCATGTATTGTTACATAGAAAATAGCTTTTTTTTATTTAAAACTCTTTTTGCTCTATTGAGTTTTTCCTATAATTTTGTATCTAACATTGATGACCTAAAATTTAATGAGTATTTAAGTTTTATAGGTCCTTTTTTTAAAGATTTTTAGTCCCTTTTCCCCTAGGGACACATGTAAAAAGTGTTACGAGCTCTGCTATATAGAAAATTCGAAAGTTTTTTAAATCTGTTATTTAAACGTTACCAAAAAAACAAAACACAGTTGAGCTACAAAGAGAAATAAAACATCTTGTATAAACGAAGCACGATGTCCCGAAAAGCAATTTTTCAGGTTCTTTTTAATCAATACAACTTCCAATAGCTGATTACGAAATATATTTAAACTGAATATATCCCGAGGCAAAATATTAATATGACACGTGTATGCCCTTCGTATGCCCGACTGATTTATAGTATGCGAGAAATATGCCAAACATGCTATCGAACTGATGATCGCGGAGGCTGTATGCCAAGAGTATGCGAACGGCATATGCTTCCGATTTCGATCCAATTTATAGCAACATTAATTGGATGTTTACAACTTCTTCAGTTCCACTTCATTATTTATGGGTTGTTTGAGGAGAATTACAAAAGCACACTGACTCGGCTTTTTTATTCCTACGATCTTATTTTACTCTATAGACTTGACTTCTTGGAGTGTTTTTGTGAGACGATGTGGCCAACGGTTTTTCGAATAGTATTCCAATTACACTGTTTGCGTTAGTTATACGGTCGAAGACAAAGGAAAAAATTGTTGTTTCTGCCAATCTCATTAGAGGCTAGTTGAGGGACTGTGAAATAAAAACTGTGCTGTACGATGGAATACTGTGAACGGTTCAGCCAAATACACAGAGGAATACCTCCCACAGTGGAGAAAGGTGCAAGCTTAACATGAATAATAAATTCGGATGGTTCCTCAGTAGAGTCTCAGGACGTGAATGAATTTATTACGGAAGATATATCTTCAGGTGCTGGTGGAATCAAGGTAGGAGTTACCAATAGACGCATTAGGCCCGTGCCTAGAGGCCACAACTTTTATTTAACTAACTAAAATTTATTCAACTTACGCGTGCTCATATATACTTAAAAAATATGCGTATTTTTCAAAATTGCAACATAAGATTCGAAGCTATTATAAACGCATGAGGTATTCTAAACTGATTTCGAATTAACTTTCTAGTTTGTTATATTTAATTTTTTAAATGAATATATTATTACGTCGCACGATAATTAAGGGTGTCATCTTAATAAATGAGAAGAGAACGCTGTGATACACTGTCCTTGTCTGACGAATAAAAATTAAAATAATTGAATGGTAGTAATTGTACGAAACCAGCATGGAAACACTGCCACTCTACTGCTTCTACGTCCTGTTGACAATGATTATACATAATCACTATTTCAAAAATAAGCAATAATAATCATTAAATCATAAACAACACAACTACACTAAAATCCATTAACATAATATCTTAACCAAATTGTATTCACTAACTATATAAGAAAAATGTGCCCATCTCTACTCAGATGACGTGGAAAGAATGAAACTCTTATAAAATGGAAATTTTAATGAGGAAAAGTTTTGACCATGCAATTAAAATTGTTTTGAATATAACGTAATCTACAAAAGTCTAAAATAAGTAAATGTAAGGTTTAAAATTGGAAATTTAAGAAAGGAAGTAATAAAACGATTTAAAAATTCGTACAAAGAGCGGTCATTTATTACGCCACGCTATTTTTCATTTTATTTGTCTATCCCTCTTCTCCATGTCACGCACTGATACATTAGTTTTAATCCTCCCCATACTTTCCTCCCTCCCCCTTGTCTCCACAATACATTTTTGCAGTTAAAAGACAGTCATTAGGGCCGCTTTTTCTCACACCGGGAAAACCGGAGTCGGGTACGGCACCGGCAGCAGGTGGCAATGTTATTAAATTAGAACTTTTCACGTAGCCCGATGCGGCAATGTATACCGTAGCATTGCATCCGGCGCCATCACCGGTACTGGTTTTCCCGGTGTGTGAAAAAACAGCCTTAAACTTACACTCTATTTACTTTATTCAACATCCTTTTAGAAAGGCTGGGAATTTTATTACAATAGACTTGTATCATTGTCTGTAAAACAAAAAAAAAATACACCCACCCCCTAACATTTTGCTATTTCTTCGCATATACTTATAGTCAGTGCTCGATTTCTAAAAATAGAGGTACCAGAACAGTAACCTTCCGTAGAGTGTGGGAGTGCAATGCAGCATCCATCAAACCCAAATCTGGAATCATAATAATTTTTTACTAAAGAGAGGTACCGGAACGCCGTTCCGGAGCGTTCCGGCTATACATTTAAACATTTTAGGACGGAACACTATTAATTATTTTTAATAAGAGTAAGACTTTTAAATATAATTAATATTGTTTGATATTTTTACATTTCGCGGCTTTGGTAAAATATTATCTATACTATAAATCTGCAACTTTATTTTGAAATACTTAGATTTACGAAGCGGGTAATCAAAATATTATATAATCCACATAACAATCAAAAATAAAACATATATTTAGTTATTAATATTTTTTTTGTATTAGGAAAATAGTAACGTGTATGCTCTCAGTTATCAAACACATCTTCTAAATGTTAAATCTTCATTTGTTGCGCAGAGGCAAAAGTTGTAAAGAAAAACTACTTCCTTGAAAAGAAAAAAATGCTATCTGTACAAAACACTGTGCAGTGCGATAATGCACACTTTAAACTAAATCTCCCTTTACTGAGCACAACCACATCTGCGAACTAAACCGAGGGTCATTTCAACACCGGCCTTTGTATACTAATGATCTTTTGCCACGGGCGCAAGGGAACGCGTTGTCGCGAAAGAAGACGAACACCTCCCTTCTGGGTTCGGTCCCTCAGTCCGCTAATTGAGCAATACATCACTGTCACTTGGAAAAACCGCAAAGGGGGGAAGGAACTTGCCTCTTAAAACTACCTGCCGCTAAGAAGGCCACAGCTTTTTAAGATGGGTGCCGTTTGCTAGGTAAAGGAAAATTTTAGATCGGCCACTGGGAGGGTTAAAATAATCTGCGGCACCATCTCTATTACTTCTTCAAACCGGGGTAACTTTGGGACACTTGTCACAGTTTCTTTATTACTCCTGTCAACAAGTACTAAACTACATTTCTGGAATTCTGATAAAATATGAAGTTAGCCTTCCTCTTGTCAACTTTGAACGTGATTTTATTCTACGATCAATTACATCTAAATAAACGTCTTCCATCGTTATACCAACGTTACCGCATTAAGTAGGGTAACTTTGGGACACTTATTACAGTGTTTTATTACTCCTGTCATCAAGTTTTAAGCTAGATTTCTGAAAATATGATAAAATATAAAGTTAGCCTTCCTCTTATCAAATGTGAACCTGATTTTAGTCTGTAACCAATGGCATTCAAATGAACGTCCTCCATCGTTATACCAATGTTACCGCATTAAGTAGGGTAACTTTGGAACACTTATTAATTTTTTTTATTACTCCTCTCAATCAATAAGTGTTAAGTTAGATTTCTGAAACTATGATAAAATATGTTAACCTTCCTCTTATCAAATATGGTCATGATTTTACTCCACGACCAATGGCATCGAAATAAACGTCCTCCATCGTTGTACCCATATTAAAATCATATTACAAGAAGTTTTAGATCTACTTTGTGTGATTATAATTATTGGCATTTGTGTGATTATAGATATCGATGGAGCAAGCTGCTTTGCCAAGTTGCTAAATATTTCGATGTCTTTAGAATTTTGTAGCAAAAATTTAGCAATGATGATTTCTTAGTTTTATTAGGAATTCCCCCTATTCACTTATATAAATAATAAAATGTGACGTCATAATTTACAGAAATCTGATATATTTCTGTAAATTATGACGTCACATTTTTCTGCCACTACGGGTTCCGGGTCATTCTTTCAAAATAGAACCCAAACTATCGAAATTAGTTCTTTGAACTTAAAGTTCGATATGGTTCATTTATCAAGTTTCCGTAAGTAAAGTAAATACTTGTCCACCAATTTTCTACTTTCGAAAAATAAACTTTCTGCACATTTGAATGGTCCTAATTTTCGAATTAAAAAGCAAAAACTTTAATATGTTATTTTCCATTCTAAATCTTTGATTACTTCTTTCGTATAAGTAATGTACGAAAGAATATACGAAGAAAGTATTAGAATACAACTCGGAGAATTTTCCATTTTGATTAGGCTCTTTACGGATGCAGAAAGTTAAATGCATTCGTTTTCTTTTATTTTCGTATCACATTTGCTATTGGTCGATGCATCTCAATTCCTACGTTACATTTAGGACGGCAATTACCTAATTTTTTTCATGTTTGCATAATATACTCTAGTATTAAAAAAATACTTGACAAGAAAGTGTAAATGCAACACACAATGTTCTGCCAGATGCATAAACATTCGTTTGGAATAAAGTGAACATAATTGGAACGAAAGGAGAAAAAAAAAATTAGAACGAATAAAAATCGTCTGTTTTGTTTGTGAAACATTTTATAGTAAGAAGTAGCATAAAAAAAATGTAACTAAAAATGAGGAAATTATTAGGTGATTTTTTTTGTAGTTGTATCCGTTCTTAGCGAGAAAAATATTTTAAAACGATTTAACTTTTCTTTACATTCCACAAATATGATTGGTTGATAGTTTGAGCCTAAGCCTAACGACCATTTTTGGACATAGTCACGACTTAATATTACAATACCTGTTTTCGTGAAATAACTTTTTTAATAATTCGCATATAACACAATATCGAAAACAACCAGCAAAATTTAAAAATTAAGTATAAACATATATAAATTCATTGCTATTGTACAAAAATATTTTTTTTTAAATAGAGAGTTCATTACAATGGGCACTTTTTCAGATATTTTCTCAGTTTATTTTTTATTTAATAAAATAACCACTTACTTATTCAGATAGACTATTTTTTTAATTTTTTTTTTTTAATGGATTCTGATTATGCCCGGTTACAGTGAACTATTTAAGAAGTTCGTCACGGTTCGCTTAATCGGGTTTTAGTATAACAATAGAGCTTTTGACCAGATAATGCAATCTGAAATGTGAAGAAGGCAGTAAGACAGCTTTTATGCATATTTTGAGATAAAAAAAAACTAAAAAGTGAATTTCATTGTGTTGATGGAATATAACTTTATTTTAATAGGAACTTAGGAATGATATAAGAAAGCACAGGGAAATTGAAAGTAAACTGGAATGACTTCTGTAAAAAAAAAGTTATTTTACTCAATTTAAGTTTACTTTTTCCACAATCAGTTCCAATTTAAGAGGACAATGGGTATTAAAACTCGATTTTTTTTATGTTCAAAGACCAATTTATCTTTGGGAAAATAAAAGAAAATTACAATCGTTTTATAAAAATATTATTACATTTGCATAGGGAATACAATCTTTTATTTTTATTTAATCCCGATGTTTATGAATATTTTTAATAATTGTTTTTGTAAGGTAACTTACTTCGGTTCATAAATGGGGTAAAAAGGGTAATCAGTGGGGATCATCGAAGTTTTCGTGTAAAGAGGACACACATTTTTTAGTCATTAAAACACATTTTTTAGTCAAATTAGTAACTTGATTAAAATGGAATAAATATCCACCAACTCTTAAAAATACAATATGTTTGATAATTAAGGAACTGTTTTATTAAGTGTATCTAAAAGCTAGTTGTAATCCGCCATTTTGAAAAATCTACTTTTTTTTATCGTTTATTACTTTTGAAAAAGAACACTTGCCAATAAAATTTGAATTTATTTTAAAGGAATATCAGCTGTATTTACGTTATTTTTAATTTGATCCACAGACGATTATGTATTTAACTTAAAACCATATGTTTATCTTGATATGAATTCAAGCAAATGGCGTTTCATTTTGATAGTGTTAAAAAGTGTTCTTGTTGACAGTTTGTTAAAAAAAATCAGGTATATAACTTAGATTTTATTAATATATAAAGAATGTTGAATATATTGTAGTTAATTCTTTTCGGAACAGATGTAGTATAGGACATTTGGCGCGTTTTTTTTTTTGGCGATGAAAAATTGCCGTTAAACATATATTCCGGAACGAACAAAAACGATTACGCAGCACGATGACGTCATAGGGTTGCCAGATTGAAAGTCGCCAAAAGCAATACCAACAATGGCAGGTGGGGTCGCCATACTATAAATTTATCGCTCCAAAAAAAAAAACTCGTGCGAAAAATGTCCTATACTACATTTGTACCTTCTTTTCATATATAAGTTCTGAAATACGTATTTTTGTAAATTTTTATAGAATATTGCACTTTTTTCGAAGACAAATTATTGGAATTTTCTATTCTTCAGCATTAATAATGCCCATCACTCCAGTTATTGATCATTTGACCCCAAACTATAGAGAAAAGCACAAGCAAATAAGAAGGTTGTTCTAAGATCAATATCGAGCGGGAGTGATTTTAAGGGAGGATAATAGAAAGTTGTTTGATGTTAACACATTTTTTTCTTCGGCTAAGTGCCGGGTTCTTCGGCTAGAGGAAGAAAAGGGTTACGTGCCTTTGTGTGATAGGTGATGCCGAACAGGTTTGACCTTTATCGCTTGACCTTCAATGTGCCCGCAATGGGGAAATTAGTCACAAAAAGCCCTAAAGCCCTCTAACAACCCGCCCGTGTGTGCCTTTCTTTCAAACAACGCTGGAAACCGCCAAATTAAATAAGTCGCCAAATTCTACGCTCCAAATGGTTTTACATGAAAAATCATTTCAGTTGATTATGGAAATGGGAAAGGGTCGCCAACGTAAACCGTGCCATTAGAAAAAAGACACGCAAGCTGTTGCGTCTGGTAGCGTGGATTCCTTTTCTCCCTCATCCCCCGAATGTGTTTTCATTCAATTTTTTACACGTATCGGCGCCTAAGTTTGTATCAAACAAGACCAAATTCATATCAACCTAGCTATTTGTCATGGTTATAGGGTCGGAATGGATCTCCCTAAAAGCGTAATGTGCTGTTTCTATAATGGTACACTATGCAGTTGATGGTAAAGAAATTTCATGCCAAAAAGCGAAAGTATAGTTAAAAAATAGTTTTTCGTAGTTCTAAATTATTGAGATTTCTTTAATATCAGCTCCATAGAGCTTCAGGATTGAAGCGCCATGTTACGCTTTAAGGATGATTCATTTCACATTGTAAATCCGTGGCAAATAGCTCGATTGACATAAATTTAGTCTCGTCCAATAGGAAATCAAGTGCTGATGCGTGGAAAATCTGGAAATAAAGCCAAAGAGTCAGAAGAAACAGCAGGTTAATTTTTCCTTTAAACAATTCCTTTAAACTTTGACCATTTTTTTCCGTGTCCAGTTTTTGGTTTTCTAGTATTTTCTGTCGTTTTTATGTACTTGTTAAGTTAAATACTTTTTTTATTCCAATTATTATATCTAAATTTTTTATGAGAGCAATTTATAATATGAATTCTTATGTGTCAACTAATACAAGAAATATTATCAATGGATGTAAACTTTGGGGAGATATATTAATTTTTAACATACACAAAATTTTTCATTTAAATAAAAAAAATCTTTTTAAATTATTATTTAGTTTAACTTCAAAATATAATAAATCAACATAATATATTTAAAAAACAATACACCTAGAACAAAAGAAAGAAAATTTTGAGTCTCGGACTTTCTCAATCGCATGAAAATATTAATTATCGCCAAATTCGGCGATTTTCCGTCAAGCATGACAGCGCTCCGTGAGATACCCGGTAAAGTTGTAAATATTGGTAAGGTTGGGGTTGACCCAACAAGCCACATAAGGAGGTCCTTATGTTAGGAATACTATAGCCCGTTATTTCATGTTGAGAAGTGAAGAGGTCAAAATGCGAGAGGGGTGAGAATGTTAGCTATTCAAAAAATCTTCCTTAGCGATTTGCTTCCTGTAAACTGCATAAATAAATAATTCTTTTTAAAATAAATGATTTGTGGACGTTTGCGATAGGCATAAATTACATTGTCGTGATGTATAAAATACTTTCCTTATTTTGAAGGTAATGGCACAGATTATACATATCATTAGGCTCTTGAATGATGTAGTTATAGCTCAGTAGCAGTGGGATTGATGTTATATTTATATTAGCTATATGTCCCGGCGTTTTTAATTATCGCCAAATTCTGTAAAAAATGTCATGGAACTTAAAAATGGAAAGGCTTCTTATTATCTGCAAAGTTCTGAGATTAGTGCCAGTGACATTGTTAGTGATCTTGGCGTTTCAGTAAGTAGGGATTTTAAATGGGGACACCATTGTGGGACAGCCAGTAAGAAGGCGAATAGAATGCTGGGATTTATTAAAAGAAGTGTATCATCTAAATCTAAGGACGTAATTTTACCACTATATAGGAGTTTAGCTATGCCCCATCTAGAGTATGCAGTACAATTCTGGTCACCTTATCTCAAAAAGGATATTGATTTATTAGTACGGGTTCAACATAGAGCTACAAAATTGATTCAGGGTATTTCAGGAATGAATTATGAAGAAAGGCTTAGAACTCTAAATATGTATACACTCGAGGAGAAAATTATTAGAGGGGATCTTATTCAGTTATTCAAATTTATCAAATTGGGTGATGTGGCGGGATTGGAATTTAATATTGCCAATGTGACTAGAGGTCATGAATTCAAATTATACAAGTCACAGCTTAATCGGAATGTTAGAAAGCATTATTTTTTTAATAGGGTTATTGACAAATGGAATGGTTTGCCCGGGTATGTTGTTAATTCTTCAGGGGTGGGTGGTTTTAAAAAACAATTGGATCGGCATTGGGGAATCGTGAGGATGATGGATTGACAGGACCAACCTTGCTGGGCCTAGAGCCTGTAGTTGGTCGACATTATTTGTATTTGTATTAAGCAATGGTCTATTTCTTTACCATGGCGCCATCTGTCGGTTTTAATAAGAAGTTATTACTGCTTTAAGGGGTGAAAAGAGGAATGGGAGTGGTTTTTGTGAAATCTCAAGCAGATTTGAGCAGTTTTGAAAGTTAAGTATACAAAATTTCACCAAGCTCAAATTAAAAATGTTGATTTGTATAAAAAACGAATTCTTGGACTCTCTTCTTCTTCTTCTCCTCACCCTCTTTCTTAAAATATCAATATATAAAAATAAAATTGTATACATTTATTTAAATAATTTTTCTGCTACACTGTAAAATGATACTGTATTAGCCCAGCGTAGAGTACACGACTCGTAATCGGAGGGTTGTGGGTTCGAATCTCTACTTCAAAGTGCAATGAGCTCGTGATCGGAGGATTTTTAGTTTTGCGCCTCGTCGTCCACTGAGAAATATCTGCATTGAAAAGAAGATGTAAAAGAAATGCATATTAAAGTTGAAGAACATGTACTCACGCGGTTTTCATCCGCAGACGCCGCGCTTGACGTCCGAGATACTGGATTACATCGTTCTAGTGTCTTGAAGGGAAACCAATCAATCCAATGTTTCGGACGTCAAGCTTTTAATGAAAAGCGTGAGAACATGTTCCCTAGTTTAAATTTATTGTGGGCGAAACGTCACCACGTACGTCAGTTGTGTGGGGTGCCACTTCAGATGCTGGGTGAAATCCTTAGCTGGATCCTTGAAGCTGGGTGGGGTCCTTATCTGACCGTGGTTCAAAATTACGAAGGTGTTCCAGGGTCTTTACTTCGGAATAGATCCCGAGCCGTCACCAATAGCCCAAAGTGCGGCTATAGTGTGAATGTGAGTCAATTACTCTATCGCTTGGCCATTCAATGCCCCTTTTTCAAAAGCGGGGGCGTAAATGTGCTACCCCCCCCCCCCCGATAGGACCGCCCTTAGCGGATGGGGGGCCCTTTGCGAATCTAGTCGTATCTTCAGTTTGGACTGTTGAAAATTCCAATTTAAATAAGTTAAATCCCCCCGTCACCTACAAAAAAAATTCTCCAGTTGACCTCAATTTTACAGTGATGTAATGGAGTGAAAATGACTTATTTTTATACAGAATCTTTGAGGAAAAGAAAACTTTTACTGTGCAACTGATCAGTAAACATATACGTCTTGTATAAATGAGTAAATACAAATTAAAATATATATATATATATATATATATATATATAATGGTATTTTAAAAAATGACTCCATTTCCTACAAAATCTTTCATTTTTTTTACCTGGGTGCGGGGGCCCTACGAAAGCGCGAGGCCCTGTGCGGTGGCAGCCATCGCACACCCCTAAGGACGGCCCTGGACCCTCCCGACAGGGCCGCCCGCGTGGACTGATTGGAAGAGTTCATAAATATCTTAGAAAGATAGCTACAGAATTCATTTTCTTATTTATGCAGCTTTTTAAATGAAATTTGTAATTGTAACCTTGCCCTGTGAACTTAAATGAGTTGCAGTTAATCATATATTTAGAAAGATTTTAATAATCTTCTATGAAAGATATCACGAAATACAAACAATGTATGCATTGTATTTCGCTTATTTATATCACGCTGTAATATATACATATACTAGCTGAAATACCCGTTCTACGCACGGGAAAGAAATAAGTTACAAAATAGATACAAATACAATAATTATTAGCTAAATAAATAATATTCTTAATTTGTCCCATATCAGATGGAACCAAAGAATTAAAAGTTCCAATATGTAACGAAATTTTATTAGCAAGGTCCCGCAAGAACTTGAAAAATTGATAATAGGGAGAAGTTGGCTGTAAAATACTGTGGATATACATACTGCACTCCAGTTGATTAACATCCATATTTTTACCTACAGTAACAGCTCAGAAGTTTAAAGATAAACAACTCTTGTAATTGATAATAATAACGATGGACTTTCGAATCTCATTGCTTAAGTTCAAATGTCCATGGACGAGGTAACACAAGGTATGAAAAAGACAGGAACCATCTGCTGGGACATGTACAACTTGGTGAAGAGAAGTTATAAGGTATTTTGTAATCAACTCGGTTATCATAGTTAATATTAATCAAGAATATTTGCGTTCTACTTAACTCAGTTATCAAGTTTAAAAACTAAACGACAAGTTCAATAATTCGACAGTTCAGCCAAGTTAATGAATCGATAATATTCGCTTTATATTTACTTTTTGTTTCTCCTTTTTCACTTCACAGTTAACGCGATAATTAACATGATATAAATAAATTCGATTGTCAAGAAAGTAATTCATTGAGAAGTAATTCCCGCTTTTCCAACCAGGCCACGCCCGAGGCCCGCCAGTAGATAGAAGAAGACGCTTACTCACTGGGAACGTGAACACTGGTTCAGTTTTGAATTTTAAGTTCTATGCACGGGAAGAAAATAACTCGCAAAAGAGGTACAAGTAAAACATATTTAAGCGGATGAAAAATAATCTTAATTCCTCACCCATCAGAAGATAAATAAAATAACGAACCCAAACAAATTAAATAAATTTTATTAGCAAGTTCTAGCTGGAACTGAAAACTTTATAACACGGAGAAGTTGGCGATAAAACAATGCTGACAAATAAATGATATTCCCGTTGATTAACATTCGAGAAGTTTTACTTTGTTCGGTAAACCCTATCAGTATGTGGAGTTTAACAATTCTAAAACTATCCAAATTGTCCAAAACTAACGGTCCGTACAAATATAAGTAACAAATTTGCCAAATTTCATCTTCATAGGTATACAGAAAATAAAAGAAATAGTAATGAGTCAGTGGATAAGTGGCGAGGATTTTTACTTTTGGCATTTACAGTTCGAATTTTTGAAAATCATTTCTTAGTGAGCAATTTTGGCTTAAAGTGTACCTCCACGCCAAATTTAATTTTCATAGCTGATGTAGTACGGAATATCCTGTTACCCAATCATATTTTCACCATTTTGACATACATTTTATCATTTTTTGACACTAATTTCGCCATTTTTATGGTATTTTTACATATGTGTTCATATTTTAGTTCATTTGGCGATGTTTTTATATATATAGATTACAGAACTTCACTCACAGGTAGAGTGGTAACATAACTGGCCTCTCGGCAGGTAAACTAATAAATAATGGATAACACAAAACTAACTGAGTGCACGGAGGCTAAATTACAAACTTTTATTTAGCGATGGGCTTCCTGTCTTGAACCTTTATATTATTCATACTGTATACTTCTCTTCAGTTTGATAATATATTTTTCGTATGGCTTGCACTTTTGGTCGTAGCATTTTTCGTTTTGTTTTCTTTTTCACAGTTAAATCCCCCCCGGTGCGACGGGCCGGTTTTTATATTATTTTTACATATATGATCATATTTTAGTTCATTTGGCGATATTTTATTAATTTGGCGAAATGTTTTATTCATTCGGTGAAATTTTAATTTATTTGGCGAAGTTTATTAATTTGGCGACAGTTTTTAGTTATTTGGCGACAGTTTTTAGTTATTTGGCGACATTTTGGCGATATTTAGTCATCAGCCAATCAGAATGCTCCTCGTACGTTACATAATATTAAAAATTTCCATTGTTTAAATTTTATATTTTGCATTGTTACATGTTCTCCATGTTAATCCTATGGAGAAGTTTCGAAAAAGGGGTTTTACACCCCCTTAAATCCGTTCGATCGGAACAAAAATAGCTTACTTTTCCTATTTAAGGTATAAGGAAGAACTTTGCCAAATTTCTTCTCCATAGGTATACGGGAAGTTGGAGAATTAGTGATGAGTGATGAGTGGGTTTTTCGCATTTATATATATAGATACGGCATAATCTTAATAAGTATTGAAAAAAGACCATCCAAATGAAAAAGATGGGAATAAAAGTGATAAAATATTTTTTATCTAATTTTTAAATCAGTTTCCTGTATGTTTTTCAACTATATGCTTTATAAGGAAACTGTTCATTGTAGTATTATATTTGCAGATGTGAATGTAGTTATGCATATTTAACCCTAAAGCCTATACACAGGATATTTTATTAATGTATTCAGTTGAAGATCTGGGAGCCTCTCGAAAAATCAATTACAACTTATAAGTATTGTAAATCCTTATTTTTCGATAACAATCCTCTTAGATTCAATCGAAATAAGTTCACCTTTAATACAGCTAATTCCCCCGAAAGAAAACAATTTTCGCTGAGCCCCAAAAAGATCCGACGGAAAAGAAAATTCTTCTTTCTGGTCTGACTCGGGACGCACCCACTTTTTTAAAAAAATACAGGAAGAAGCTTTAAAGATGAGCAAAACGGATTAAATGCACATTTACTCTCACCTTAACCTCGTATCTCAGTTGATATAACGCCAAATTTGGCAGGAAATGGCCAATTTCGGCTACTTTAAAAAAAGTGTTATTTTTTAAAAATGCGCGACTTAAGATCTTTAGATTTTGTATTTTGTGGGATTTAAATAATTCGAAATATATTTTTTTTGTTCTAGAATTGTGCATGATTTTATATTTTGCACAATACTTATCAATTTAAAATTGACATTTTTTTTAAAGTTGAATTTTAGGGATTATATTTTGTGTTTTTAATGTTTATTTTCAATCTAAAATCAGAGATTTTTTGCAACGAGATTTTAATACTTTGAAAAAAAAAAAACATTATTTTATTGAAATGATTAGAACTCTGTTTCAAATCATATTTCGGTCACTTTCTTAAATGTATGAGGAATTTCGAAAAACATATTTATATGTTTGTTGCACCATGGGTGGATTTTAATTTGAGGTCAAATTACATATTACTGTTTGATTAAAATACATATTACTGTTTGATTAAAATACATATTACTGTTTGATTAAAACAAATATTACTGTTTGATTAAAATACATATTACTGTTAGATTAAAATACATATTATTAAAATACATATTATTAAAATACATATTATTAAAATATATATTATTAAAATACATATTATTAAAATACATATTATTAAAATACATATTATTAAAATACATATTATTAAAATACATATTATTAAAATACATATTATTAAAATACATATTATTAAAATACATATTATTAAAATACATATTATTAAAATACATATTATTAAAATACATATTATTAAAATACATATTATTAAAATACATATTACTGTTTGATTAAAATACATATTACTGTTTGATTAAAATGCATATTATTAAAATACATATTATTAAAATACATATTATTAAAATACATATTATTAAAATACATATTATTAAAATACATATTAGTGTTTGATTAAAATACATATTACTGTTTGGCCAGACGCTGCTGTGGTACGCCGTGGTTTGATTTGCCACGGCCGGAACTCAAACCAATTATTACGAATTCCCGCGCGCTATCGACTACGCTACAAAGACACGTTTTAGCTATATCTTGGAATTATTTTATTTAAGATGTTTGTTTATGCGATAATTATTTTAAACAAACCGTTGATATTTAAGGGATGAACGCACGTTTCGTCACTGCTCCGGGTAATTCTCTTTATCTTGAAATCCCACTTGCTATCATACGTTGAGTGTATACGGCTATTTTGATAAATTTTAAACAACAAACATCCGTATCATACTATAATCGACATTTTGGCGACTTCTGTCATTTTCAGTCTGGTAACCCTGCAGATATTTAACCCCAGCGTCAAAACATTCAATTTCCATCCTCAAGTAGAAGGAATAGACCGAAGAAACAAATTAAAAAATCGCACAGATTTTGGCCTCTTTGATGGCAGGAAACTTTGACGGCCACTCCTATAGTAAGAGGTCAAGTCAACCGTTTAACGTATTTGTGCCTTCCCCTTCGGAAAGTTAAAAGGAACTATTTCGTATTTTGAGTGCATTTTAGTTCGTCTTAACATAATTTTGACGCACTTTTAATTTCAGTTTGGATGTATTTATTCTTTTACAGTATTTTGATTCATTTAATTTTTATTTAGTAGCTGAGGAGCAAACATTCAAAACGTGTTTTGTAAAAATTATCTGAAATTAGATTATTACATCACTAAACGCTCCAAACTTTCCATAGAACTAATCTGTTTTATCCGTCCCATTGGAATAAACTCCCAAAGATTTTATTCTTTGCATGAGTCAACAGGGTAAAGTGGAGGAAAATAGGTCTTAAAAAAACTCGATTTTTGACATACAAAAAAACTTGATTTTTGACACACAAAAAACTCGATTTTTGACATTCAAAAAACTAGATTTTTTACATTTAAAAACTTCGATTTTTGATATTGAAAGTCCAATTTCTCATTGGAAGAAAATTGTAAAATTACAATTGTTTTATAAAACCGTTCAGTTATTATCCTTGGAAACATAATCTTATATTTTTATTTGATTCTGAAGTTTATAAATATTCTTTTAATACTTATTTTTTTAAGGTAACCTACTACGATTCATAGATGGAGTATAATGGGTACCCTGTGGGAATTATAGAATTTTTAGTATAAAACGGCATTATTAGAACGAACTTTTAAATAAAATTAGTAACTTGAATAAAATATAAAAAATAACAATCTTAAAATCATAAAAACTTAATATATTCGATTATTAATGGACTGCTTTTCTTCCTAAAATCAAGCTGTAATTCGTCATTTTGAAAAATCAACTATATTGTATTATTTATTTCCTTCGAAATAGAACACCTGCTAATATTATTCTTGATTTGCTTGGATTCAGAAACCTATGATTATACTTTATTTTTAATTTGTTCCGCAGACGATTTTTTTTATTTACTTTCAAACATTATATTTAACTTCGAGTAAAACAAGCAAATGGTGGCCATTTTTTGTATCAAAATATGCTCTTTTGCTGACAGTTTATTTGAAAAAAAAAAAACTTATGTCACTTCACATTATATTAACATAAACAGGGTTAAATATATTACAGTTAGGTCTTGTCATTTATAAGGTTCGAAATTCATATTTTTGTAAAATAATTGCACTTTTTACTAAGTTTGTCAAATTTTTACGAATTTCCTATTCTTTAACATTAATAATTCGAAAATACATTTTTCCCACTTTGCAAAACATTGAAGCTAAAAACCTTTCCCACAAAAAAAAAATACTGAAGCAACATCCGATAAAAGTGCTGGGGCAAATACCTCTCGAATCGCCGCCACTATTTGGCAGGGTCAATATAATGGCTTTGAACAACAACATGTAACAAGTTAAAAGAAAAAAAAAAGAATGTAATGTTTTACAGTAGTCTAATAGAAATATTTACATAATCATAAACATTCGGTGTTTTATAATAAATTATATTTTTAGATGTCATTTTATTCAGCATTCTAAAAGAATGGGTTTTCGTATAACAAAAGATCTTCAAATTTTCATTGACATAAACGGGGTATAAGAACAGAAACTTAAAATAATTGCCGATAACATCTTTCCTAAATCTCCCATAAAACTTTTCTCCGCCATAAAAATGTCCGAAATCTTTGTCTGCAATAAGCCATCAATAAGAATTACTCGTCGGAGAGATTCACGCATGCTTGAAGTTTCCCTTCGAATATTCCGAAACAAAACAAAATGGCGGCTCCTTTCCGAGAACGAAGATTCTTTTTCGATGTCAAGCCCGCGGGAATTACGGTCGCTGTCGTGCGCGAAAACTTCCAAACAAGGTGGAAGTTGCGACCGAAAAGCAGTGTGAAAAATTCCACTAGAAAATAAAGAAACGGAAAGTCGGTTGATATTTCAAGAAACGGATTTTAAAAAGGTCACAGAAGTCTGCAGTTCAGTTCACCTCTGCTCGACAAGCTCAAATTTTTTGATCAGGTCGCATCGCGCAGCAGCTTTGGTTGGATTTTTAATGTTATTTTTTGGTCGCTATTATTCTTTGTAAACGCCTCGTTGGAGTTGAGACCGTAATTTTGGTTCGGATAGTTGCAGTCTGAGATCCTGTAATAATAGGAGTTTCGCAGCAGCTTTTGAAAAATAGAGCCATTTTTCGAATTTTTCTCGGTAAGAAGCTTTTGTTGTAGGAAACCGGTGAACTTTTGTCTTTCGGTGAACTTTCGTGTAAGTGTTATAATTTGGACGATAACACTTTTGTCTTTTCGTGAACTTTTGTGTGAGATTTTTCACGTCGCAGAGTAATTGAATGCTTTGAGGGAAAGAGCAGTAATTCATTCGTTTCTACACTTTAGACATTCTGAAGAATTATAGCAATGGTACAACTACTATACTACTATCATATGATGTAAAAATTTCTTCATAAAACCAGTATTTTAATGTTAAACAATAATTTAGCAATGACATAATTTAAAAATAAATTATGATACTAATTTCTTCTAAAGTTCTTTCTAAAAGTTATTTCAATTTTGTGGTTGATTTCATTAAAAAATTACCACTTAAATTCTAGATAAAATAAAAGCAAAGTATATTTTAAAATTAATGGAAAAAATTCTATGAATAGTACTTCATCTATTAATTTAGATTAGGAAATATATAATACGGATTAAATTTCCGACGTACATTTTATGATAAGTAATATTCTGAGTTTTTCTTTGAATATACCGATTTTGATCCGATAGCAACTAGGATTCGAAATTAGAAGTCGTTAGTCGTATTTTGCACCTAAAAATTTTCGGTTTGACGACCATAATTTAACTCCTAGTCGTCATTTTTGACGCCTAACTTTTAATAAAAATTTTACTTTGACGAACGTAGTTTTACACACAATCGTCATCATCATAACTCTTTACAGTGTTTGTTTATATGTATACACTTAAATAAAGCTGTCAAAAGCTTTTAATCATAAAAATTGATTTTCAATAATTGCTCTGAAATTTTTCAATATTTTTGTCAGTAAGACGGTGATATTTATAAAATACAAATGAAAACATGCTTCTAATTTTATGCAAAAGGAGCTTTACTAATTACAAAAAATATCGTAACTTTGCTTTAACAAGTTTAATTAATTTAAAATTAATTAAACACATCACCTTTGTTGTGCGACTTAAACTCACGCTAAAACTCCTTTAGTTAACAAAAACAAATATAAAAACTTCAGGCGTAACCATTTAGAAGTTATGGAGTTACTAGACCTAACTAATGTCTGTTTAATGTATTCTTAGATAGACCACTGTATCACTGGATATTCTGGTAAATAGAAAAGCGATTCAGGACTATTTTTGTTACTTAATCCGTTACAGGTCGTTGCAAAGCAAAGGTCAGCAACTGACATGTAACTGTGCGCTCTGAGAAATAACAAAAACCCACATTCATTGATAGTGTCCACAGTCATAAAAATGGCGGCTAACAGTCTTTCATGTTCCTTAAAGACTCGAATTTCGATTGTTCTTCCGACTCTTTTTCATTCAGAGATGGAACATTCCGAAAAATATTTACGATCCGAAATCTGCGATTAGTATCCCGTACCGTTAGAATATTAATTATTACGATATGTGAGAGAAAACGGTGGTTTTATCTTCCGTAAAACAGCACACCGCAATGGAAGACATCTTTTTTTTTCTTCAAAATGGCGGACTAATTAGAGGTAACGTACGATAAGATTACGAAGCTAATTTTTATTACTCTAATCTTAAGTCACGACGCGTTGCGTAACTGGAGGGAAGACTCTTAATATTCTTTTATTCCATTTGATATTCCATTGGATTTGTGTTTTTGCAAACGCGCAGACGATCATTAATTGCAAGATATTCAACTTGCTAAGGATGTCACTTAAAATTCTTTTTTTTGCTATTAGTGTCTTCCTATTGTTTAAAATGTATAGTGTTTGATGCCTGATGCTGTTTTTTTAAAAAAATAATAAAACGAGTTCTTATCTTTTACGGGATCCCATTGTGCTATTATGTAAAATTTAAATTCTATTGTAAACCGTGAATAGCTTTCAATTTTATTTTTGATGGAAATAATAACGTGCGTTTTGAGTTATTAGAAATGGTGTGCGGCAGTGTTGAATAATGTAGAAACTTAAAATTAAATTAGTGAATAATCACGAATATCTTTAAAAAAAAATCTTCTTTTTTAAAGAAGATAATTTTTAATTCGTATTTGTGTGCTACTTTCAGTAATTTTTCATTTTTTTTCTTAGTTCCGTTTTCAGATAATGAATTATATATTTTTTTTGGTAAGAAAACAGAAGATTTTACCTCCTACTAAACAGCGCCGGATTTAAGATTTTTGAGGCCCTAGGCCAAGTTTCTGAGCCGCCCAGGGGTTGAAGTTATGTATGTAATGATGCACCCTCGTACCTTTTAACTCTTATTTTCTGATCCATTTCTAAATGTCTTCTATTTTTCCCATTACTCTTCAGTTTTAATTGCGCATTGATCCCACGCAAATCGCATTCCATTTCTCTGAGATATGCTTTTAATCTTATTTCTATTCTTTTATGGTCACCGGAATGCTTGGGAAACTAAATTTATGTTCACGTTGGCAACGATCTTTGTTAGGTTATTCTGATATTCAGTGCATTCCTAATCTTAGAAGATGCAAGACGTGTGTGTCTGCGTCCGAAGTTTTAGCCGGGTCACCAATAGAAGCTAAATAAACCAACTTAAAAACTCTAATACCGATCGTGAACTTTAGCACCTTCGGCCATAGAATAATTCTTTATATTTAAAACGAACTATTATATATATGTAATTCAGGAGTAGCTTGATGTTCGAGTGGAGTAGTATTATCAAATTATCAATTTAAATCCATGACATCTAGATCTTGTACCAATCATCCACATCACCCAGTTTGATAACGTTGAATAGCTGAATAAGGTCCCCTTTAATCTTTCTCTCCTCGAGTGTATACTTATTTAACCTTAGAACGTACAACGTGCTTCGGGAAGGACGTTATGTAATACTGATAGGACTCACCATTACAATCGTATAAAGTTTTTTCCTTCCTTTTGACAGGAAGGAATTTTATGAACCAGAAAGTTCGAAAAATTCTAAAGTGGCGCTAAAAAAAATTTAAAAATTCCAACTGTAATCTTTTACGTACAAAAGTACTAACTACGTACGATTAGGATCTATGATTCCTTAATCTAAAAGAATATTATATATTCTAACACCTAATATAATTCAATTTGGCGACAAACGCACTGATGGAACCTCGCGTTCCGCAGAAGGGTTATTAGTGACGATCTGTTTGCTTCGAATTGTCGTTAAGAAACGTCAGAGGCGTTTCCTTTCAGGATTCAACTTGAAAAGATGATTGCAGATAACAATGAAACTATAATCACACGGGCACAACAATGGGGGTGACGTTCTCCACAGTAGCTTAATCCTTTTTCGCGTTCGTCAAGCTATACTATGATTCATGGCGGCGTTAAAAAATGGGAATCAAAATTAATGCTTTTACTGGATTAGAAAACTAATTAACCTTTGAAACCCCATAACACAGAAGCCGGTTAAGGAGTGTGAGGATGATAATTAATAGTGAGAAGATGACGATTGCGGTTCAGGATGATGGATCTCAAAATGGCTTGACAGAAAATGGTCTGAATCATAGATAAAAAAAAGTTTCCGCTTGTCAATGTTAAATATATGGAATAAATTGTTGATCTCGCGTTTCAAGGTTCTTCGTAATGCTATTTGATTAATTTTTTTGTTGAAAAGTGTATATTTTTGGTGAGGATCGTTTATTTGTTAATGTTTTATAATAATCCAAATATGTTTTTTATAAGAACAGTGCAGTAGAGCTACATATACATATTAGTTAACTTTACATTCAAATAGACTGACACAAAAGTCCAGATTATAATTTTCAACCACGTTTACCTGTTCTAATAAGCCAAGTATACATCCTGTTTAGTAAATATCGGATTTATCAAGCTTCAATGCGACTTAAATATAAAAATACAGTTCAAATACTAACGACCAACAGCGGGGGGGCCCAGCAAGGTTGGTCCCATTTAGCATATCCTAACAACCCACCAATACTACTCCGGCCTTCGAGCATGAATGGACTGTAGTAGAGCGAATATGATGTCATAATCGTGAAACCATCATATCAGACCGAATGGCCTCAGACACGCGACTTCTTTTCAAAATTATGAATTAAAAAATACTCGCGATTGGCTGATGAATTGGGAAATGTGTAACAGTGAAAATTTGTGAATGGAATGACGTAATTAACCATGTGTCTGAGGCTATACATGTTGGCCTCACTTTGATGTTAGCGAGATTATAACATTATGTTTTCTCTACTATGAAGGATCCATGCTCGAAGATTCCGGCTGTTTTTTAAAACTACCTACTCCTGACGAACTTCCCTCCCCTTAGGTTTAGTTTGATTATTTAACGTCGCACTAGAGCTGCACAGTGGGCTATTGGCGACGGTTCGGGGTCTTACCACCCCTTAGAAATGCACTGAGTTAGGAAGGATTGCGCAAGGGGCTTTGCCATCGATGGGAAAGTTGAGATTCACATGGATACCAGTGACCATATAAGGACAAGAACTGGGTTATTGAATACATAGGAAAACATAAGAATGGATTGTAATTTGAATGAGATCGATGCGCATTTGAAACTGAATAGCAATTTAGAAGGCCATTATAGAAAAAGAGAAATGATTTTTAATAGATCAGAAAATAAGAGTTAAAAGTAACGTGGGTACATTACATGGATGTTTAAAGATATAAGCTTGTCGCTAAACTGTAAAAAAATCGTACTTAAAAATGAGTACCTGAACCTACTCGTTTTTAGTTGAGTACAATTGCATCGCAAATGAGCGATGACGTACTCAAATTTAAGTTAATCGTACTTCCTCAAAAATGAGCAGTGTGATTTAATATTGCTAATCTCAGCTTCTGTTTCAGCCATCTTAACAAAACGACCTGACACACTTAAAATAGTTGTTCAGAAGATGGTTTTCCACATGATTTGATGTCAGTTGCTTAATTGAAACTGAGTTATTACAACTCAATTATCTTACTTCCCATTCTTTTGTCACACCTTTTAAAAATTTCTTTTGTATATAACTTCTTCATCTCGCTCTGGTAGTTGTAGGCATTGTACTGCGGTATCTGAGGATCGGGATTCGATTCCCTATAAGTCTTGGTTGTTATTGTTGAAATAGTTGTTCAGAAGAATAGTTGTTCAGAATTATTTTGTTTATAACTTCTTCATGTCGGCTTGGTAGTTGTAGGCATTGTACTGCGATACCTGAGGATCTGGATTCGATTCCCTGTAAGTCTTGGTTGTAATTGTTGATATTTATTTAAACTGATTTGTGAAGGCAGCCTATGTAGACAAGCAAGTGTTCTTTTTATTCATTTTTGAGTACGTCTATTTCAAAAAATGATACTTATGTATTCAGAGCCATGATAAGCATCGAATGTACTAAAAAATGAGTACATTGTACATATTTTTGAGTACCTAATTTTAACAGTGTATAGTTAGTTCCCGAAAAACCTTCAACTAATTTCGTAGCCGTATGCTGAACCCTTTCTAACAAATCGATATCTTCTTAAAGAATATGTGATTAAAATTGTACTGATACTCAAGATGGCGGCCTAACCAACCCTCTATATAATATATAGCAATATATAAAAGAAAACCCACCGTGGTGGCCCCATATAAGTGAAATCCTCACCCAACCCTGTCCCAGGCCCCAAGTTATGAAGAAACAATACACAGAAATATAAGAAAACGTCTTATTATGACGTAGGAGCCTTATGATTTATGTGATTCAGAGAAAGGACAGAACCACAATTGGCCCCCTTCCACTTCCAGAAACCTTCTAATCACCGCGTTTAGGTAGGCCGGTCACGCATATCGGGGGCCCCCTAGCATCTGGCCCCCTATTTTTACGACTTTTTAGGAGGCCCTCCGCCATACAAGGGCCTCACCTTTTCCCTTAGAAAGACTTAAGTGGACGTCTGTGTTACTCCTTCAGAGCGACAACAATGGACTCTTTTGTCTTTTGCGAGAGATGATATTCCGTCTCTATTGAGACGCGAGTTTCTGGCGTTTGTATTTATATGATTTATTGGTAGGTTGGGATTTCTTTTTCGGTACAATGGACTGGCAGATATTCTTTTGTAGATTTTGGCGAGATAAAAGAATCGGGGTTGGATGGCATGGATCGCTTAGTCGAAATGATCGTGAAATGGGCGACAGGGTGGAATGGCGGGAGCAGACGTAAATCAACCATTTCGTAAATATTAAATCGAATTTATGACTTGTCACTGTGTAATGGCGTCTTCTGTTAGTGATTCATTCGGATTTCCCTCAAAGGACGTCTAACGTGAAGTTTTTTTTTTTGATAGATTTTCCCAGATAACATTCGGGTGAACGACATGTGTTCCACTGTAAGAGTTCAAATATGTATTTTAAGTAATAAATTTTAAGACGATCAACTGTAGGAGTTCAAATATGTATTTTAAGTAATACATTTTAAGACGTTCAACTGTAGGAGTTCAAATTTGTATTTTAAGTAATACATTTTAAGACGTTCAACTGTAGGAGTTCAAATTTGTATTTTAAGTAATAAATTTTAAGACGTTCCACTGTAAAGAGTTCAAATATGTATTTTAAGTAATAAATTGTAAGACGTTCAACTGTAGGAGTTCAAATTTGTATTTTAAGTAATAAATTTTAAGACGTTCCACTGTAAAGAGTTCAAATATGTATTTTAAATAATAAATTTTAAGACGTTCAACTGTAGGAGTTCAAATATGTATTTTAAGTAATAAATTTTAAGACGTTCAACTATAGGAGTTCAAATATGTATTTTAAGTTATAAATTTTAAGACGTTCAACTGTAGGAGTTCAAATATGTATTTTAAGTAATACATTTTAAGACGTTCAACTGTAGGAGTTCAAATTGTATTTAATACATTTTAAGACGTTAAACTGTAAATAGTTCAAATATGTATTTTAAGTAATAAATTTTAAGACGTTCAACTGTAGGAGTTCAAATTTGTATTTTAAGTAATAAATTTTAAGACGTTCCACTGTAAAGAGTTCAAATATGTATTTTAAATAATAAATTTTAAGACGTTCAACTGTAGGAGTTCAAATATGTATTTTTAGTAATAAATTTCAAGGCGTTCAACTGTTCAAATTTGTATTTTAAGTAATAAAATTGAAGACGTGGGGGCAAGAATAAGACAGCTCCAGTTTTTAAAATTGTTCAGGAAAGACGAAAAACATTGAACGCGTTTCTTGTATCCTGTAATACAGCGGTTCTGAACCTGTGATACGCGTACCCCCGGGGGTATCTGGCGGTCCTGTTGGGGGTACGCGAAAATATCAATAGTAATTGGTAAACGAACCTCAAATAAAAAATTAATAAGATTCTACTTGTTATATTTACTCTTTTTTTATTAGCCTATAAGTCAATAAAAGCCTGTGGCACAAAGAACTACTTGGCTACACTCGGTATCGAACCGAGGAACTTCGGCTTGCTACGCCGATATTCTGCCAGTCAGGCCAAAGAGATCAATCACTCTCGACTAAGCGGGCGTATCGGGTAGATGAAGTGAAGCCTATAAGTCATCAATTTGAAAAGTTTTATCAATGGGTAAGTAAAAAAAAAATATTGAGTGCCACTGTTACAATACAAAAGTACGGCCCTTTCTTCTTTATGTCTCTATAGCCATTGCTTAGAGTTGTCTGGTTCTTGCACTAATCGACAAAGAAGTTTTTTCCTTATTGGAGTAAGTGAAAAGGTGTAAATTTCTTCAATTGTTGTGCCAAAGCGATGAATATCATTTCAAACTTTTGGTGGTCAATTAAAATATTTTCTTTTGGGTTCGAGCTATTACTTTAGCTCCGTCGTTAAAGTATCGGCGTGGCATGCACACCGCATCAGGTTCGATTCCGGGCGTCTGCAAAAAGCCCGAAAAGCCGTATGGTGGAAATAATGTAGCATTAGAGATACACAATGGGCTTCTAGTGACGGTTAAGGGTCTATCCCGAAAGAAAAGACCATGGAACACTGCCACGTAATTTCGAGATGACGACACCTGAACTAGCACCCTATTTTCTAAACTTTCACACTACGGCCAATCAATTGTCATACTGTAGATTTAACGTGCGATGAGACTAGAATCAAACTCGTAATATTTCGAATACGAGATTGCCACTCTTAACACAGCACGCGGCTCCCAAAATCCTAGTAATGTTTTTAATGAAAATGTATATCGCAATTTAAAACACATAAATCAAAAATATTAATTAAGAGGAATTTTCTCTAATTGGGATATTTCTGGTGGATTTCATAGTTGATGACTCTTCCCATTGTCTATTTCTGCTTCAGTCATAATCACAGCCAATAAACGATTCGTAAATTTAAATTACTGTCGAAATCACATCTGTGACCATAGCCAGGATACCATCACACACACAGATTAAAATACAATAAAGTTCTTTTTTACAAAATATGAACATTTTAGACATGTTCATTTAGACATTACAAAGAAAAAAAATTCTAAAATCATCTTTTTTTTTTATGGTCACAGTGAAATAGTTACCTTCTGGCTAAAATAAACTTTTGACCGTTCCAAACAGAGAACACCGAACAAAAAAAAAAAAAAATCCTCAATAAATAGACCAAATAATTAAATTTCTTTCCAGCGTGTCAGTCATCGAATTGCTTGAAAAGTTTAACTTATTCCCATAGTTTAGACGAATCCAGAGTGTCAAAATTCCAATTCCTTTCCTCATTAGGCTTAAGATTCTCAGAAATATTATTTTTTTTCCCTCTTTGTCGTCTGAAACAAAGCAATCAAGATCTCATGACCCGTTCCACTGATGGGTTTCCGTTAACCATTTTATTTTTTTGTTTCCAAAGGTATTCCGTATATTTGGATATCAGGTCTTAATGAGGTTTCGGCGAGTTTAAATGAGAAACACGACTCGTCGCGAATCCACTGGTGGTTGCTCATTTGCAATAATAGAGGGACGGGAACTGGAGCGTTTCTGATTTTAGTCTATAAACAGCAAGACTGCTCTACTGTCAAACCAGGAAATGGATGGAATAGAGCTTATTTTTAAATATATATTACCAAATAAGTTGATATATATTCTTTTTTTATATAAACTATTTTTTTTTTCCGGGGAATTAGACTTTTTTGCTGTATGGAATAGTTTTGTTCTTGCAAAGTAATTGGGTATAGCTGCAATTAAAGATGTGGGTCGTGTAAATATACATTTTGATTGCAGGGCATAGGCTGCAGCCTAGAGGCACGCACTACACACACAAAAAAAAGAGTCAAATTGCGGAAGAATTTATTCGGAAGGATGATAATCCTAATGAAAATAGTATACTGCAATTTTTTTACAATGAGGAAAAATTCTATTTTTCGTAACAGATTTGTGAAATGTAAATATACCACTGATCTCTAACTGTAACTTTTGGATTGGGCAAGGCATTTTGTTGACTTGAAGCCAATGTGGAAGCAGCCATGCTATACCCCACTTTAAATAGCTACCGCAATATTTTGTATATTTTTCATGTTAAAATAAACAGACATGTATTGCTTTGGGCTGATTTTTTTTTCTATTTTCTTTTTAAACTTATTTTAAATGCAATCTGCTATTAAAATAGTAAGTCATTTGCAAGTCAAAGTGGTTGAAAAGCAAGAGCAAACACTATTTGTTTGGCAATATTAAAATTAATTCTATAAGAAGAAAATATAATATTTATATACATTTAATATTTCTACAATGCTATGGTATTAAAAAAAACACCAAATCCTGAATTGTGCATTACGGCAACAGGTTTGCTATTTATCGGCGATTTTGTTTACTTACCGTAAAAATATCATCTTCATTTCCAATTATAATCTTCATTTAAGAAAATTAGTAAAAGATATAATTTTAGTTTTTAAAAAAACTAATAAAATTAGGTGCAGCTCGGCTGTACTTGCTGTACTCTTCGAGCATGAATGGACTGTAATAGAGCGAATATGACGTCATCATTGTGAAACCAACATCTCAGACCGAATGTCCTCAGACACGTGACTTCTTTTCAAAATTATAAATTAAAAAATACTCGCGATTGGCTGATTAATTGGAAAATGTGTAACAGTGAGCATATATGAATGGAATGACGTAATTAACACGTGTCTGAGGCCATACATGTTGGCCTCACTTTGATGTCAGCGAGATTATAACATTATGTTTTCTCTACTATGAAGGATCCATGCTCGAAGGCTGTACCCACGAACCGCCACTGCCACCCTGTATGGTGTAAATTTATTAATTTTTTTTCAATATAGTAATGTTCTAAATAACTATATAAAAAAATTGTGTGTGTTGAAGGGTTAATTAACAACCCCGTTTGCGACTTATTTACGATGTTATACAATCTGAACCCTTTACCCTCCAAAAACGCTATTGACATTTACGTTTTTCATAGAACAAGTAACCGTCGCTCATGTTATGTTTCATAAAATATTAGAGGAACTTTGGCTGCATTTGGGAAATCGATAAACTGATTGGCCCGTGCGTGAATCGCGGGGATGGGTGGGAGAACCGATAATTTCCGAAAATCTTTCCAAACATAAATGGTTTTCGTGATAAATTTACTGTGTGCTGTTGTTTCGTTATTTAAGTTATTTATTATTAAAATTGACCGATTCGCAAGTTTAAAAGAAAGGAGGATTGCTTTAATTTTCAAAAACTAAGTGTTTTTTTTATTTTTTTCGCATGCTGTCATTTTGTAGAAATTGAAAGTAAACTTTTTTTAAGTATTAAATATTAATGAATTTCCGTTCATGTATGGTTGTGGAAAATAGGGCGGGGGAGTTGATTTCGGTTGCACTAACATTTTCAACCATTGGAACAAACCTTTCACGGTTTGAGAATATTTTTTTAGCTTTGGAATGTAAATTGGAAACATGTGACTTTATTCGTTTCGAAACTATAACCCAAATCATTATTCTCAAATCCCGAAAAAACATATACAAATATATAAAACCATGAAAGAAAAACACACATACAGAAAAAGAACGGTGAAATCCTCAACCCCAAAAACCGATCGTTCTTTGCAAATAAACGCAGACCCTCATTCTATAGAACACAAATAACTTCAGAATTTAACCACGCAAATTCCTTCAAGCGTGAAAATTTCGGTACTTTTTGTATATTTTTTTTTATTAAAAAATAGGGAGAATCCCCGCTGTTAAAATAACAAACACGCACAGAATCTGACTTTCAGGGTATATAAAAAAAAATTAAAAACACACCTAAATTTCAGTTAGCTGGGTTAAATAACATATTGCTATGTCTGGGTTTTATAGAGTTTCCCGTGAATGTTCTTAAGAGTCAGGGTGATTTTGGATTCCTAGGAGGAATAAGGGGGGGGGGGGGGGGGGATTATATTTTGCTTTCGTAAGCCATGATTTTGCTATTATAATTTCTTTTTGAGCGTCTTCCATTTATTTTGACAGGGTTCGAAGTTGCGTCTAGACTGCGGGAGGTTTAATCTTTTTTTTAAAATTTTATTCATCGATTCGTCCCACTTACCTAAATAGGAAAACGGATAAGAATGATTTAGTAATAGTATCAGTAGCAGCACTCGTAATAACAATTAGTAATACTCTTGAATCAGTGGCGTAGCAATTCAAAAATTATAGGAAAGGGCGAGGGGGGGGGGGTCAACTAGTTCCATTCCCAGAATATTTACCGATATAAAAAATAAACACTAATTAGCAGTTATGCTATTTAATTAATTAGTTATTAATGAAGAATTAATTGTTAATTATCAATAATTTGTTCGTATTGAGAAAATTGAATAAATTTCTTGAGATATAAATTTTTGGTAAAAATTTTTGACGCCCTTCTTTGACTAATGGCCAGGCCCGTCGCACCAGGGGGTTTGGGGGGGGGGGGGGGTTCGACCCCCCCAATAATCTGGAAACCCTGAAAGTTGGGAATGTCAACTTCTGAAACCCCGAGATGGGAAAATGTATACCTGAAGAAAATTAATATTAACAAATGAAAGCTAGGGAAAATTAGAAATTGTCCAACTTGTAAGATTACATTTAAATTAGACCTCAGAACGGACACTGCATGGAATATGGGTGCAACAAATCAATGCTTGTGAGAGTGTGATAATGTGCTTGTGTTTAGAAAAAATATTACAAATATGGAACTATTGTGTGAAGTAATGTTTTCTTATGTAAATTTAAATAATATACATACAAATTTTTGATTCAAACAGCCAAAAATAAATAAATAAATAAATTAGATGATACCATGTCTCCTTAAAGAAACAGGAATGATACAATATATATATATTTTATTGAGAAAACCTTACTGCATACCACTCATTCCTTGACGCCAACTTTTATTGATAGTTCTTCAGCCTTTATTTCGAAACCGTGAAATCTATTTTATTAGGAAACGACCGAACTCTTCCTAGATATTAATCAATTGTGTTCAATTGCAAGGGTTACCCTCTAAATTGACCTCTACTTCCGATTCCAAATGCATTACACTCGGAACGTGACCAGAGTTACATCGGTTTTTGTACACAGGAACATCTTTGAAAAATCATCAGGATTTGAGAAAAAATCGCCAATTTGGCTCCTTTATTTTGGATGTTGTAATTTCAAAAGAATTTTGTAAAAAATCTGTTACTTCTGTTTCAACGGGGGGAAGATGAAGAAAGAAATTTCCTAACTTAACGATTCGAAATTCCCAACTTAACGATTCAATATTCCCAACTTAACGATTCAATATTGCCAACTTAACGTTTCGAAATACCCAACTCCAGTACTGAAAATTCCTAGTTTCAATTTACCGGCATTTTTCATCGTTTTTTATGTATTAGAGAATATTGAACAGGCCTCTCACAAGCATTGATATGTTTCTCGCATGTTCCAATGCAGTGTTCGTTCTGAGGTCTAATTTAAATATAATCCTTACTAGTTGGGCCATTTCTAATCTTGTTAAAGTGAGAGTTGAAAGAAAAAAAAATTGGAATAGAAATATTAAATTGTATAACAAAAGCATATGTAAATTACTCTAGAGAGAACGACTGAACTATTCATTTACTTTAATAATGCTATATCGAATAGCTGAAAAATTAATAAATATATGTATATTTATTTACAAAACGTTTTCAAAATAGGCTAAAAAAATTCGTAACTTTACTTTTACTAGCTATTTAAAGACTAGTTACAGAAATTGGACACTTCAAATATCAGCCTAGCCTTCTTTAACTACTTGCTATGGCGCATTTACTTGTTCAGTAAATGTGTTTATCGTCTGTAGAAGTGGGTGGGGGAGTGTACGGGTACGAAATTTTTCCTGGTTTTGGCTGAGCAGTAAAACAATCGACTTAAATTTTTTTTTAAAAAGTGCTATATTAAAAAAAATTAGAGGGCAACTTCCGAAGAAAATGCTGGGGCAGCATCCGAAAAAAGTGTGAGGGCAACCGCCCCCCTGAATCGCCGTACTGTTTTTAACTGTCACCGCCGAAAAATGTGGCGATTTTTCGAAATGCGCCAACTTGAGTTTGGCGACTTGAAAATTCCGCCATTGGCAGCCATGTTCTTCGCCATTAATCATGGCGGCAAAGGATTGCACCTCTAAGGTGTCTCGGCGCAAGAGTTTGAGGTGACACTTAAAACCATATTTCATTGGGAGAAAAGAGTTGGGAAATTTATACAGGGTGAAATAGTAGAGAAAAGGTGCGCTCTTTTTTACACTTAATTTCTTGTCTTTCATTCCGGAATAGATTGTTTGCAGAAATCGAAAGAATGATGAGTTTTGTTTCATGATTTTTTTTAGTTATTTTTTATAGTATTTTCTCTTTGAGGTTGAACTTTGATATGTGAGGGATTATTATAGAAATATGAAATAGATTTTTTAAACAAAATATGAATGGTTACAAACGAGCTACCAAAGTATTTGACAGTGTAATTTGGCTGAGTTGGTATTTTGAATTCGTGTTTATATAGAAATACGTCTGTTGCAGTTCGCCAAATTTGGCGCAAACTTGTTGTTCTTGCTTTATCTTCAGGATTATTGATACGTTAAAAGTAATTCATTCAATTAGTGTTCGATTTATTGTATTCATCATTCATTTAACAATAATTGATTAAAACAACTGCTTAAAGTGGTTATAAAGTGGCATTTTGTTTAAATTTTAATTTCGAATTTTATATAACTTAACATGTGAATTTTTTCAAAAACTTAGTATCAACTCCATACGCTATGAACTGAAAATACGTTTTTTTTTTAAAGTCCGTAACTGCACTGTTCCTTTTAATTCACAGTAATTGCATGAATTATTTTTACTCGGTTGAAAAGCTATTGTAGTAAAGTGCGGTCAACCAGGTTTTAACCCAGGACCTTGAGCTTGCTTCGCCGACACTCTTTTACCGGTTTGGCTAAAGTACAGTAGAATTCAATTATCTGCAAAGCGGATCGCCAGTTATCCGGATCGCTTCGAGAAAAATAAAATAAAAAAAATCCGAGCAAAATCCACATGTTAAAGTTTTATTTCGGCGAATGATATTGTTTTTAATAGTCGTTAAATTACATTACATACTAAAGCTAAATTATTTTTTTTCCCTAAGAAATAACCTTTTTTCGTGAATTACCCAATTATCCGGATATTTGATTATCCGGATGGAATCTGGTCCCAATTGATCCAGAGTTGAGAACTCGCAATATTTAGCAAAATTCGTTTTTTTACTAAAAAATAACTTTTTTTCGTGAATTTCCAATTGAAGTGAAAAAAGGTGTTAACTAATATTTTTTGAAAAAAATAATCTTATTTTGATGTAGATGAAGTATAGCTCTGCATTTATATTGCTTTGCTTTCAATAAATGAACCCAAGTGCAAAATGAGCGAAAACGCGCTAATTTTGTTAACCTACCATCTTTATCCCGCTAAACATGGAACATTTTTAGGTCGTCATCTGACCGTGGTTCAAAAATACGATTCAGTGTTCCCGGGTTTTTCCTTCGGGGATTGACTCCGAATTCCGAACTTCGCCAATAGCCAAAACTGTGCAGCTCTAGTACGACGTTAATTCAACTAAACTTCGAGATGGATCTTGAACTGTTGCGCCAGTAGCCCATCATCAACCAACCCAAACACTAATAGCCCATTGTGTAGCTCTAACGCGATGTCTATTCAACCAAAAAAAATATCCTTTGCAAGGTTGGAATAGCAACGTAAAAAAAATTATCGTGCTAAAAGTTTAATTGGCGACAAATTGACAAATAATGGACGTTCAACGAAAAGCGACCCTTTTCTTCGAGATTCTAATTGTCCTCTTTAATTATTAAACTATGAATCTTTTTAAAGCATATGCTTTAATATTAAATACCTTGATTTTAAAATCCTTAAAATGGTATTTAAGGATTCGATATTAAATTTTACATTTTGTCAAATTAAAAAAAAGATTATTTTCCATTATTGACAACAGTTGAGGAGAACAATAAATAAAAGTCACATTAAAAATGAAACATGGACATTCGTGAAAATTGCGTAAAAATTTAATTGAAAAAATCGGAAAAATTTACACTATCTTTTTTTTTATTTATTTGGAACCTGATTCTAGATTGCAAATAACCGATTCTTTTAAATCTTATGGTAATCGATACATTCTAAAAATCCCTTTTACCAACTAACTGTTTTATTCTATGATGTTCTGCATTTTGTTGGTTTATTCGATTTATTACAGCGGGTAGAATTAAATGAAATTTTCGCAATTAGACGCATTAGAAATATATGATGTTTCCCATTTTTTATTGCATTAAAAAAAGAATTAGAACACATTTTAAGAACAAAATTCCTTCTTGGATTAGAATTCAAATTAAACGAAGTATTCTTCTTCCGTGTTGAATCTTACATTTAATTATTTTTTCGATTTAATAATGCTTTTATTTTGTAAACTTCCAGCATTTCAAAAGGTTCTCGGGCGTTGTTTGTGATACATTCGTCATTGTCGGGCTTGTACGGTCGGCGTAGTGCGTCTGACGAAGCAAAGAAAAATTTTGCTAAGGAAGATAATTTGGTCGCTATTCGTATTTTTCATTATATTTCACGATTGCTTTTTGAAATTCACTATCCTTAACTATTCAAACCTCCAATATAAAAACACCAAAAACTTTAAATTAAAACCGCCAAATCGAGCGCCAAGAAGAAAGGTTATCACTTCCACTGTTATGTATTTTTTTATGTATGTTAGCGCAAGATTTCGATTCTAATTTAAGATATTTGGAGAAAAAAAATGTGTTGGTTAGGGGAATGTTTCACTTGGCAGCCATTTGAAAAAAAAAAATATCCGATTATACGGCATTTAACTATTCGGAATTATTAATTTACCGGACCGTTTAAAAAAAAAATATTGTCCGATTTCGAAAATTATTTTCTGTTGGATAGAGAAAAATCCACTTAGGCAAAATCTGCAAAAAAATAATCGGTTATCTGGCTGTTATATATCCGGAAATATCGATTAACCGGAGTTTTTTAAACAATTTATCCGATTTCAAAATATTTTCATTGTTTAACGAAGTTGTACAACAATGACATTTCGTTTACCAGCATTTATTTTCATGGATAGGGATTGTTTTACAATATGCATTTTCGAGACAAAATTGAGCACAAGTTGCTACTTGAAATTCTTGGTGAATAATAATGGGGGGCAAGGCTAAATTAAAAATTATAAAAGGGAAAATAAAATAAACTTTATAAAAAAAAAGTTTAAAAAAAAACGATTTTAACCCTTTGCACTCCGATGTCGCCTCTCAGGCGACAACATAACGACCAGTTCTTTTGTTTCCCTGTTCTTTAAAATAAACGAGAACATCATGATCTTGTATTTAGTACATCAATATTTTTTTCAACTTGTTCTCTTGCAAATACAAAACAGTGTATGATTTTTTTTCCCCTTTATGAGTATAAAAAAATATGTGGAAAGAACGTAAAGAGAGGAATAACTGTTCCATAGAAAGAACACAAATCGCAAAGTGTTCTTGGAGTGCAAAGGGGTAAATTGAGTTAGATGAAGATCAAGTTAACGAACGTTCATTATGTTCACGAACATGCAGTTCGCGTTCATTTTAAACAACAGGGAACAAAGAACAGGTCATTATTTTGGTAACTCGAAAGGTTAAGAACACTTTATTTCCTCCAGTAAGCAATTTGACGTTTAGTAAAAAAAAACTTAATTTTTTTTTTACCCGAGTCTAATAAACAAGATTCTTTATCTCAAGCAACACCTGTCGACAAGAAGAAATTGGCGCTGTCCACACCCTCCCAAACCAAACTAATCCTTTCTCGCCGAGTTTGACAAATCGACTTGCGCGCTAGGAAGTAATTACATAGAAAAAAAAAAGAACATAAATAAATCAGAGATAGACTTATAGTGAGAATTTTGTACAAGATCTGATTGTCGTTTTGTTCCAAAAATATAATTTGCCATTTCTTTTCTCGGAATAGACGTGCTAGACAGGCCCGTTTGCAGCGGGGGGGGGGGGGGGGGTTGAGGGGGAGTCCCCCCCCCCCCAATAATCTGGAAACCCTGAAAGTTGGGAATATACACTTCTAAAAACCCCGAGTTGGGAAAATGTATGCTAATATTATTAACAAATGAAAGCTAGGGAAGATTAGAAATTGCCCAACTTGTAAGATTATATTTAAATTAGACCTTAGAAAGGACACTGCATTGGAATATAGGTGCAACAAATCAATGCTTGTGAGAGAACTGTTTAACATTACCTAAAATAATATATAAAAAAAGATGAAAAATGTCGATAAGTTGGAACTGGGAATTTTAAGCACTGTTGAGTTGGGAATTTCGAATCGTTAAGTTGTTAAATTTCTTGTTTCAACCCCCTCAAAATATTTTTTGTGTAACGGCACTGGTGCTAGTGTTAAGATTAATTCTTTCGCACGTTATTTGAAGGAATGAATTTATTGTCTGATTCCTTTTGTTTTTGTGTATTGTCTTTTGGAAGCTGATATTTTTGTTTATTCTGGGAAACAAATAGGGTAGATTTATTCTTCAACTCTATGGGAGACCACCATTGTGAAATCTCTTTCAGAAATGGGAAATAGAACTTATTTGCAAAATCCCCTCAGTAAAATAAACTTTGTCTCAGCTTCGAACAACTATTTTTCGTTAAAATATAAGTTCATAAGGTATATAGAGGTTTTTTTTAAACAAAATAAAGGACAGACGATGTCACATTAAACAGATTTCTTGAGTTTTCGAGCCATTTAGTGATTTAGTATCCATTATATTCGCCTCTAGCGTCTAAACGGTGAGTGGCCAATAAAAAGTATACATTTCATTTTTGTGTAAAATTACTTGGGGAATAATCTTGTGATTGAAATATTTTCTCTATAATTAATACCTAAAGAGATAATGACAAAAAACTGATTTTGGCCGCCATTTTTCCAAGATGGCGGGCAACGTCGGCGTGGTCTAGGGTTCATAATTAATATATCATATAGAACACTTTTTGGAAGTGATTAAAATTGTTTCCAGATTTCCCCTATTTTTTTTCCGAATTGAATTTTCAAAATTTAATTTTGAAAATCATTTAATTTCACTGATAATTTCTCCTAGATTGCGCATATAGATGAAGGGAAAAGTAAGAAATATAAAAAATAAATCTATTAAAATACTTTATGAAACTGGGTGATGAGCTTAAATATAACGCCTTTTAGGGAACTTGTAAACTTAGCCGGATCGAGCAGGGAGTCGACTGTTATAAAACACCTGTAGGGGAAAAGATTTCCTGTTCTGCATGGTATTGTGTCGTTTATAGGTCCTTTCTTTACAAATATAATTTAAGCTAAAACTCAATTTAAATAAGAAAACATACTAATTACTCTTTCGTGCGTGAAAACAGTAGTTTGACACACATTGCTCTTTACCTTCAAGCAGTCGATTATGGCACTTCGCAATCAAAGCAAAGCATTTGATTGCGAAGCACCATAATCTACTGTTCGAAGCACCATAATCTACTGTTCGAAGAACCATGATCTACTGCTCGAAGACGGTTTTTGTAATGTCCTGTAATGTTTCTAATGTAAATAATATAAATGAATTTAATATAAGCTTAAAGTCCCTTTACTTGTTGCAGTAGCTGGAAGTCAAATAGCAATTATCTATTAAATGAGCAAGCATAGACAAACTTAAAAAAATCACCAAAACTCCCTCCTTGGGTCTAAAAATATAGAAATTGTTCAATTAAATTGCAAAGTTTAAATACTTCATGGAAAAACCAATGGGCTTCAATGGAATTTTTTTTTTATTCCAATAAACTCCGCCATTTTGAAATAAGCAAAGGTAGATAATTAGTATGCATTATTTCTTGCGGACCGCGTAGGAAGCTTACAGGTGCCTCCGCACAATTTTTCTCCGCCGTCTTGAATTGAACATAGGAAATGCTTTCTGAATTCTTTTTGTTTTTTGGATAGCAAATTAACGGATTCTTCTAGCTTTTTATAAATTGATTGGATTAATGGCAAATTTTAATTGCTTCAAGTAAATGATTATGTTTTTCTTTGGAAAACTACTTAACATTTTCAAAATTTTGAAAATAAAAAAATATTTTGTTTTTCCGTCAATTTGTCAAAAATGCAAATATCATTAAAAATTTTAATTTTTAAATTTCAAAATAAAAAAAAATAACCGCTTAATGTTGTTCTAAATACCCCCGCCGCCCCTATTGTCCCTTGACTTATAAAGTTTAAATTAAAACATCTTTGATTAATTTCAACGTCTGATTCACATGGTCTGCTCCTCCCATTTTCGAATGGAGCGCTAAGTAATTATGATGGGTTTCCATTAATGTGCTTGCTTTCATTCGCTTTTATTATAAATAACTCTCTCATTGAATGTAAAACTCTCTTTGAACACTCACAAACATTAAAGCAGGAGTACCGCAGGGTAGCATTCTAGGACCAGTCTTATTTAACTTGTACATAAACATGCCTATGCCAATTTCTACCATGCCAAACAATCATACCGGAGATATGTTATTGGATTAATGACTCTCCTTGAACATTTTACAAACGATGATGCCAATTTTTTCTTTGGCGACAAATAGTGGATGCTGAACGGAAAGTGACCATCTTCTTCAAGATACTTGTCAGTGAAAAAGCTGTTTACCTCAGAAAGTGATTTTTGTCAGTTAATCCCTTTTCCCACTTGCTCCTTCAATTACATTTGCTCATTGTTGGATACTCTACTATACGTTCTGAAATATCGATTATAAAGTTCGAAAGTGGCGGAAATTTGGTTGGGCCTGAAAATGGAGATTAATCACATCTTATTTCTTATCTTTTCTCGTACCTCTCTTATCTCTTCTTCGAATAAAGACTTAAAGTAATTCTTTTTACACATTGTTGAAGTCGATAAATTGTAGAATTCCGTTCCGCCAACGCTTCGTTTCTTCTTTTGTCAGTTGGAATTCGCTGAATAATCGAATTTTTAGTTGATATAAGTGAAAGCATATTTTTTTTAGTGGATGAAGGTCGTTTATTTCTCTTGTAGTTTTAGCCTACAAAAGTTTTTATTATTTTGAATTTATCAATTAATTAATTAATTTATTAATTAATTAATATATAACAATTTTCAATTGAAGAGTTGAATGGATTAACATGTTAAGTTACTTAGCTTTTAACACGTAACATGTTCATAGGCTCAGCTCTGAAATTATGGAATTAAAATTAATAATACTATTTAATTTTGACTATTTTAGTTATTTTGCATAGCTATTTTTTCATTAGCTGGTGTAAATAAGTGTTATCCAAACTGTTTATGTAGTTCAAACTGAAAAAAAAATTGTCAATGTTATCCGAACTAATTAAAATATCCACTTTTAAAACTTTTAAAGTTTTTATCTGAAGTTGTGTTAAAGTTTTCTTATATTAAATTTAGTTTAATTTTTATAAAATCTAAAATAAAAATTTAAAGATGATTTTTTAAAAAAAATATTTTTATCTTACAAACATTCGCCAATAGACCTAAGGCCCATTCTACACGAGCGAGTAAAACGCGCGTGAGCTTATCTGTGATTCGAGAATCCGTACCACGTGGTATAAGTGATCGAATCACCGAGAAGCTTGCGCGCGTTTTACTCGTTTGTTTAAAATGGGCCTTAGCGTAACCCGGTGCGACGTTAGGCCCATTGTACACGAACGAGTAAAACGCATTTGAGGTTCTCGGTGATTCGATAAATTATACCACGTGATACGGACTATCCAATCACTGAGTACCTCACGCGCGTTTCACTCGTTCGTATACAATGGGCCTTAGTCAACTAACGGCTGTCTTTAAGTAAAAAACTTTCTAGCGTCTTAATATACTTAAGTGCTTATTAATGAAACTAGCATCTTGATAATTTTTAGTTTATCATTCTTAGTGCAAGAACTAAACACTATCCACGAAATTAATAAAACGTTTAACAATAATAGTTATCATTCAATAATAATAATTTTTATTACATCAATAATTATCTTCATAACAATAGTTACCTGCTGCAAATGAATGCAAATCGCTTGAGTAAAGAGATACATACTTTCTAATTGCATCACTGTGGCTTGAAGTAACATTTTAATTCGCTTTGATGAATCTCAAAAAAAAGTGGGAGGGGATTTAAAGATAGCATCTTAATTATTTCGGATATTAATAGTTGTTATTCTTACATCTCCGTAGATACGGATTACTTTCTTAGTTTCAACAGGCTTTGGGATAATTAAAGCTCGTTCTACTCGTAGGAGATAAATCCGTGCGAGCTGTTGTTGATGGCTCTGTGATTGGATCATATAAAACCATGTGGTTTGTATACGCCAATCGCACAGCCGTCTGCAAGAGGTCGCGCCCGTTTTTACGTCATTTTGTAGAATGGGTCTTGGTTGTGTTTTTGAAGAGTAGTGGTGTGTAAACTACGTCGATAATAATTTTTGGCTCTCAACTCAATTCGTATATTTTGCTGTTCATGAAAGAAACTTTTCATTTTTGAAGGTTTGGTGCTTAGACATTGGTGTTGAAGTTTGGAAGCTTGAATTGTGATGTGGGTGCTTATATCTGAACCAATCTTACTTTGATGTGAATATGACTTTAAATTTGGTACGGAAACATCGGCAGAAACTTGAGCAAAATGAAGTGTCGATATTTCAAAGCCCAATAACTCCAAGGGGAATCAGTTTATAGGGATAAATGACATACCATCGTGTAGAGGAAAGTATGCCGGGTCTACTAGTTTGTTTGTTAACCCACAGACCACATCTATCTCTAGCCTTTGTTCCTGAGGGAGGGGAATAAGTTAAATTTCGGGCATAATCTGGCCTTTTTAGCCGCTGTAACTTCCGTTCTGATTAACGTGTCGTGGTGAGTGCGTTCCTAACTTGATGAAAACGACGAATCCTATAATTTAATTTGATTAGTTGGCGGTTTAAACTATTTGTGTGAAAATTGTGTGAAGTGGAAATGGGCCATTTCAAATTTTAAACTACACTTTTCAGATTCTATCCACTCACTATTTCCAATATTTTCAACTCCGTATTTATAATACACGCTCCACACTTGCAATAACAACCCAGAAGGTACATTTAGAGATCAGAGTTGTATCACTGATCTCTAACTATAACTTCTGGGTTGGATAAGACATTTTGTTGACTTGAAGCCAATTGCAGGAGTAACAATTGTAACACACTTTCATCGCTAATATTTCGTATATTTTTCATGTTAAAATAAGCCGACATGCATTGCTTTTGGCTGAGTTTTTTTTTCCTATTTTCTGTTGAAACCCATTTAAATGCAATCTGCTATTCAAATAAAAAGTCATTTGCATGTCGATGTGGTTAAAAAGCAAGAGCAAAAACTATTTGTTTGGCAATATAAAAAATAATTCTATAACAAGAAATTGACGCAGCTTAGCCGAATTTGTCTCTTGCGCCATAAAACTCCAACCAACCAATCTGTAAGAAGAAAATATAATATTTATATAAGTTTCATATTTCTACAATGCTATGGTATTAAAAAATACCACTAAATCACTTTAAAAAATACTTTGGGGTACAGTATGGCTGCTTCCACATGGGCTTCAACGCGCCCATAGAGGAAACAAGTTTTGAGCCTTCCAGAAGTTACAGTTGGAATTCAGTGAGTTGCATTGAGAAACTCAGATCGTTCCTGCCATTCGACCAAAATGCACTCACTCTCACTACCCGTAAACGAGAGTTTATTTGCATAAACATACCTGACGGATTGGCGGGAACTTATTGCCACTCTGTCCTGATCGTCGATTTGGCGAGAGACAGGGCAGGAAAAAAAAACCGCCAAAACATCACACTTTCGCGTTCTTCAGCTTGGTGGAGCTTGGAAGAGGTCACAGCTAACTTTGCGCCTAGTGGTCCATGCTGGGCGCCCTTTGTATTTATTGGCTAAACATCCTGAGTGCAGGGACCACACCGTCCATAAACATTGCAGTTGGCGAAAGTAAAAGGGAAATAAACAACACCGATTCCTTTTTTTTTGTTTGAGAACAATCAAACAGAAAACAACCGTAAAAAAATCTGTTAGAAGGCAAAGGATTTTCCCGTGAAGATTGTAGATGTAAGAAATCCAGCAGATTGTAGATGTAGGAAATGGTCGACCAACGAAAAACTCGCCAACACAACGCATATAAATAAACAGGTCTTTCCAACTCCCACCGTGTCCCGTTTCCATTTTTCGAGATTTTACAAGTAGTGGGTAACTGATTTCCTTTTGAGCAATACCAAACTTATGTCCATCCTGCTATTTCCGCTGGAGTTATAGTATCGGAATTGATAACTATGAAAGCGTAATATGGTCTACGCCCTAACCCCCCCCCCCTCCGGTTCGACGGGCCTGCGTGGGGAGGAATGTCGTTATTGGCTGCAGTATACGTTTTCGCCGCCATAACTCCACCTGGAATCAGTCTTTGGGGACAAATGACCTACCATTGTGTAGAGGAAGGTGGGGCGCGTCAACCTTGCTGTCCATTTATCCAGGCTTCCCCCCCCCCTTGACTTATAACCAAATGTATTCACGAACTAAACTTTACGATACAGTCCAGTCGGTACATACCCGTTTTTTTAAATGGTAAATCGAAGACGTGGGTGTAGAACCAGACAGCTCCATTTTTAAAAAAAAATCAGGAAAGACGAAAACCACTGTACATTGTATAGTACAAAAGTATAGTTCCTGTTCTTTTATATCTACATAGCCATTGCTTAGACCTATCCGGTTCTTGCACCAGAGAATTTTTTTACTTAATATCAATAAGCGACAAAGCGTACATCAGAAAAATGTGGAGATGTCTGGTTCTTGCACCCACGGCTTCCATTGTTATAAGTTCAGTTATACAAGATTCTGCAAAAAAAAAAAATTGTTAGGTGAATGTAATTTGTCCGAAACGCTAGGAAAATATACCAAAATGAAGATGATTTTTTTAACTGCGCACGCACACCTTATCCAACTTTGCGTGGGAAACACAGAAAATTGCCGTTAAATCGTCAACCAGTGGACCGATCCCTCGCAATCCGCCTCTTCGACACCAAGATTCAACACAGGAAGACACAGCGATTGTTACATCCATCCCATTCGCCACCGAAAAAAACACTTACCGAAAGCTCCCCACTACCGTTCAGCTATGCACGCTACCCACTTACCACTCCGAGATATGCATCTGACCCAGGTTAATGTGTATATCAAGCCACCCGAAATTGTCCTCAACAGAGAACCGCTTTCGATTTTTACGGTTTTCCGTCTGGTTTCCGCATCGCCTGTAGGGCCCAGTTTTTTATGTTTTATTTTTTACCACAACCACCAAATGGATCGATTTCTCTCTTCAGTTTCCAAGTGTCCTAATGGTTGGGATTCAAGGCCGTGCTTTTAGGATAAGTGCCTTGCTGCCAAGGCCGTGGCTCTAGGGTAAGTGTCGTCGTCGAGGCCCAGGAAGAATTCGCAACACGAGACGACGACTTCGAGTCGTTGAACTGCTACACCATCAAATAAGCCATCGGATTTAAAGGGCTTGATCAATTCTGCATCCTGGGTGTTGAGGTGGATAGTTTGGGATGTGATGGATTGGTAGGCTTGTGTGAGGGGTCCAGGGCAACGCTGCTGCGTCAATTACGATCTGGGAGATGTGATTTTAAATGTCGATGCGGGGCGAGCCCTGTTCAGGGCGCTTCCCGTTTTGGGAGTCGAGAACCTCGAAGTTGTACATGCCAACAGAGATGGCGACGCGGATTGAAATGCATTAAAAAATAGTTTAGTAGATTGGTTTAGTTGGGCGTTTATTTTGTTATCACTAAGACTAACCCATCGATGATAAGTTGTCAGAAGATTACTTAATGATTGAGATTGGTTTAACCTTGCATTTCCAACCATTCGACCTCGGAGGAATGTATTTTACATGTGAATGACCCAAAAGCGACAGCAGTTGTATACAAAATTTCGAAAAATTATATTTTCGTACCAATAAGTACTTTATGAGTTTGGCTTCAATTGAAAAATAATAATAGAGCAGAATATTTGTGTTTTCTAATCAGAACTCAAACAAGCAGTCAGAAAAAGCAACAGTAGTTGTATATACAGCGTACTTCAACATGAGGGTAGCGATATTTCGATTTCTGATTGGCTGGAATATGTACAATGCAATGATCTCTAACTGTAACTTCTGGATTCCACAAGATATTTTGTTGATTTGAAGCCAATGTGGAAGCAGCCATGCTGTGCCCCACTTTCATAGCTATCGCCATATTTCGTTTATTTTTCATGTTAAAATAAACTACATGTATTGCTTTTGGCTGAGTTTTTTTCTATTTTCTTCTAAAACCCATTTTAAAAGCAATCTGCTATTAAAATAGAAAGTCATTTGCAAGTGGAAGTAGTTAAAAAGCAAGAGCAAAAGCTATTTGTTTTTCAATCTAAAAAATAATTCTATAAGAAGAAAATATAATATTTACATACATTTAATAATTCTACAGTGCTATGGTATTAAAAAACACCACCAAATCCCTTAAAAAAAATTTGGGGGCACAGTATGGCTGCTTCCACATTGGCTTCTACGCGCCCATAGAGGAAACAGGTTTTGAGCCTTCCAGAAGTTACAGTTAGAGTTCAGTGGGATAATGTGACACACCCAGTTGCAAACCATTCAAAAACCTTAACCCAGTTGCAAATTCAGTTATGTTGAAAATAAAGATTTTAAAATTTATTCAGGAATTTGAGAACAAACAATAATGAACAATAATGTGGTAATGATTTAAGAATTTCCCATATCGTTTCTATAATGCTATGGGGGTACAGTATATATTTTATCGAAAAAATTGCTAAATGTTTGGTTCATCTTTACCAGAAAAATAACATTATAGTAATAATAGCTAAGTTTTGATAGTTTTTTGCGATTACTTAATAAAAAGCTTTTTGTGCATCTGAACTGTTCATTTAAGTCAAGTTGTCAGCAGTCAGATTTTCACAACACAAGATAAGCAGATTTTTTTTTGTCCCTCCCTACCAATATGCATGGATTTCTTTAAGGGGGTCCGATACCCAAAATTCGCAAAAAAAGTAATTTTTTTTTATATTTAAAAAATAATATTCAAACTTATCTTAATAACTCACAAAAAACTGCTTCAAAAAATTCCTATTACTTTTTTAGTTATGAATGTTTTAATGATGTGTTCCTATAACATAGTTGTATCATATGTAAACTTTAAAAGCAAATATCTCTGTTCGTGGTTTTGAAATTTAATGAACACTAAAAATGCTAAGGCTTTTTTACTATTATACTTAAAATCATAATTTTTGTGTGTATAGCAAGATAAATATATTTTAAATAGATGTATGCATTCAGATTTCCTATTTTTACCATAATTTGTTTTTTTAAAACCACTTAAAATGGAATTTTATTTTTTTTCGTCAATTTTTTTTCCAAAATTTCTAATATATTTTATTTTTTTAAAGTGATGTATCTGAATCAAAATTTGAATGCATACATCTATTTACATATTATTCAAGATCTTAAATAAAAAAAATTGCTTCAAAATATTGAAAAACAAAAAAGGAGTAGGAATTTTAAAATTGTTAAAAAAATGACTAAAATTTTAATTTAAAAATAAATGTGCAATTTAAAAAAAAATTTGAGCGTCTTAAAATGGTTTTTTATGCATATTTAGAAAGAGAAAAAAAATTGGATTGTACAAGTATAAAAATAAAGAAAAAAATGTCGAAGGTATCGGACCCCCTTAAGGCTGTCGGTGATTTCTTCTTTGATGTTTGAACAAACATTTTTAAGATGGTAATCTTCATGCTTGAATGCGTGCTGTGCTTGAATAGAGAATTTCATAAAATTTATTAACTTAACATTTTGTCTCTTTGTCCTCATAAATGTGTAGTTACTTCGTCTACAAACTTTTTTTCCTTTCACAACCCATTTTAAATGCAATCTGCTACTAAAATAGAAAGCCATTTGCAAGTCAAAGTCGAAGTGGTTAAAAAGCAACAGCTAAAACTATTTGTTTGGCAATATAAAAATTAATTCAATAAGAAGAAAATATAATATTTATATACATTTAATAGTTCTGCAATGCTATGATATTTAAAAACACCACTAAATGACCTTCCATTTTTTGGGGGGATACATTATGGCTGCGTTTATATTGGCTTCAACGTGCCCACAGAGGAAACAAGTTTAGAGCCTTCCAGAAGTGACAGTTAAGAGCAGCGATTCTCAACCTGTGGGGCGCGCCCCCCTAGGGGGGCGCGAGCACACTAGAAGGGGGGCGCGAGAATATCCAAGAGAAAATATTATTTAAAAAATTTATTAACTGACTGCTGCGCATGCTCGAGCCCCCCCCCCCATCGGTATGAAGTTTAAAAAAATTAATACAAAAATAATGCTTTTTTTCTCCAATTAATAAACATTTCCAAAACAAAACAAAATGTTTAGAAAAAATACAAACGTTTTTTTTTTATTTAAAAGTGTGTGTGTGGGGGGGGGGGATGGCGTATCATCTTTTCCCAACAGGCAGACAGCTATCCGCCATTTAGGCGCCTTCCCATATCCGTCATTACAAAATATTCATCGTTTGACAGGAAATAAAAAGAAAATGTAAAATAAAGATGGCGGGAACAATTTTGGCGCCTATATATGTCCACGTTGAAAATTTAATAAGTCAATACGAATTTTTTTTTTTTTTAAATGCTAAATAAAATATCACATTTTTTTTTTGATTTAGAATATTTTGTTTCAAAAAATTTGTCGCCGGTCATTTAGAATATATCTTGTAAGTCTTGTAGTGTAGAAGTAAAGGATGACTAAAATAGTCAGGTCAAAAATAAAGGTCAAATGAAAAGATGTTTTGAACAGTTTCTACTTTTTGTACTCCTGAAAATTGGAGGTTTTTTGGTTTTTGAGGCCTTTTATTTGTTTGGTATTTCTGAAAGTTATGGTGCTTTGTTTTGCCTTTTAAAACCAAAATGAAACATGTATCAGATGATTGTGTTAAATTATTTTCTAGAAGAAAGCTAAGGCAATAACAATCCAGTTTAGTTGCTTTTTTTTCTTTTAAAAAAAAGCGAAGGAAAAGACAACCCAACGATTAATCAGGAAAGGTGAGATTATTCCATATGTGTTTTTAAAAGACTTCATTCCTATTGTCAGTTTCCGTCAGGCACGTCGCGCCGGGGGGGGGGGGGGGGGGGGGGGGCAATAATTTGGAATCCCTATAAGTTGGGAATTTCAGGATTTGAAAATACCCGAGTTGGGAATTTCGGGGTTTGAAAATACCCGAGTTGGGAAAATGTATGTTTGAAGAAAATTAATATTTTTAACAAATGAAAGCGAAAACACCAAGTTTATCAAGCAAATGCTTGCCGACCCTTCTTTCTGTTTTTACAGATATTGTTCAATTCCAACCACCTTGTTGCTTTTTCTCAGTGATTCATGCATCCTGTCGGGGATTGCAATGATTGGTCATTACGTCACATATGCTATTATTTGTTTTATGAATCCCTGGGAATTGAATATTTCTACTATGCTTTTTCTTCCAGATTTTTTTTTGTTAAGTAACAACTGGCGTCTTTATGTCGAGACTTTCAGTCAAATACATCGAGAACGAAATTTATTGGAATACATGTGATGTTCTATGATTAATGAAGAGAACTGAATTATTTTTTTTATTACGAATTTGGTTTCGGTTTATTTGAGGAAAAGTTATCATCCTGAACGAACTTTTTATTGACTGTTCTATTATACTCTTCTTCGTACATCTACAAATGTATTCCAATTAACAAAATATAAGCAGTCCTGAGTTCAAGTTGATCACGCTCTTGACAAAGAGATATTTAAGAGTTTTGCTCCTGTACATCCGCTGCCTGGCCTTTGATGCTCTCTTTCGTATCTTCAAAAACGTCCCTCTTCCAAAAGTGGTTGGTTTTAGTCTTTGTGTTTTTCTTGATGAACTTATCTGCAGGGACAGCAGACCAATCCGATGTATCGTGTATTCCCGTGTCGATTCCATCTACAGTGCAGAAGTTATGTCAATCTTCTACCTAATTGGTTTGTACCCTTTATTAGTCATCCTCTTTTAGACTGAATTTGAGTGATCAAGTTAATACTTTAAATTTGTATTAGTTTGCTTTTTTTTCAAAATAATATAGTAACTTTTTCTTTCACTAAGAAAGCCTTATTGGTCACCTGGGCACAACGCGTAGAATATGTAACCATTATTATATATCACTGACCGTACATAATGATATATTAAGACAAAGTTATTATAATATACCAACTGTATAAAAGTAGATATTATTTTATAAAAATATCCACCGTATAATATCAGTTTCCGTCAGGCACGTCGCGCCGGGGGGGGGGGGGGGGGGGGGGGGCAATAATTTGGAATCCCTATAAGTTGGGAATTTCAGGATTTGAAAATACCCGAGTTGGGAATTTCGGGGTTTGAAAATACCCGAGTTGGGAAAATGTATGTTTGAAGAAAATTAATATTTTTAACAAATGAAAGCGAAAACACCAAGTTTATCAAGCAAATGCTTGCCGACCCTTCTTTCTGTTTTTACAGATATTGTTCAATTCCAACCACCTTGTTGCTTTTTCTCAGTGATTCATGCATCCTGTCGGGGATTGCAATGATTGGTCATTACGTCACATATGCTATTATTTGTTTTATGAATCCCTGGGAATTGAATATTTCTACTATGCTTTTTCTTCCAGATTTTTTTTTGTTAAGTAACAACTGGCGTCTTTATGTCGAGACTTTCAGTCAAATACATCGAGAACGAAATTTATTGGAATACATGTGATGTTCTATGATTAATGAAGAGAACTGAATTATTTTTTTTATTACGAATTTGGTTTCGGTTTATTTGAGGAAAAGTTATCATCCTGAACGAACTTTTTATTGACTGTTCTATTATACTCTTCTTCGTACATCTACAAATGTATTCCAATTAACAAAATATAAGCAGTCCTGAGTTCAAGTTGATCACGCTCTTGACAAAGAGATATTTAAGAGTTTTGCTCCTGTACATCCGCTGCCTGGCCTTTGATGCTCTCTTTCGTATCTTCAAAAACGTCCCTCTTCCAAAAGTGGTTGGTTTTAGTCTTTGTGTTTTTCTTGATGAACTTATCTGCAGGGACAGCAGACCAATCCGATGTATCGTGTATTCCCGTGTCGATTCCATCTACAGTGCAGAAGTTATGTCAATCTTCTACCTAATTGGTTTGTACCCTTTATTAGTCATCCTCTTTTAGACTGAATTTGAGTGATCAAGTTAATACTTTAAATTTGTATTAGTTTGCTTTTTTTTCAAAATAATATAGTAACTTTTTCTTTCACTAAGAAAGCCTTATTGGTCACCTGGGCACAACGCGTAGAATATGTAACCATTATTATATATCACTGACCGTACATAATGATATATTAAGACAAAGTTATTATAATATACCAACTGTATAAAAGTAGATATTATTTTATAAAAATATCCACCGTATAATATAATAAAATATATAAATAATTTATAAAAATATCCAACGTATTCCTGTTTACTTAAATGAAAAATAATTTTTCAAATTTTTTTTAGAGTTTAGGTTCATTTAAATATAATTCATATAGGCTTTTGCATTAATTCTCAATTAATATAAAGTTTTATGTCAAGGAAAATTACAAATTATCTTCGTACATATTGTTTTCAAATAAAGTATACTGCAATAAATGAAATGAATTAAAACAATATAAAAACATGTATCGTAGCTTTCTACTGTTTGTTTAATGCCTTTAATCCTACCTCTAATCTATAAAAAAGATGAAAAATGTCGGCCAGTTGCAACTGGAAATATTTTGCAAATGTATAGTTGGGAATTTCGAATCTTTAAGTTGAGAAATTTCTTGTTTCAGCCCCCCGGCCCTGGTTCCCATGCATACTAATTTAGAAGAATTATAACATTTGTACTGCTTTTACTTTAAAATTCAATTGCTAAAATACAAATGACTTATATTTTGTGCAAACATATGCAATTTTTTTTAATGTATGTGAAAAATAATGGCAGATTCGTAAGTATGAAAATTAATTGTGCCCGAATGACAAGTAAACTCAAGCATAATAATCAATAGTTAATGTGAATAAAATATAGTATAAAATAATCTTTTTTTCAAAATAAAAGCCGGCTTTAAAAAAAGCTCTGAAACGTTTTTTTAAAAATAATTATTAATTTAAGGAACAAAAGTGGAATTTTTTTAAAATATTTAAGTATTAATTTTATGGTTATTATCACTTTTTGAAATTGGCTCTAAAATTTAGGTGTGGTTTTTTTGTGAATTGGCACAAATTTTTTAAACAGTGGTAAAAAGTACAAAATTAATTCTAAATGATTATTTTTTTCCCCACTAGTCCCTAAATTAAAATTTTGTACTCTGTAGTATTTTATTTCTTAAATTATATATGTTTAATTAGTTGTTTTTAACCACGATCATTTACGGACGTGCAACGACTACAGAGGCCATTTTCTAACTGTTTATTTACACTTACTATTACAATCTATAATACAAGGTACGCCATCTAGTGGTCGTCTGTAGAAGTATATTTACAACACATCTCCCCTCTTAAGTTAGTTGTGGTAGGACTTCAACACTGTTCGATAAGTCGTTCAGGTTTCTTTCTCTGTCTTCCACTTTCTCTAACTAGTGGATGTGTTTCTAGATTTTCGACATTGTCCATGTCTTCATCTACTGCTGTGGCTGTGGGAACTATTGGCGCTTGCTCAAGCCCTGCCTCTTGATTCTCATCTTCGAAAGGATCGGAAGACTCGGTCTCATCCAGAAAAGGAATAAGATGGAAACGATTTCGTCGTACTGTTCTCTTCTCTGTCTCTACGATGTACGATCGAGGTTCGTCACTTTTCCCCTTGATGATTCCTGTTCGCCGCAAATCCACAATCCACACTTTGTCACCCCTGCTCAATTCTGTAAGATTTCGTACTCCATGACGACGGTCATAGTACATCTTTTGTTTCTTGCGTCTTTTATCTTCCTTCTGAGCCAAGTCCTTCGCATTTGGAGTTTTCGGATTCAACAATGAAGACCTCATTGGCACTGATGTGCGCAATCTCCTTCCCATCAAAAGTTCAGCTGGGGAGTAACCATTCTCCAGTGGCGTTGCTCTGTAACTTTGTAAAGCCACATACGGATCGTCGCTCTTTTTCATGCAACGTTTCACTAGCTTTACCCCTGCTTCAGCAAAACCGTTACTTTGAGGGAACTTTGGACTTGATGTTGTTCTAACAAATCCCCATTCTTTAGCGAATTGACTAAAGGTAGACTTCAGCAAAGGTGCGAAATGTGTACCATTATCGCAATACACAAGTTCTGGTGTTCCATGTCTAGCAAACATTGATTTCAAATGAAGAATCACTTCATCTTCTCTGAGTGAACTCAACTTTGCGATTTCTGGGTATCGCGAATAGTAATCCATTACCAACAAATACCACGTACGGTCCAAATAGAGCAAGTCCATTCCTAGCTTTTGCCAAGGACGTTTTGGAAACTCTGACGGTATGAGTGGTTCATGCAAGTTCGTAGACTCCATAACACATTTATGACACTTCTTGATGTGTTCTTCGATCTCTTTAGAGACTCCTGGCCACCAAACTGACTCACGTGCTCTAGCACGACATTTGACGATTCCCAAGTGACCTTCATGTAGCTTACTAAGAATTTCTTTCCGCATTGCACTTGGAATTACAATACGCGAGCCCTTCATGATTAATCCTTCTTGCACCGTAATTTCCGAACGTGCTTCCCAATACGCTTTGAGGTCCATCGATAACTCATGTTTCGTCGGCCATCCTCTTCTGCTGTATTCTCGGAGCATCTTGCAAATGGGATCATCAGATTGTGCTACTATGATTTCACCTAATCTTGCATCAGTGGCTGGTAGAACACTTGTAATCATATGCACATATGCATTGATATTCTCTTCTAGATCGGTGTCTGGCTCTGATCTTGGTAACGGTCGTCTTGACAGCATATCTGCAGCTCCTAATTCCTTTCCCGGAATATGACGAATTCTGTAGGAATATCCTGCCAAACGTAACCTCATTCTTTGTAATTTCGGAGTGATTTCATCCAGTTCCTTTGTTGTGAAGATTGGCACCAACGGTTTGTGGTCAGTCTCTAGATCGACTTTCAGTCCTATAATGAAATCCTTGAAACGATCACATGCCCAAACAAGAGCGTATCCCTCTTTTTCGATCTGAGCCCAATTCTTCTGATGTGACGTTAAAGTCTTGCTAGCATATGCTACTGGACGAAAATTGCCATCTCTTTGACGTTGTTTTAACACCGCTCCAACACCATATGAAGACGCATCTGCTGTGATGACTGTCTCATACGTTGGGTCAAACAATGCAACTACTGGTTCCTTAGCTAATTCCTCTTTCAGAGCATTGAAGGCTTCTGTTTGAAGTCGTCCCCATTTGAACTCGTTTTTAATTTTTAACAGTTCATTCAATGGATGGGCTTTAGTTGCAAGATTTGGAATGAACCTTCCCAAATAATTTATTGAACCCAGCAGACTTCTTAATTCTGAGATATTTTCTGGTTTTCCCATCTTCTCAATTGCTTCTATTCTTCCTGGATCTATTCGGACTCCAGACTCATTGATTATGTGTCCTAAAAACTTGATTTCAGTGACACCAAACACACACTTGTCCCAATTGAGTGTCACTTCAGCTTCCAAAAGCCTTTTCATGACCTTCAGCAAGTTTGTGTCGTGTTCTTCCATGTTTTGTCCATACACCAACATGTCGTCGATGTTGACTTGCACACCATCGAGTCCTTCCAGAATCTGCATCATCCTCTTTTGAAAGAATTCTGGTCCAGCATTTATGCCGAAAGGAAGTCTCTTGAACTTGTACCTTCCATAAGGCGTTATGAATGTGGTTAAGAGCTGTGACTCTTCATCCAATTGACATTGCCAAAACCCGTTATTGGCGTCCATCTTCGAGAAATATTTTGCTTTTCCGAGACGTCCCAATACATTCTCGGTCGCAGGCATTGGATGGATTTCTCTTTGTACATATTTGTTCAGATGAATATAGTCCACGCACATTCTTATGCTGCCGTCCTGCTTTGGAGCAAGCACTAATCCTGAGCACCAATCTGTTGGCTCTTCTACCGGCTCAACAACTCCAAGCTGTACCATTTTGTCCAGGTTTGCTTTAATTTCTTTTAACATCGGAATTGGAACACGTCGAGGCGTTGTTAATGCACGAGGTATGGCATCTTCTCTTAGTCGAATTTTGTAGGGGATCTTCACTTTTCCTAGACCCTCGAACATCTTTGGGAACTTCTTTTTCGGATCGAATGACATCTGTCTCTCGTCCTTCCCAATGGCTTCGATACGCTTCAGTATGCCAAGTTTCTCACAGGTACCTCCATCTAGTAACGTTTGTCCTAGACCTTTAACAACGTAAATTTCAGCTAATGCCGATTTTCCTTGATAGTAGACTTTTTCAAAAAAGTAACCCAGTGTTTTCATTTCTGCTTTACTCGCATTCAGAAGGTGTCGTTCAGGCTTGAGTAGCTTGATTTTGGCAAAGAACCTGTGAAATGTCTCTGACGATATACACGAAATCTCAGCCCCAGTATCAGCTTTGCAATCTATTATTGCTTTTTTAATTTTTACAGTTACACCCCATCTCCCATTTTGATCCCAATCGTTCTGATTGATTATTCCAATGTAGGTGTCCTTCAAACTGCTAACGCCTTGAACTGATTTTGACAGACAAAATTTTGCAAAATGACCTTTCTTTTTGCACTTATGGCACTGTAAGTTGGCCGCTGGACAGTCTTTAAATGAGTGGGACTCCTTACCGCATCTCTTGCAAAGCATGTTTTCTGAACTGCTTCCTGATTTGTCCGTTTTACCGATTTTCTTTTTCCAAAAATCCTTCTTTTGATTTTGGCGCGTATTAATACGGTTGACCTTGACCTCTTTGCCAATCGCGCTTTCTACGCCGTGTAGAATCGGGTTTTGTTTCTTCACTTGTTCGGACTGTTTAGCCATTGTTACCGCTTTATCCAAAGTCAAATCACTGTGTAGTTGCAATTTTTCAGATAACTGCCTATCTCGGACCCCACCAACTATTCTATCACGAATAAGTTCTTCTTTGAGATCTCGGAATTCACAGTGTTCGGCCAACGCGTGTAACGTAGTAACGAACTCTTCGATAGTTTCGGTTTCATTTTGGCATCGCGAAAAAAAGACATATCTTTCGTAAACAACATTACGCTTTACTATGAAATGATTTTCAAAGGCTATTGTTACCTTACCGTAAGTCTTTTTGTCCGTTTCCGATAGTCCAAGTGACGAAAATACATCCTCTGCTTGATCTCCCATGTAGAACACTAACGCGTCGATTTGTGCCGGCTCCGATTTTTCGCTAAGTCCAGAAACAGTTCTAAAACGTTCAAACCTGCGAAACCATTTGGGCCATTCCTCCGCACGCGAAAAATTAAACTGTTCAATAGGTGGTGGAGAATGGAACGATATGGCGGTCGCCATCTTACCTTCTTTCAACTTTTGGTTTCCAACGAACTTTTCGCCGATCTTTCAAAAGTCTTCTTTCTCCCTATTTCGACAAGCAAAATTACTTTGTTCTTCTATCAATCGTTTTTCGATTGCTTATTTACGCACTTTTCCGCTGCCACCATGTTTAATTAGTTGTTTTTAACCACGATCATTTACGGACGTGCAACGACTACAGAGGCCATTTTCTAACTGTTTATTTACACTTACTATTACAATCTATAATACAAGGTACGCCATCTAGTGGTCGTCTGTAGAAGTATATTTACAACACAATATATATATATATATATATATATATATATATATATATATATATATTTAAATCAATCAGCAAAAAAAACCTCTTCGAGCATGTTTGTTTACATAATGGTCTGAAGTGACTGTGATAGTCTGTTCATTTTCCTCGAAAAACCATGGGTGATCTGATGGGACGTGCGTCCCCACTTCTTTTTTTCTGCACACAACCAGTTTCCCTGAACGTTGTCACCCACCAAAAAATAGATTTCCGGTCCGGGATATGTCCCAAAGGCTCAATATTGAAGCGATTTCTTAAAGCGCGCTGGGTTGAAACCACTGAACTTCCGTTGGAAAAATAGGCCTCTACGGCAAATGCACGCTATTCGTTACTCCAACGTATGATGGCGTCTGAACCACAAGGTCACAAAACTTTAAAATCTATTCGATACCACGCCTACCTGCCTGGGGCTGCTGTAAGCTTCAGAGCACTCACTTCAAAAAAGGAAGTTAACTTGCCGCACCCTGCGTATATATATATATATATATATATATATATATATATATATATATATATATATATATATATATATATATATATATATATATATATATATATATATATATATATATATATATATATATATATATATATATATATATATATATATACACGTGTAAAGTAATCTGACGATCAACCCCCCCCCCCCTATAAATTTCCTGTGTACGCCACTGGCTCGAGATGATATCGGTCGTGTGGATTCCCTTCCACAAACATTACTTATTTTTTTCTCTTTTGTTCAGTCATGCTTCTGAATACTTTCTTTTATTATTCGAAAAAATGTATTCCCAGTTTCTAAATTTAGCTCACCCCGTCTAGGTTAACTTTCAATAACGAATTTTTCTACTTTCATATTCTTTTAACGTTATCTCCCTGTTTGGCTTTCATTTCAAATATAATATTTAAATTTTCCCCGCTTTCATTCGCTTCATCTGTTCACCGCCCTGGTTAAGAGTTCAGTGGTCATATAGAACAAATTGATTTCGAATTTGAAATGGCAATGGTTGAAAAAAGTAATATCGCTGGTAAAAGCACAATGGTTGTTCGTCCATTTTTGGCAAAAATGAGATATTGGTATATAAAAATGAGATATTGGATATTGGTAAAGGTGGGATCTAGGCTCTTTCGTCCATTGTAAACATTGTATGTCAATTCCAAATAACAATAATGTGGTAATTTAAGAATTAATGTGGTAATTTAAGAATTAATGTAATTTAAGAATTTCCCATATCGTTTCTATAATGCTGTGGGGGTACAGTATGACTGCTTCCACATTGGCTTCAACGCGCCCATAGACGAAAGAAGTTTTGAGCCTTCTAGAAGTTACAGTTAAGAGTACAGTGGTCATATAGAACAAATTGATTTCGAATTTAAAATGTCAATGGTTGGAAAAAGTCATATTGATGGTTAAAGCACAATGGTACATTTTTTGCAAAAATGATAGATATATTGGATATTGGTAAAGGAGGAATCTAGGCTCTTTCCTCCAGCGGAAACATTGCATGTCAATTCCAAATAACAATAATGTGGTACCGGTTAAAGAAATTACCATATGCTATGGTATTAAAAACATAATTAAATCACTTTAAAAACAAAATGGAGGGTTAAAGTTGGCTGCTTCCACATTGACTTCAACGCGCCCATAGAGGAAACAAGTTTTGAGCCTTCCAGAAGTTACAGTTAGAGTTCAATGATAGGTCCTGACAGAGCACAACCATCATTCTAAAGTTAACCTCTTAGAGGCAAAGATTGCCGACCTCACCTACAGTCCAGTACCTCGTTCCAAGCGGGCCCCTCTTCCTAAACAGCACGCTTTCGCGACCAAGTCTGTCGTGGCCGATTTCTCACCAGTGAAGAAACCGAAAGCTGTCCAAACATAAACACAGTCTAATCGTGTACGGTTATCCACCAATCGGAAGTCACCAACGAAAACAAAAAATTTCCGCTGAGTCGCCCCTTAACGAAAGCGGAAACGGAAAATATTCGCCATTTTACACTTGGCGGAGCTTTTTCTAATGTTGAAAAGATTCCTTCCCCCCCCCCCTGCATTAAATGAAAGAAGAAAACACGTGTCGTCGCGTAGTTATCTGAATAATCTAATTTCGAAGTCGTACGAGGGAAAACAAGTTGAGTGTGTTTAGAGAAAGTGGACGGTTTTAGTTTTGACTGTGTCTCGGTCTACTACGACGCTTAAGCGCGCCATGCGTAATGGAATAAAATCAGCCATGGATTCGGGATCCCCCCTCTACCAAAAATAAGTTGATGGTTCCTGCGCACCAGTGGACAGTAATGGCCTAAAACTGATTAAGAACGCGGAGAAAAATAAATACGAAAAGTGAAAACACTGCAAACTTTCGGATATCTCAAATTAAATCTTTATTTCTGGGACCAATGGCGGCCTACGACCACTGACAGCCTACGAAATTGGTTTAATAATGAACTAGGAAGAAATTAACTATGAATACAGACTTACACAATAACATGTAAATGTTACTGTGAAAGTGAGAAAATCAGTTTTCTGCAGAGTCGCTAGTGGATCTGCAGAGTCACTAGTCACTAGTTGCTCTGCAGATACACTAGTCCGATATGTGCAAGTACGGAAAAGGGTTTGATTTTTGGACATGCACTAGTGAGTCTGCAGATTCACTCGTGCATGTGCAGTGGAATGAACTAAGAATACAGACTTAAAACATAAACAGACTTTGTTGCGCAGTGCATTTTGGCTTTCACTTGGAAACGAACTAAATACCTTCCGCATGATACGCCCATACTTTACCAATTATGCTAAAGTGATCTCACAAGCATACGTTGAAATATAGGGTATATGAAATTTTTTTATATATAATCTTTATTTATAATTCTCTTACACGGTGATTAAAAAATGCTGTTTTTCTCTACGCGGAATGGCAACAGTTTTTTGGTATACAAAATTATGTTGCGAACGCATTTTTATTTTGCCATTATGTAAGCCATTTTGACGATTAAACCCTTCAATTCATTGGTAAATAATTATTTTGATGATTTCAGCTTAAATTAGGAAGAATATAAGCCTTATTAAATTAAAAAATAGAAGTTTTGAAAAACGCTTTTCCAAACTTTAAATGAGCGAAATATTGAGGTGGCGCTATCTGTTAGCAATTTTGAAAACTAGATTTCTATGAGCTTTATTTTTATGACGTATTAACTCAGTAAATTACACACTTCTGGTAGGCAAGATTTATGGTAAGCTTAACGTCAATTATGGCCAAAACAAACTATCTATAACGTTAGAAATTTAACTAAAACGCAGGAAAGGTGTGAAAATAACGTGGAAAATAATAAATAATGGCACATACGATTGTTTTCATTTGTAGTTAAAAAGAAATGAGTTTAAATGATTTTAAATTGATTTACATGGCGAAAAAATGTATTGATGCCAAGATGAATATTAATTTAAATTTACAGTTTCAACTTTTAAAGTTTTTGGCAATAAATTAATTTCAAATACTATGACGAGTGGTACTCGTCATTCCCGATCAAACGGTTAAAACGTTCGAGGTTTTTTTTATAGCAATTTTATATGATTTCGTCACACGTATACTGTCAATGCAAGAAGCAGTTTATCTTTTGAAAACATTAAATGCAAAAACATTGGTAACTGCTGGTACCACTTTTGTCTTTAACCACTTTATTGTCCAGGCGAGCTATCCAAATTCCGATGCAAACATGTACAAAACTAATAACTCTTAGAAATTTCCCTTTGGGCAATAAACGCCATCTTTGAAAACCGACGCCATATTGGAGTGTTTGTGTTAAGAAATTAAAGACATAATAATAAAAAATAAGAAATAATAACTTTTAGAAATATGGTGGGTGTATAGAGGAGGTGCTTCTTAATGAAAAAGCGAAATTCCCTAAAAAATTTCCATTTGGGCATTAAACGCCATCTTGAAAAACCGACGCCATATTGGAGTGTTCGTGTTAAGAAAATTTAAGAAATAATACTAATAAAAAATAAGAAATAATAACTTTTAGAAATATGGTGGGTGTATAGATGAGGTGCTCATCTTTGAGTACATGTCTTTTTCAAAATTGAAACTTATGTATTTGGAGCCATGATAAGCATCGAATGCACTCAAAAATAAGTACATTTTACTTATTTTTGAGTGCCTATTTTTAACATTGTACACGCTAGGCCTATGTTAATGTTTATTCTAAAATGATTACGATTTCCCAACAAAAAATATCACGAATAGTTTTTTTGTTATCTAAAACAAAGAGTTCAATTCAGACATTTGAAAAAAAAAAATCGAGATTTATAAGAGTCTGGCCATTCTCAGACACAGCCAAAGGCGTTATTTTAGTTGTCTTTTAGTGGTAGCCATGGTTACTAAAAAAAGTTTTTAGAATTGATTTTAAAACCCATTAATGTTTGATTGCTGTATATAATTTTCCAATAACAGATGTTTTCGTTCAGTTAGAGACATTTAATCGATTTAATTTAGCGAACTTATAAAATACCCCGCAATTTGCCTGAATTTTGAAAAATACGCTATTCAAAATTCCGTAAACTAATTACCTATACGTTATTTGTTTACTCCCAACTAGCCTCTGAATAGTCACAAACACAAACTGCGCATCAGGCATATTTTGAAGAAGAAATCTTTCCAATGCAAAGATTGTGTTGTTGCCACTGGAAGAAGCAAAAACTTGGTATTGTAAACAAATTGAAACAAAAAAAAATCAGTCCTGTTGTTGAGCTATTATTATTTTAAACGCAGTTTTGTTGTTAGAATTCCGAAGCCCTTGTTAAATTTATTTGCTACCCAAATATTTGCTCTTAGGTTTTCGAATGTTTTCCCCAAAAAATTTTTAAGTGCGCTGTTTACTGCGCATAATTGTTTTCCGAAATTGCGGTCTTTCTCAAATGGAATCTTCAAAAATTGCTCAAACATTCCAAAGCTTTGATGGCATTTTGGAATTGCGTATTTTTATTTATTTTCTTCAAAATGGATTGTAAGCACATACCTATGCCCTGAAAAAGCTGTAGCGGAGCATTTTAACCTAACTGTAAAATATATTTTAGAAAAATGCATAAAAATCGGGAAGAAAAATCCCTGTTTAATATTGTTTCACACCTGACAAGACATTCCGAGATGTCCAAAATCCATTGGCTCGCTTTCTCTTTGAAAGCTTTTTTTTAAAAAAAATAATAATATCTGTACCGGAACATTTTAATCTAACTGTAAAATATCTTTAAGAAAAATGCATAAAAAAATGGGGGAGGGGGGTAAAATCCTTGTTTAATTTCCCTTCGAAAATTGCTCAAACATTCCACAGTTTTGATGTATTTTGAATTGTATATTTTTATTTATTTTCTTTAAAATGGTTTGTAAGCACGTGCATTGAAAAAGCTGTATCGGAACATTTTAACCTTAACTGTAAAATATATTTAAGAAAAATGGATAAAAAATGGGGAGAAAAATCCCTGTTTAATTTTGTTTCACACCTGACAAGACATTCCGAGATGTCCACAATCCATTCGCTCGCTTTCCCTTGAACGCTTTTTTTTTTAAAAAAAATAATAATATCTTTACCGGAACATTTTAACCTAACTGTAAAATATCTTTAAGAAAAATGCATAAAAAAAAAATGGGGGGGGGGGGGGGGGGAATCCTTGTTTAATTTCCCTTCGAAAATTGCTCAAACATTCCACAGTTTTGATTGTATTATGAAATTGTGTATTTTTATTTATTTTCTTTATAATGGTTTTTTAACACATGCCTATGCATTGAAAAAGCTGTGGCGGAACATTTTAACCTTAACTGTGAAATATATTTAAGAAAAATGGATAAAAAAATGGAGAGAAATATCCCTGTTTATTTTGTTTCAAACCATACATTCCGAGATGTCCACAATCGCCATTAAACTTTGTGCCCTTTTCTGAGTAGATAATGCTGGAAATATATAGCCTGTCTTACCTAACAAAAAAAGTTAGCATAGAACCTCAAAATGTTGAAATTGAAGGTAGGAAAACGGCAATTTTTTTTATTGAAGATTTTAAAATTAAAGGTTTTTGTTTTAATATGCTTCATAAACATTGTAAAAACCTTCAAAAAATTCTCTAAAAAAACTCAAAGGTTTTCTAATTTAATTGCTAGTATATATTATAATGGTATTTTCGTACATAGCATCTGGACTTCCCAATTTCATATAAAATCCTAACTGTCTGAAAAATGAAGTTCGATAATGCACACAATTTCTTTACCAACAATGCACCCAATTTTTGAATTCATTAAATTACATCATTTTAAGGTTCGAGGAGGTATAATTTACAAGATATCTCTACAATTATTTAAAAAAAAAATGTTAGTGAAAATGGAGAAGAAAATTTAATTTTATTTTTAAGCAGTAAAAATTCATTAATTACTTCATTTTAAGGTTTGAGGTATAATTTACAAGATATCTCTACAATTTTTAAAAAAAAAATATTAGTGAAAATGGAGAGGAAAATTTAATTACATTTTAAAGCAATGAAAACAACTTTGCAATTGTAATTGGACGCATTGTTTTAAAGTTTGGATATTTTACAAAATCTTTCTATCGCAACCTATAATCAAAAACACCCAATTTTTGTGTTCTTAATGACAGAAAACGCAAGCTTTTGCGCGTTTCGATATCAGCCGATGATGGATATTAAAAGCAAATCGAGATCGCCATCTTCTTCTCAAGGTAAAAAAAAAAAAAAGAAGACCCGCGACTGCCTCTTTAAATGGGGGTCTTTATCATTTTTCCAATTCAATGACCTGTCGACTGTTCCGTCACGCAAATCGACGCATTCCCATTGACGACCATTTAATTACCGGGTCACGTGATCGACCCCGACCAATGGCTTAGAACTCTGACTGCTGCCACCCAAGCTTGGAAAAAAGTTTGGATTTTTCTCCGATTTTTTGTTGTTGTTTTAGATTATCAATTCGATGTGATGTAGTTTCGAGGGTAATTTTTTTTATTATTATTTTTTGCTCGATATTCTACGGTTTACAATCTTCGGAACTTGACAGCATTTTGTTAAAAATATTCGTTTTAATATGGAACTCTTTCCTGGAATTTTTCATGAGGTAATTCTGCTTTTCGCAAAACTGAATTCCAGACACGTAGATATAGATTTTTCATGGGGGTGGTTCAGTGACTGTACAACGAATTTCTTTAGGAAACTTATCCCCCCCCCCCCCTCATCAACCAGAAGGGGGGAGCGGAATTCTCTACCAAAATCAACAAACTGTCCCCTTTCCCCCAATTTTTTTTAATTCTCCCCATTTTTTAAAAACAGGTAACAGGAATCAGTTGGCAGATAAATATCGAAACAGCAGTATTTATTTTTCATGACATGGTTACCAATATCAGTCATTACCCATTTTTAAAATTAATAAATATAGTGATATTTAATCAATACTTATATATAAGAATGGAGTGTCTGTCAGTGGAATCGAACAAAACCCCTCATTTAGAGTTTTCTCCACGAATTAGAACACGCTGATTCCGAAAATCACATTTAAAATTTTTTTGTCTGTCTGTCTGTCTGTCTGTTTGTCCGGATTTAACTCAAAAACTACTGCACGGATTTTTATGAAACTTGTACCATGTGAACAAACTTTTCTTAGTTTAAAATATGCACTTTGTTTCATGTGGATATCTGCAACCATTCAAAAGTTATAGGACTTTTTCCATTTTCTCTAACATTACGCCTATGGGAAATTGACATCTCGATCTTCCCCTCATAACATATTGTTAAAAATCACCTTGGCGACCAAAAATATTTTTCGATAATACTGGGATAAACGATTTATTTTGATTGGCTGATGAGTAAATGTCGCCAAATGAATTAAAAATGTCGCCAAATACATGAAAAATGTTGCCAAATGAATTAAAAATGTAGCCAAATGATTAAGAAAAGTCGCCAAATATTGGAGAAAGCATTAAAAATGTTGCCAAATGAATTAAAAATGTCGCCAAATTAATAAAAAATGTCTCCAACTCCTATGGGAAATTTACATCTCGATCTTCGCTTCATAACATTAGTGTTAAAAATCACCTTGGCGACCAAAAATATGTTTAGACAATACTGGGATAAACGATTCATTTTGATTGGCTGATGAGTAAATGTCGCAAAATGGATTAAAAGTGTCGCCAAATGATCTAAAAATGTTACCAAATGAATTAAAAATGTCGCCAAATGAATAATAAAAGTTGCCAAATATAGAAAAATGAATATAAAAATGTCGCTAAATGAATAATAAAAGTCGCCAAATGAATTAGAAAAGTCGCCAAGTATTGAAGATGAATTAAAAATGTCGCCAAATAAATTCAAAATTTCGCCAAATTAATAAAAAAAATTCTCCAATTGAATTAAAATGTTGCCAAATGAGCTAAAATAGATGTCCTATATTTAAAAATATCATCACAATGGAGAAATTAGTGTCCAAATAACCAAAATAACGTCGTTAACAAAAACCTCTACAACCGAAGGAGGGAATTAAACCAGCTCTTTCGACTGACGCCATGTGTTTTCATGTTCCGAACAACTTAACTTTATGACAATAGTGCTATTTGTTACGTAGTGGAATATTACTATGGTGTTGAAATGGGCCACCCTAAAAGTTTAACTTAAAGTTTTATATATTTATACCTCCATGTAGATTATTTTTAAATTTTCGTCTCAAAAACATATTATTGGAATTCAAAAATAAATATTTGATAATTAATTTTTATAAGAAATATTGTCCGTAAATATTGACCCATATGAAATTATGTTGAAAGAGGGATATATAGACTCCGGTCGCCAATTGGCACAACAAAAAAAACTTCACCAAATACGATACATTATTTTGATTTGGAAGAATGCAATATTGTTTCTTTGATATATTATTGCGTCGCCAATATTAAAACTAATGTATGTGAAGTTTACTACATGGATTTATTGTCACTAAATGGTTAATTTTTATACAAAAAATATGCAATTTAAAAAAATGTTAGGAATTTTTATTTCACAAAAAGAAACATTTTACAAAAACATCAGTTTAAATAGTAGGTAGTCGCAATAGCATGTAAAGTCGTGAACATAAAAATAGATTTAAGTATCTCAAAAAATACTCAAAGTAATTTAATAAATCTGGATTTGGATAAAGTTTATTTTTCACAGTGCACAGAGAGTGATATGCCATGGCTACGCTGACAAGACAAAATCGCGCAGCTCTTACTGCGCAAAGTGACCACGAGCAACGCCGGGCCATATTGCTAGTTAGGAAATAAATTTAGAGAATCCTTGTTTTGAATAATATATGGTTTGGGAGCATGTTCTTTATAAGGCGCCGTTTCACGATCTTTTCCCTTTGTCGCCGAAATCCGAATGCCAAAAAAAATACGACGACGCCATGTTAGGCTTAGTTTGAGATAAAAATGATATCAAAGCATATTTTTAAAGCCTTTTGAAAACTGCTTTTTGGAATTAGACCGCCGGAAAATACCAAGTTTTCCCTCATGCAATCCAACAACAAGTATTATATGAAAAATTTAATTTTTAAAAAACTTTTTTAAAGTATTTTATGATTTTATAGTAATTTGATATCCCTCCCCCCCCCCCCCCCCTTGACTTTGAATGGCAAGAGTTTGAATCCCCTGAACCACCCACCCCCTTACCTACGTGCCTGAATTATCCCCCCCCTTTTTTTAATTATCAAACGATACGATGGGAGTCAAATTCGCCCCCCCCCACCCTAAAAAAGTCTTCGAAATTGTGGCTAAAATAGTTGTGATATAAAAAACAAACTTGCCAATTGCACTAGGGGGCTCAACCCTGTACACCCACTCACGAACCTTCTCCCGGGAAAAAGCTGCGCTTTCTTTTCTTAGCTCGAATAAAATTAGCAAACAAATCTTAGCAAATTAAAAAACTCCGTATCTCCGTAATTTTCAATTAAAAAAATATTCTTGTATTAAATTAAAGGTTTCACAGATACGCTTCCACCAATAATAGTTTTATTTTTTTTACGAAATGCAGCTCGGATTTTGGAATATGTTTTACGGACGCGATTTAATATTAGGAGTTGTGCAACGTATATATAAGCTTTGTCCCATCGTGCGTTCGTTTCTTGTTGGCTGCTTTGACGAGTTGGCGTTATTTTTTCTTTTTTGGCTTAGCGTTGCGAGCCCGACCGGGTCGCTAGATATCATCTTGACACATAAATATATTTACATTAAGCAAAATCAGTTATATCCACATTCCTACTAATGAATAATCACACTCTCTTACGTTCAAGTTTGCTGAATATAACTGCCTTCGCATCTGCATAAAATGTGAATAGTATGGACATAGCTACTTTTCCTTCTGATTGACTCCTATTTAAAGTTTTTATAATAAATAACAGATTTTGATGTTTTATTATATATCAAAATTAAAGTAAAAGTCATAAAACACCTATTGACACCAAAATCTCATTTTTCAAATTTTTGGATGCAACTGCTTTTGCAATCTGGCTACTCATGTTCGGTAACAGAAAGTGAAAACTAATGTATATTTAATGCTCTCTGAGGAACAGAGAATATTCGCAACCCTAAAGAGTTCGCAACACCCTTCTTCCAGACAAGGAAGGCCAGTTAAACACGCAGTTACGGCAGGGGAAACCTGTAATCTATTCCGAGAACTCATCCGTCTCCATCGGCGGCCGACATCCGACACGGCCCGGTAGGGGGCGTTCAACTGTCGAATTACTACATACTCCCACCTTTTTTTTCCCTCATATTTTTCGTCGGACGATACACAAACACCGACCGAACGCATACGATGGCGAATTATGAGAAGGGATATGCAATAATATATAAAAAAAGAAAATGGTGGGAAATTTTTACGAGGGATTGTCATGTTTCGGGGAAAACGACGAACAATGGCGGAAAAAGAATTGCCTATCATTGAATTTCTCATAGTACGGTCAAGGTTTTGGGTTCTGTAATAAGGGATCCTTCCTTTATTACGTCATGCTTTTTACATGTTATTCGCCATGGAATTTTATAAAAGTATGTTCGAAAATAATAGAGGGATGTCACAAATTGTTAAGCAATGATTATCATTTGGCTGTATCACATTTAACCACGGAGTAAAGAAAAAGGTGGAGGTGATTTAGCGAGATTTCACTGGAAGTAAGATAGCAACCTTAAAGTAGGTACAAGCAAATTCAACTGACAGTGCGTTTCAACGTGAACTGCGTTATTAAACACACGAAATTTAAAGTATTAAAACTAAAAAAATAACAGTTTTTGCAGTTGTCAGATGCAGTACAAGTTCCAAATAGATAAAGAATGCTATTATTTCCACTTCATAGGTAAATTAAATTATAAAATAAATTATCGCCAAGTACTGGTACAAAGTAGTGCTTAGGAATAGCGCCAAATACTTCGCCAGTACCTACTTTTTAAGAGATTGCTTACTTCACATTGCAAACCTGTTTCAGATACGTGACTTATTTCACCATACTTACTTAAACACTCGCTTAGCTTTAGTTAAAATGTAGCAAAAAGATTGGTGTGGTTTATTACGTGTAGTTAAACGGCCAACCAATAATGACCATCGTTTTAAAATGTGTGACCATCTTTTTTTTCTTCTTTTTTTTTAAAATTATTTGTATGGATTTTTGTTACAAAATCTCATGATTGCTAGTATTAACTCTATTTTTTTTCTTTCCAATTTCTCTAAATTCATTTATAAGAATTAAATAAAAAAATTGACTTTTTTTGTATGTTCAATTCTGCATTTTAATAGTCTAGCCCGCACGACTCTATCCTAGCTATATCTTGCTAATCCTCCTTTTGAATATGCGGCACGGACTCCTGGATACCAGGTCGGATAATTCTGTAAGTATGATATGCGACGAAGACCAAGATGTGGTTAAGCCGATTGCTAGCATGTGGATGAGGGTTCATTTTTATTAAAATCCCAAAGGCACATTAAGTTTACACATCTGCTCTTAATAAATTTCAATTTTTATAGTGGTAAACCTTTTATATAGCATTTCATTGTTATCTAAGAATCAGACTAGTAGAAGATTCAACACGCGGAACGGAATAGTGTAGTGCGTTAAATCTCTGCTGGTCCAAATGGCCACACTTTGATCGTCAGGTCTTGGAGAGTAGGGTGGCAGTTCATGTATTGTGAGGAATATTGCCTCGAATTTTTTAATATTGGTCAATGACAACACCTGAGATGGCAATCCACGCAACCTGACATAAGCGTGAGGACAGTACACCAGGCGTATTTAACGTACACTAGTCCTCTATACACGGCGGATTATTTTTTCTGGGGGAAAGGAACGAATTTTCTAATCCTACCAGCCATTGGTGGTCGAATGATTCGCTTATCTTATCTACCTTATCTATCTTACCTTATCTTATTTAATCTATCTTATCTTAATTGTATCTTATTTAATCTATATTATCTTATATTGTATCTTATTTAATCTATTTTATCTATCTTATCTATCTTATTTTATCTATCTTGTATATATATCTTATATTCTATTTTCGATTATATATTTTATCTATCTTATCTATTTATCTTATCTATCTTATGTTATATTCTATCTTCGATTATATATTATATCTATAAGAACGGGCAAGCCTACGATGGGAACGGGTTGCTATGTACTGGACCTGATCATGGACTAATGTCCTAAAGCCTATTCAGGTTGCGTCGGGTGCCAGCTCAGTTGTGTCCTCGTCATCTGATCATGGTTCAAAAATACGAGGCAGTGTACTCGGGTCCTTCAAAATAGACGACAGGTCCATAGCCCCGAGGTACAGCCGCGGAAAAAAAAAACGAACCACCGATGGTTATTTCGTTAGTTTTTATAGTAGAGCTAAACTTAATATACCATTTTGTAGGAAATAAAGTCTACTATACATTGATATACAAAAAAATTGCATAGGTTACTATCTTCATACTCGAATCCGCACCAACTTTAAAATTTTCAATAGCAACACCTACTTTTGAGAGCACAGAAATGTTCCCCGCCCTCAAAATAATCTAAATACAAATTTTCGTTAATTTCCTACATTTATATGCAGAGATATTAGACAATATGTATCGATCTTATTTGGGGGGTTACTTCCACAGTGAACAAAGTATTAGTGAGACTTCGAAATAAAGTACGCTGGTAGAAAATATTTTGGCGTTAGCCGTGGTTCTTATTTTTCCGTAGTCATTCATTCCCCCACTCCTGTATACCCTTCGCCTCTGTATAAGAATTTAGAATTTTATACCAACGCGATCACAGCGCTTTTAATTCTCAAAATTAGTAGATTTCTGTTAAGTTCTGCCGATTTTAAATTTGTGTATGACCCCTTAAATGATCATTTGATGCACATTATAATATTGCCAAAATACTACAAAGAGGAAAATCATGAAATTTTAGATATACATATAAAACGTTTTTCTGAGTCCATCACTATCAAAATATAGCATGGTTGCTATTCATAAATTTTGTGAATATTAATATCCTAATTTAAATAAAATTAAAAAATATACATATAAGTAATGAAAGTTAGTGTATTTTATTTGGGTTGTTTAGAAGTAACACGCATAAAAATTTCAGCTTAATAAAATTATTATTTCGAAAGATATGATTAAAAGTTTAAGAAATTCATTTAACATTACGAGTTCTAAACTTTCGATATTCATAATTAAAAAACAACTTAACCAAATGACTTGCAAATTGATATTCAACGATAAATTTTGTAGTAGATTTTAAATATTGAATCAAAATTGGGTGTTGCTATTGGAAATTTTAAAGTTGGTGCGGATTTTAATATGAGGATAGTCCCCTATGCAAATTTTTTGTATATCAATGTGTAGTAGACTTTATTCCCTACAAAATGGTATATTAAGTTTAGCTCTACTATAAAAACTAACGAAATAATCATCGGTGGTTCGTTTTTTTTTTCCGCGGCTGTACCTTCGTCGGCTAGCAACCAAAGGGTTACGAGTTCGAATACGGCTGATACAAGAGTATTGACAAAAATTTTAAAAATGCACAGAACTTCTGATCGGAGGGTTGCCAGATTCGTTACGAAGTAACAATATGTCATTCGAGCTTATCTCCAATTAATACGGTGTGTATACGGGACTGGTGCACGTTAAATGTAATCGGGGTCCAATGTCCTGACACCTATTGAGGTTGTGATAGGTGTTATCTCCATCATCTGACCATGATTCAAAATTTCAAGGCAGTGTACCCGGGTGTTTCCTTCGAGATAGATACCGAACCGTCGCCAATAGCCCACTGTGCAGCTCTTGTGCGACGTTAATCCACCCAACTAGTTACCATATAGCTGCACACAAGAGTCTGGTATCGAAGGTGAAGAGTCAGTGCCATGCAGGGTGGAAAGCAACGATAAATTGCGGAAGTTAATGAATAAACGGCCCCTCGACTTGCCTGTTATTTTGAGAATTTGGAAGAAAAGGGGGGAAGGGGGCATAAATAATATCCGGAACGCACGCGAATTCACTTACAACGGGGAGGGGGAATGCCGCAAGTGAGACCTGATCCATGAAATTGTCTGCAAAATAGTGGTTTTCCTTCATAACTATCCATGAGGGTTGCTTTTCGAAAGACATTCAGATATCGTACGGCATTGTTTTTTGTAACGTTTGTTTTTGTGTTTACAGGTAGAGACCGATTTACAAACTTGGGGGGAGGGGCGCTGACGAGGGGGCGTTAGAGAGTCAGGCCACTTGGGAGCCACCTTTTCTGTTCCAAAAAGTTTTCTAGGGTTTAATTAGTTATGTGGGCGATTGACAATATATATAAGATAAGATAGAATTTTATTAATATTTTTCTTAAAACTTTAAAATAAATTAATTGAAATATAAATTAAACCCTTTGACAGATAAACAACTTTGCAATTTGAGTAATTTGATGACCCGTCAGAGGGTTTTAAGAACAAATTGATTTCGAATTGATTGAGATAGCGACTACAGTGTAAAAAAAGTTATATACATACGTTTTTTAAAAGGATAAGTGTCTGAAGTGAGCTTTACCACTATTTGCTTTGTTTTAATTACTATTATAATTTAAAAAAATTGCATTTTTATTCTTTCCAACCTAATATTTTCAAATGAATTGATTGGAAGAAAACGGGAATGACAAAAAGGTTACGGTATATTCTTCAGTCATATCGAACAAATTGATTTCGAATTCGAAATGGCAGGAAATTTTTTTAATATCGATGGCTAAAAGCACAATGGTAGTATGTACAGTTTTGGCAAAAATGAGATATTGGTACATAAAAGTGAGATATTGGATATTGGTAAAGGTGGGATACTAGCTCTCTTTCCTCTTGTACAAATATTGTATATCAATTCCAAATAACAATTTTGTGATACCGGTTTTTAAAAAAAGTCGCATAGGTTTACACTAAGTTTACAACCTTCCCGTCGCGTTTTTCGAAAGTTTATAAAAGTGGACATATACAACCATTGTGCTTTTAGCCATCGATGTATTATTTCGAATTAGATAGGCCCAGAGCTTTACCATTGTTTGTTTTAAATCTAATTCTAAATAAAAAAATTGTTTATTCTTTCCAACCCAATCTTTTCAAATGAATTGATTGGAAGAAAACGGGAGTGGCGAAAAGGTTACGGTATATTCTTCAGTCATATCGAACAAATTGATTTCGAATTTGTGATGGCAATTGCTGGAAAAATTCTTATATCGATGGCTAAAAGCACAATGGTTGTATGTCCATTTTTGGCAAAAATGCTTTATTGGTACATAAAAATGAAATATTGGATATTGGTAAAGGTGGGATACTAGCTCTCTTTCCTCCTGTATAAATATTGTGTATCAATTCTAAATAATTGTGGTACCGGTTTTTTAAAAAAATCGCATGGGTTTACACTAAGTTTACAATCTTCCCGTCGCGTTTTCCGAAAGTTTATAAAAGTGGACATATACAACCATTGTGCTTTTAGCCATCGATATATTACTTCGAATTAGATATTCACAGAGGGTATGCTTTACCATTGTTTGTTTTAATTTTAATTATAATTAAAAAAAATTGTTTATTCTTTCCAACCTAATCTTTACGAATGTATTGGTTGGAAGAAAACGGGAGTGGCGAAAAGGTATATTCTTTAGTCGTATCGAACAAATTTCGAATATGAGATGACAATGGCTGGAAAAATTCTTATATCGATGGCTAAAAGCACAATGGATGCATGTCCATTTTTAGCAAATATGAGATATTGGTACATAAAAATGAGTTATTGGATATTGGTAAAGGTGGGATTCTAGCTCTTTCCACCTGCACGCGCCCCAGTTGCTCAGTGGATAAAGGCGTTCAGCTACTAATCAGAGGATTGGTGGTTCGAATCCGTGCGATGGACTTGACAAAGAAAAGTAAAAAAGTAGTGATCTTGCGATCGGAGGGTTGCCAGCTTCGCTACAAAAATACTAGAAAGTCATCCAGAACACCCAACAAATTATACTGACGTGTATACGGGACTGGTGCACGTTAAATCTGATCGGGGTCCAATGTCCTGACGCCTATTGAGGTTTCGTCAGGTGCCAGTTCAGGTGTTGTCCTCGTCATCTGACCATGGTTCAAAAATACGAGGCATTGTTCCCGGGTCTTTCCTTCGAAATAGGCCCTGAACCGTCGCCCGCCAATAGCCCACTGTGCAGCTCTAGTGCGACGTTAATTAAACAAACCTTTTCACCTGCAAAAATATTGTATGTCAATTCCAAATTACAATTTTGTAGATCTGATTTTTTACAAAAATTGCATAGGTTTACACTTAGTTTACAATCTTCCCGTCGCGTTTTCCGAAAGTTTATAAAAGTGGACATATACAACCATTGTGCTTTTAGCCATCGATATATTATTTCGAATTAGATATACCCCCGGGGGTGTGCTTTACCATTGTTTTGTTTAATTACAATTCTAATTAAAAAATGTTTATTATTTCCAATCGAATCTTTTCAATTGATTAGAAGAAATAGAAAAGTTGTATTTCTTTAAATTTGCGAAAGAAATACGCTTTTTGTACGTAACATGCTTTTTTAATTTAAATTCAAGAACGCTTTTTCAGGATTTTAATGCCAAGATCGAATTAATCTCAATCTGTTAAATGTTTCTATATTTGAATTTAATCAATGGAAGTTTGTTAGTTCGAGAGTCAGAAAAAATTGTTTTGAACTTGGGAATATTTAATGGTGTTCCTTAAATGGTGTTTTATTATCAGACGATTATCTAAGTGTTTTTATTATGCTTAATAGTTAGGATAATTTGGATAGTTAGGGAAATTTAGAGGGTTTTACCTAAACAAAACCTTTTGTAGTTTTTAAATTAACTTAAAAGCAGGAAAGAAGGACGCTTGGAATTTTTAGTATGTTTAAATGAATTAAATAGGATTATTTGAACAAAGAATACTTCGGTGTTACACAATTCTTTTTTTTTTTCTGATTAACGCGAAATGTTTCTAACATCAGCTACACGGGGTTCCAGGATAGAAACGCCATGTTACTCGTTTAGGCCTATTCTACACTGTTAAAAATTTAGTGCGACCTTGCACCAAAATTTGGTACCCGTTTAGCTGCAACCAACGTCTGGTGCTTAGTTCTACCAGTTTTTGGTTCTTCCACATATACCATTTAATGGTGAAACGCTGCACTAAAATTCACGTTTTTCATACACCATTTTCTGGTGAAAGGTTGCACCAAAATTCGGGTTTTTCATACACCATTTTATGGTGAAACGTTGCACGAAGTTTCACGTTTCCCTTCCCGATTTTATGGTGAAACGTTGAACCATGCTATTCATTTGATTTATACAATTTTCTGGCGAAAGGGTGAACCAAAATTAACATTTCTGTACACTGAAGTAAAACTTTTTAAAGTTTTATCTCCTCATATATATAAAGCTATATAAACCAACATATATTTATAACCTTTAACCATAACCTTTAAGCATGTTTAGCTGAATTATTATAAGTGCATTTATGTTATATATAAATTTTTAATTCTTAAAAGGCTTGTCTGTAACATTCTATAGCTTATTTAATAAGGGGTTTAAATTATACATATTCATGATTTTTTTAGTTACACATTTCCTGAAATATATTCTAATAAGTATTAAAATAAGATAATTATTTTCGATTCCGTGACATCAAAACTTAACAATTAATGCCCGACTGTACAATTTTTAAAATATATGTATAAAATTAGGCAAAATCCAATTTTTTTAATTGCATTCATTCCAAAAAAATACATTTTTCACAGCTAAACAGAAGTAAATCAAACTAACATATGAATACAGGTACCTGTATGTTCAGGAAAAAAGAAATACTCAATCTTTGGTGCAATGTATTTTATTCAACATTAACAAATATATTTAAATACACAAAAAAAAAGTACACCAAAGTTTGACACACTAATGATTCCACAGTTTTATTAGATTCTGAACAAATATGATCGTTTCCCGCAAAAATCTCTGATTGGTTACCGTCGAGTAGAATGGCAAATCTATTTGGAAATCAAGAAATAATAAAATAATAATAAAGGTAGAATTAATAATTTGATGTGAAGGTTGTAAGATACAGAGTTATCATGTCTAGTCATTTTCTTTTCTTTATATTTACGATCGAAATATAAAATCTCTTTCGCATTTACTGGTGCTAAATAATTTGTAATCAGAGACTTTATTACAACACAGTCACAAGACGGTTGACCTTTTCCCACCAAATCTATGAGTTTGATAACTATTGGTTGTATAGTTTCAAAGTTATGTATTAAACATCCCTGTTTCCAAGTCAAAGTATCATAAACACCAGATGTGCAAAAATATATAAGATTCAAAACAACGACTCCATTCGAAGGTCTTTGAAGACTGCAATGAAATGAAGAATAAAAAGGAAAATCAAGTGGCTTTAAATTAATTCGTCTGTAATTTTTTTTTCTATGATGGAATATTTTAAAGTTGTTTACTTTTGCAGAAATAGATATATCACATAAATAAAAGAATGCATGTATTAACGGGCGCATGGTTGCATTTTGTCGCAGCGACAAAATGAGAATAACGAATGCGCTCTGAATCGTTTCATTTAAACATTTTATTAAGTATCAATAAAAAAAGGGAAATTATTAGACAATGAACATAAAAAAGCACACTTTACTTACTTTGATAGTCGAATAGTGAACTGCAATGCCAATACGCTTCTTGGAAAAAATGGCGGTTTCCTATTTGTATATAGAAATATTCGATCGCAGTTACTAGAGGTGGTTGAACCATTATTTGGTGATATCTGCGCTTTTACCGTTCAAAATTTTTTTGGTTCAACCTAGGTTGAACCATGATATGGTGCAACAAGTTGAAAACTTGCATTTTGCACCAAGATATGGTGCAACGTTGAACTGAATTTTTTAACAGTGTACACGAACGAGTAAAACGCGCGTGAGCTTCTTGGTGATTCGATAATTCATACAATGTGATGGGTCTCCAGTTGCCCAGTGGATAAAGGCGTTTGAACCCGTGCGATGGACTTAACATAAAAAAAGTAGTGATCTTGCGTTCAGAGGGTTGCCCGCTTCGCTACAAAATACTAGAAAAATCGTCGAGAACATCTTCAAAAATTAACGGCGTGTATACGGGACTGGTGCACGATAAATCTGATCGGGGTCCAAAGTCCCGACGTCTATTGAAGGCGTTGGGTTTCAGGTGTTTCCTCGTCATCTGACCATGGTTCTAAAATAACGAGGCATCGTTCCCGGGTCTTTCCTTCTAGATAGACCCCGAACCGTCGCCAATAGCCCACTGTGCAGCTCTAGTGCGACGTTAACTAACCAAACCATCCAGAACTTCCAATAAATTATGCTGACTTGAATATGGGACTGGTGCACCATAAATCTGATCGGGGTCCAATGTCCCGACACCTATTGAGGTTACGTCGGGAGCCAGCTCAGGTGTTGTCCTCGTCATCTGACCATGATTAAAAAATACCAGGCATCATTTCCGTCGATGTAGGCCCCGAACCGTCTTCAAAGCCTACTATGCAGCTCGAGTGCGACGTTATTTAACCAAACCATACCACGCGGTGTGGATTCTTGAATCGCAGTTCGCCAATAGCACACTGTGCAGCTCGAGTGCGCCGTTAATTAACCAAACCAAACCAAATCTAGCCGAAACTGAAAGCTTTACTTAAGCCCATTCTACACTGGCGTGATATACGCGCGCGAGCTTTTGTACAGGGATATGTTAATACAAACCAGATGGTTTGTATGCGCGTTCACTTAGCCTGTTAACTTGTTTTTGCATTTTCTAAATAGTCAATGAATAATTATAATGTATTTATTGTTTTTTTCTCTTTTCAGTTTCCATATCCTCGAGGCTGCAGTTGCTGTGTCTAGTTTCCTATTTATTATTTTCTGTAGTCTTGTCCAGTAAGTCAAACTATTTAACTACTTTCTTAAGTGTATTTAAATATATTTTTCCCGTGTGATACAGGGGCCCCGTGGATAAAGGCGTCAGCTGGGAATCGGAGGATTCCTGGTTCGATCCTGTGCGACGGGCTTGACAAGGAAAAGTAAAAAAGTAGTGATCTTGTGATCGGAGTTTTGCCAACAACGGTACAAAATACTAGAAAAGTTGTCCAGAACATCCACAAAAAATTATCGGCGTGTAAACGGGACTGGTGCACTCTAAATATGGTCGGTGTCCAAAGTCCCGAAGTGTATTAAAGGCGTTGGGTGCCAGTTCAGATGTTTCCTCGTCATCTAACCATAGTTCTAAAATAACTAAGTGCACGTATGAATGTGTGTATGTGTTCCCGGGTCTTTCCTTTTTTTTTCTTTCGAGGTAGACCCTAAACCGTCGCCAATAGCCCACTGTGTATCTCTAGTGTAACGTTAATTAACCAAACCAAACTATTGAAGGCGTTGGGTACTAGTTCAGGCCTCGTCATCTGACCATGGTTCAAAAATACGAGGCATCTTTCCCGGGTCTTTCCTTCTAGGTAGGCTACGGAGCCCCAGTTGTTCAATGGATAAGGCGTTCAGCTACTAATCAGAGGATTGGTGGTTCGAATCCGTTCGAGGACTTGACAAAGAAAAGTAGTGATCTTGCAATCGGAGGGTTGCCAGCTTCGCTACAAAAATACTAGAAAGTCGTCCAGAACATTCAACAAATATACTGGCGTGTATACGGGACTGGTGCACGATAAATCTGTCCGGGGTCCAATGTCCTGACGCCTATTGAGGTTGCGTCGGGTGCCAGCTCAGGTGTTGTCCTCGTCATGTGACCATGGTTCAAAATTACGGGGCTTTGTTCCCGAGTCTTTCCTTCGAGATAGGCCCCGAACCGTCGCCAATCGCCCACTGTGCAGCTCTAGTGCGACGTTGTTTAAACAAACCAACCCGTTTGATACATAAAGAATAATTTCTTAAAATACTTAAGCAATTCTTTATTGTACTTAAACGAAATGTAATTCTGCCGTCACAATATAAAAGGCCCTAACCACTGAACTCTGTAACTGCTGGAAGGCTCAAACTTTGTTTCCTCTACGGGCGCGTTGAAACCAATTGAAAGCTGCCATACGGTGCCTCAACATTTTTTTAAAAATGATTTAGTGGTGTTTTTTATTACCAAAGAATTGTAGAAGTATTAAATATATATAAATATTATATTTTCTTCTTATAGAATTAATTTTTATATTGCCAAACAGATAGTTTTTGCTCTTGCTTTTTAACTACTTCTACTTTGACTTGCAAATGACTTCCTATTTTAATAGCAGATTACATTTAAAATGGGTTTAAAAAGAAAATAAAAAAAACTTACCCTAAAATAATATATGTCGGCGTATTTTAACATGAAAAATATACGAAATATTGCGGTATCAAGAAAAATATGCCCATCATGGCGGCCTCCATATCGGCTTCAAGTCAACAAAATGTCTTGCCCTATCCAGAAGTTACAGTTAGAGATCAGTGGCCCTAACTAATGCGAAAAAATACATTGGTTTGGTTAATTAACGTCGCACTAGAGCTGCACAGTGGGCTATTGGCGACGGATCGGGGTCAATCTCGAAGGAAAGACCCGGGAACACATACACATTCACACACACATTCATACATGCACCTCGTTATTTTAGAACCATGGTCAGATGACGAGGAAACACCTGAACTGGCACCCAACGCCTTCAATAGACGTCAGGACTTTGGACCCCGATCCGATTTATCGTGCACCAGTCCCCGAAAAAATACATTGAATGTCGGACTTTGTAAATTACTGAATATTGAGAACTTTCCAGCGACGGCCCTGCTAATAGCTCATTGTGTTGCTCTAGTGCGACGTTCATTCAACCAACCAGAGAATAATAAAGTTTATTTTTAAAATAAGTAAATTACCATCGGTACAAAAGATTGCATCGAATTATTTCGAAAGCAAACTTTAAAAGAATTTTCTATTCTCCTTTGTTATATGATAATGAATCGAATCCTCGTTTTAAACGCGAATTCAATGTAAAAAAAGGAACGCATTTCGATCCTGAAAAAAATGTCATGTGTAGACGTTTGCATAACATAAAAACCACGACTAGATTAATAGAGAACGAGCGAAAAAAAGATCTCTGCAATAGCAAAAGCGCTGATTGCAAGCAACTTTAAACAAAGATTTACGCGATCTTTACTGCATGCATTTGTAATTGCAAGTTTAGAGTCGAGTCCTAAATGTGTAGTTTTATTCAACACAGTAGATCATTCTAATTGTCTTTATATGTTCGGTTTATCCAAACTTTACAATGTTAAAGTGTTTTTTTATTTTGTCAGCTTGTGGTCATTGTACTTACTGGCTTAAGTTTTCACGGAAAGTAGGGATCAATGAAACTTAAGCTTTTGTTATATATATATATATATATATATATATATATATATATATATATATATATATATATATATATATATATATATATATATATATATATATATATATATATATATATATATATATATATATATATATATATATATATATATATATATATATATATATATCGAATTATAATGAGACTTTGCGTGGTTTTGTGCATGGTACGCTAAAGTTTTTTTTTATAATCAATCGTGTAATGATTAAATCAATCGTGTAATTTTTTTGTTAATTGCGGGATTTGGGATTTTCTTTGCTCCTGTCTCTTACTCTTTTTAAGAAAAGTTAGCCCTAGGGGGTATCTTCAATTATTTCGCTGTTATTCTTTCTCCGTTTCTCAAAAAGTAAAAATCCTAAAATTATGAAATTAAATTAGTTTGTTACGAAATGTGTATGGATTTGGTTTGGTTAATTAACTTCGCACTAGAGTTGCACAGTGGGCTATTGGCGACGGTTCGGGGAAGAGCCGCCCTTTACAGCCGTGGGGGCCGTTGCGAACTTAGTAGCTGGCCTCTTTTTATTTTAGCTACACATAAAGTTTTAATAAACCTTATGACTGAGTTTTAATGAAACTTATGAATGAGTTTTAATGAAACTTATGAATGAGTTTTAATGAAACTTATGAATGAGTTTACAGTATTTTGAAAGGCTAATCGGCCTATTGTCAACTACAAATATTTGATGCGGCTACATATCACTTGAATAGAATATTAGACTCTGACTCTTCTCTACTATGAAGGATCCATGCTCGAAAGTTAAAACTGAGACCTCGTTGTCGCTCGGTCAACAATGATATATAAAACTTTAAAAAAATAAAAATTTAGCATCCCATTAACAGTAAAACATTTCACCCATAATTGCCCCTCCCGAGAATAAATCCTGGATCCGCCCAAGGGCGGATCAAGAGATTATTGTTAGGGGGGTAATACAGTATATTGTTATCATGAACATCAAATTTGACTCCCTTAGTTTGAAATTTTTCATTGCCTAAGGTGACTTTTGAAAATATAATCTTAGATGTTAGGGGGGGGGGGGGTAATTTCCCCTTTACCCCCCACCTGGATCCGCGCTTGAATCCGCCCCTATCGATTTCTAGCCGACGATTGCACCCTTGGGCCACTCGTTACCATAGATTAAAAATATGCCTGGATGATCTTCTCCACGCTTTCTTACACAAAGACAACCATCTGTTGACTGAAGTAAAAGCGCGCGTCACATACCAGAGATTTTTGATAACATCACGCGATGCCGACGACCGAACGCCAGCCGAAAAGCATTTCCCGTCACACCTTTCCAGGTATCCTTACTTTACGAGAAACGGCATCGCGACTTTTAATGTCTTTTCGGGTAAACAGCTGGGTGAGCGACCCTGGAAGCGGCGGGAAAAGGGGTGTGTGGCGACTGGAAATGACCAAATTAGCGATTTTTATGCAAATTTCCCGAAGTTTTTGTCACGGTCCCTGTGCTTTATCGCCCTTTTTTTGTGTTGTTTGGGAGAGTAAAAACCGCCAAAAGTGAGTCAGATCTCTCGCATTGGAATCTTTTCATTTGGGCTGAAATAGCTCATTATAGAGTCGCATGTCGGGTTCGGCTGGGTTATTTTTATGTGAGCCTTTTTTATTTTTTAAATATTTTTTGTTGTATGGTTTGCAGAGGTTCGAAGAGTGACGATGAACAATGATCAGGGTTAATTTCGGGGGCCGGATAGCCCAGTGGATGTAGGCGTCAGCTGGGAATCGAAGGGTTCTCGGTTCGATCCTGTGCGACGGACTTTACTAAGAAAAGTAAAAAAGTAGTAATCTTGTGATCGGAGGGTTGCCAGCTTCGCTACAAAATACTAGGAATGTCGTCCAGAACATCCACAAAAATTATCGGCGTGTATACGGCACTGGTGCACGATAAATCTGATCTTGGTCCAAAGTCCTGACGTCTATTGAAGGCGTTGGGTGCCAGTTCAGGTGTTGTCCTCGTCATCTGAACATGGTTCAAAAATACGAGGCATCGTTCCCTGGTCTTTCCTTCAAGTTAGACCCCGGACCGTCGCCAATAGCTTACTGTGCAGCTCTAGTGCGACGTTTATTAACCAAAACCAAACCAGGACCGTAGTTCAAAATTAAGCCATTGCTCCTGGGTTTTTCTATTGGGATAGATTCCGAACCGTTGCCAATGTATCATTTTGGCGCTCTAGTGTAAGGTTAATTCAACCAAAGCTTGCTAAAAACACCCTCACACATATTTTCGAGATTTTCAATTGAAAACACATGACATGGAAAGTTACATAAATGTTTGATAAATCGGATTGTCGTTCGATCTTCTACAGTTGAGTCCAAGGTTACCATATAAAGGTTTTATGCTGACTTTTTTTGCTAGGAAGCGATTCATTTAACTTACGGCAATTTAAAAAAAAAAAATTCTTCAATCTAAATTTCCTTATTTTTTTTTCAGGCAACTGCACAGAGAAAGGATCCACTTTCGTCCGGCGACTGTTCGCCTCCCTCCGCCCCGGCTCCCTTCCCTCCTCCGCCGTGGTCCGAGTCCTCGCGAGTCCCCCTTCCGCGTGCTTCGGCCGATGCTCGGCAGACTCCGAGTGCTCGGCCTACTTCGTGGACTATCGGAACGGCTCGTGTCTGCTCGTCCGGGGACTCCGCAGAGACCTGCGTGAGTCGGAGCTGTCTCGAGACGAGGACACGAGCTACCACAGGAAAGTGTGTTTGCCAAGTGAGTGAGAGAGCGTCCTAGAACTCTCAAAAATAACTCTCATTTTTAACCCTTAAACGGTACAGGGATCCGATCCAACGGTACATTTATCCTTTCCCTTGTCGTGCGACAAGATTGCTGTCAAATAGATCCTTGAACATCAAATCTTGCTTCTACATGCACTCAAATCCTTGCTCCTGAATGCCATTAAAACGAAACACATTATAAATTATATTAAAAAAAATATATTAATAATTAATGATTATTCCTAATATTCTATATGTTTTTGATTTTTCCCTCAATTTTCGAACAAATGTAACACATTTAGCAGCTTTTTTTTGTTAAGTTAATAATGCCACTTTTTTTAGGTAAGTTTAGTAGCAAACTATGTTAGGGCAGTTAAATATTTATATAAAATGTATGATTTGGGGGCCCCTCAAAAATTAAAAGTGTATGCCTGGGCTTCCCGGGCCTATTTGGTAATCAGGCCCTGGCGACAACCAGGGCCCGATCAAGAAATTGTAGCAAGGGAAGCCCGCCTTTAAATGAGGGTTCATTGCTCTCAAATAGACCCTAGAGACAAGGGCGGACTGGCACTCAAAAACAGCCCGCGAAAGTATTAAATTCCGGCTATCCCCCCCAAAAATGGATAAACTTTGAATGACCTGTTGTCATTATATTATTAATTAGGTTTTTTGTGTGGAAAAAGACTGTGCCGTTACCTTTAGCAAAGAGCTATTGGGGACGGAGAAACGGAAGATTGGGTTCTACGAAGCCCGCGCTCACCTGGGGCTTTTAGTGACTGACTGTTGACGACTCTCAAAGTCAATGGGTTCCAAAATCATTTTCCTTCAATTATTATAGACAGACGGGATAGCGGACACGTTTCGGCCATTTCCTGTCTTTTCCCGAACCCAATACCTTCGAGCGAAGCGATATTCAAGAGGAAGCCACCAATAGTCCTGTTCTAAGAAACTGCGTTACGTTTTTATGTAAAACATTTACCATAAGCGAAGTTCTTTCAATTGTTATTTTGTATACATCAATAAGAAAATATGAACAATAAAACCGGAGAAATATAAATAGTTTCGTTTTTTCGAGTATTGAACACAAAGAAAATTATATTTTCGTTCCTTTAATGAAGAGGAAATATTTAGCGCAAATTGTTTGGAAATAAGTAAATACCTACATATATGTTAAGAAGTTGAATACGGACAGAACCAAAAAGAAGAAAGTGCACCAAATTTGAAACTCCTGCAGATGCCTGAACGCCAAATGTGGCAGCGCTAAAACCACGTGATGTTGATTTTTTTTTCAATGTTGACACCGCGGCCTTACGAGAGCCTGACAATGAAGGCTCTCTCTATTTAATATAACAACTCTCTGATAATTACCGGATAGTTAAAAATCAGCCAGATAGGCCGGATACCGGATAGTTACCGGATATCCGTTTCATCCCTAATTTTTATCTGTAAAGACACTAATTTCTGAAAATTATATACGAATGTCATTCTTAACAAAACAATTCCATTTCAGACACGCAATGCGACCACGAGTGGGTCTTCGATGAAGTCCAGGGGGTCCAGCTCTTCCACTACCTTGACAAGACAGTCCGAGAAGTCGCCAGCAGCGTCGAATGCATGGACCTCTGCCTCGCCGAAGACACGTTCGTCTGTCGCTCGGCAAAGTTCGACAGTTCCCAAGCCGAGTGCGTCCTGAGCCAGCACGATCGACGGACGGCGTCCGAAGTCTTCCGACAATCGCCGAATCCCGACGAAGTTGTCTACTTGGAAAGGCAATGTGTCGATGGTAAGGATTCCGATTGAACTATTATGTTTAACTCTGATAGTAAGGCCAATTTTTCGCACACTGGGAAAACCGGTGACGGTACTGGCGGCTATGTTATCCAATTTAATATGGAGGACATTCTTGAATTAGGGCTAATGAGGAATGTTGAGACGAAGAGAATAGTTTACACTGGTGATAATTTGATAGAGAAAGTAGACTTTCTAATATTTTAATATGAGGGACATTCTTGAATTCGGGCTAATGAGGAATCTTGAGACGAAGAGAATATTTTACACTGGTGATAATTTGATAGAGAAAGTATACTTTCTTATATTTTAATATGGGGGATATTCTTTAATTTAGGCTAAGGACGAATGTTGAGACGAAGAGAATATTTGATGCTGGTGATAATTTGATAGAGAAAGTATACTTTATTATATTTCAATATGGGGAACATTCTCAAATTTGGGCTAATCACGAATGTTGAGACAAAGAGAATATTTTATGCTGGTGATAATTTGATAAATAAAATATACTTTATTACATTTCAATAATCGTGGCATTTCCCAGTAAATATTACATTAAACAAGTTGACAAATTTGGAGTCAGCGATTTTTTGGTTTGATGTACAGCCGGGGGAAAAAACGAACCAACCCTATCGATACTCATAATTAAAAAAATACTTGACCAAATGACTTTCGAATTGAAATCCGACGATAAAATTTATCGTAGATTCTAAATATAGGGTCAAAATTGGGTGTTGCTATTGGAAACTTTAAAGTTGGTGCCGATTTTAATATGAAGATAGTCCCCTATGCAAATTTTTGGTATATTAATGTGTAGTAGGCTTTATTCCTTACGAAATGGTATATTAAGTTTAACCCAACAATAAATAGTGGCCGAAAAACTAGGGTTGGTTCGTTTTTTTCCCCCGGCTGTACATCAAACCAAAAAATTGCTGACTCCAAAATTGTCGACTTGTTTAATGTAATATGTTCTGGTAAATGTCATGATCTCTGTCCATGGATTGCGTTAACATTTAATAGATAATTCTGAATCCCCGTCTCGGAGAAGCGATTTGCATCAACTGTCACATCCGACGTTGTTTTAAAGAATTTCTGGGTCTATTTTAGAGTATATTTTTCTGTGTTTATATTCGAAAACCGTTTAAGCTGCTCTTCAATGCAGCTGGGGTCAAGGAATTTGATGAAAGTTATTTAAATATACCCCGGAGTTCGTCAATCGTCGCGTCTTGCAGTGACACCAGCTTGGATGTTGACACCAGTGTATCGCGTTGTCGTATCATTGTTTTACTACGATTAGTCATAACATTCCCGGGGGTCATGCTTTTACGCTCGATGCGATTTTTTCGTTGCATTCAGCCTGCCGGGTTTAGTGCGACCCCTGAAGGATAATCCTGGCACATGTCCTAGCGTTTTTTATCCGCTTTTTTGTTATGAATACGAGATTGAGCAGTGTATTACATTTAGCTCTATTTTCATAATAAAACATTACTTTTTCTCAACTGCTTGGCTTAGGTTTTAAACAATTCGCTTAGCTTTAATAGCAACAAAGTAGTTAAAGCATAGCAAAATGAAAGGTTTATTAGTAGAACCTCGTTTATATGTTCCTCTTTTATCCGGAACTCTCTGTTAACCGATCACCTTTAAGTCAAGATCTTCGAGCATGAATAGACTGTAGTAGAGCGAATATGACGTCATAATCGTGAAACCAACATCTCAGACCGAATGGCCTCACACACGTGATTTTTTTTTCAAAATTATGAATTAAAAAATACTCGCGATTGGCTGATGAATTGGGAAATGTGTAACAGTGAAAATTTATGAATGGAACGACGTAATTAACCAGGTGTCTGAGGCCATACATGTAGGCCTCACTTTGATGTTAGCGAGATTATAACATTGTTTTCTCTACTATGAAGGATCCATGCTCGAGGGTCAAGATATAAAAAAATTCCCCAAGCCCAACAAGTAAATCATTTGCCCCTCTCAAAACCGGAAAATTTTCTTTAATTTTTTCCTTTACTCTAACTTGTCTACAAGCTCCGTAAGCCCACTGAACTATAACTGTAATTTCTGGAAGGCGCAAAACTGGTTTCCTGTATAGGCTCGTTGAAGCCAATGTGGAAGCAACCATATCCACTAACGGCCCCTTTTAACTGTGAGTAAGTCTTTAAGGTTTTTAAGGGCCTCCATTGTCCCAGTGGATAAAGGCGTCAGCTGGGAATTAGAGGATTCCTGGTTCGATCCTGTGCGACGGACTTGACAAGAAAAAGTAAAAAAGTAGTGATCTTGTGATCGGAGGGTTGCCAGCTTCGCTACAAAATACTAGAAAAGTCGTTCAGAACATCCACAAAAATTAACGGCGTGTATACGGGATTGGTGCACGATCAATCTGATCGGGGTCCAAAGTCCTTACGTCTATTGAAGGAGTTGGGTGCCAGCTCAGGTGTTTCCTCGTCATCTGACCATGGTTCTAAAATAACGAGGTGCATGTATGAATGTGTATGTGATCCCGGGTCTTTCTTTTTTTCGAGATAGGCCCCGAACCGTCGCCAATAGCCCACTGTGCAGCTCTAGTGCGACGTTAGTTAACCAAACCAAACCAGAAGTTACATTTCGAGTTCAGCGGCAAGTATCAGGGACCAACTTACAAGTTTAGGGGCCCAGGGCAAAAGCACATTTGTGGGCCTCCTCAACGTACCTCAAAATAAAACTTCTAAATGTATGCATAAGTACACAATGCAAAATAACATATAATCAATCATATTTAATAAAACTGTAAATACTGCAAAAAACTTATTTTTTAAAAATTATTAAAATATTTTTCTCTAAAAATTTGAATTCGAATAATAATTCTTTTTAAACTCATTATATTAAAAGATATTTTAATAAAAAACAACGTTAATAGTGTCGTACTTCGACAGTTTTTCATACTTTTCTCATTCCCTTTTAGTTTTCTTTTAGTTGAACCAGATATGTTCTGCTATTTTATAGCAAATCCGCAAGGATTACAATATCAGAAAATTTGGAAACGGGAAAATGTATCTGTTAACTAAAAACCCACAAGCACTTAGTAAACACTATGAACAGTTGGTTTATGGTCTCTGTCATAAATTGAATATTAAAGGAAATTGTGATCCAAATTACAGGAAATTGTGATCCAAAGGGCGTTCCTTTAAAAAATGCGATTCGTAAGATGAAATGCACCATGGACGTGCAGAAAACATAATAAAAAATTAAAATAATAGAAGTTTTGCAAAAAAATTAAAATAAAAAAAAAATATTGATTAAAAAAAAATCCTTATTTAGAAAATTTATTTTGAACTTTTCACTTTCTTTAGCTTTATAAGCATTTTTGGTTTGGTTAATTAACGTCGCACTAGAGCTGCACAGTGGGCTATTGGCGACGGTTTGGGGCCTATTTCGAAGAAAAGACCCGGGAACGATGCCTCGTATTTTTGAACCATGGTCAGATGACGAGGACAACACCTGAGCTGGCACCCAACGCCTTCAATAGACGTCGGGACTTTGAACCCCGATCAGATTTATCTGCACCAGTCCCGTATACACGCTGTTAATTTTTTGTGGATGTTCTAGACGTCATTGTAGTATTTTGGTAGCGAAGTTGGCAACCCTCCGATCGCAATATCACTACTTTTTTACTATTCTTAGTCTAGTCCGTTTCACAGGTTTGAACCGGGAACCCTCGGATTCCCAGCTGACGCCTTAACCCTTTGCACTCCGTTGGCGCCGCTCAGGCGACAACATAACGACTCATTCTTTTGGTTCCCTGTCCTTTAGAATAAACGAGAACAGCATGATCTTGTGTTTGAAAAACATCGATATTTTTTTTTCAACTCGATCTTTTGCAGATCCAAAACAGGTTGGGTTTCTTTTTTCTATAAGCGTAACAAATTATAGGGTAAATAATATAAGGATGAATAACTGTTCCGTAGAAAGAACGGAAAACGCCAAGAGTTCTTGGAGTGCAAAGGGTTATCCACTAGGCCACGGAGGCCCTAAGCATTTTTGGGGGCCCTTTAAAATGGGGGCCTTCGGAATGCCCTGCCGTAAATCAGTCCATGGCCAGCATTGGCAGAAACTTACGCAACAAGAAAAGTGTTGATATCTCAAAGCCACAGAACTAATGGGGAAATCAGCTTATATGGTGCTTATAAAAAATCAAAGATTTACCAATGTTCCAAGTCAGGTTCGATCCCAGTCAAAGTAGCAGAAAACTAAAATTGATCGGATTTCGGTTTACTTTCGCTAACTACCACTAATTATCTCTCTAATAATTACTTGTTTTGGTGTTGTCTCGATGCATGTAGGAAATTTCAATTGTGAAAGTGATACTATTCAATTAAGGTTAAGAAAACTGCCCTCGAGCTTTTTTTTTATTTTAATGAATAAAAGTTGTTTGTAGAGGGAATACTCCAAATACTTCCTGTAAAGACAATTCGAAAGTATTTGCGTACACTGAAGTAAAGTGAGCTTTGTTTATGTTGAAAGAATGAAGCTCAACAAAGTCAACAAGTGGTTTTTCTAAATGGGAAACATCCGATCGAGATTTTTCTGTAATTTAAGGTTAAATTAGCAAATGAAACGTCGATTAAATAAGTATTAAAGGTATTGCTGTGAAATATTGCTTTTAATGAATAGGCTTCGGCGATGTCAAAATTTTGCTATCTCGATTATTCGTCAGTTAAACATCGTTATTTTCCGATTAATCGATAACTGCGATATTTTTTTATATATTCAGATTGTTAATACATCGATATTTCCGATATTTTTTTATATATTCAAACTGTTAATATATCGATATTTCCGATATTTTTTTATATATTCAGATTGTTAATATATTGATATTTCCGATATACCGATATGTCCGATATATCGATATTTTTTTTATATATTCAGATAGTTAATATATCGATATTTCCAATATATCGATATTTTTTTTATATATTCAGATTGTTAATATATCGATATTTCCGATATATCGATATTTCCGATATATCAATATTTCCAATATATCAATATTTCCGATATATCGATATTTCCGATATTTCCGATATATCGATATTTCCGATATATCGATATTTTTTTATATATTCAGATTGTTAATTTTTTTATATATTCAGATTGTTGTTCGTTAAATATGCAAGTGCACTTTCGAATAACTGTTAAAGTGAGTAATAGTTAAAACGAGTAATCGTTAAATCGAGGAATTGTCAATAGCAGCAATAGGTCGATGGCTCGATTTCAGACGGGGGGATGTTTAACCCGTGGAATCACGAGGATAAACAAACAACTAATGTAATGTAATCGTATAATGTATGATAACCGTGTTTTTTTTATGTTCTTTCATTCAGAGCCAACCGGGTGCCAGTTCCGACGACGCTCCTCGCGGGCCGTCGCTCGTCGGCACCGCCATGTGCAGCTGGTGCAGAACATCACCTCGAGGGAGGCATGCGAGGAGGCGTGTCTGCTGTCCGCCCCCTTCGCCTGCAGGTCGTACGAGTTCGGGAGCGGGGCGTGCCTTCTCAGCCCCGAGGACTCATCTGCCTACGACGCCCCTGGAGCGGGGGACGGCAGGGGGGTGGAGGAGGGGCAGGGGCGTACGTACTTCGAGAAGGAGTCGTGTGTGGACGGTGAGTTCAAAGAAATAAAAATTAATTTGGCACTGTTTAAAGTTTCATTAGATTTAGAAGCAAAGGATAATATATATACGGTAGAACGAACTACAACTATCCGAACACCGGTTATCCGGATCCATATTATCCATATTTAGAAGTTTCTTATCGGTGAATGATATTGTTTTTTAAAATAGCCATCAAGTTATATTACACACTAAAGCAAAATTAGTTTTTTTTACTAAAGAAATAATTTTTTATTCGTGAATTATCTAATTATCCGGAATTCGATCATCCGAAAGGGATCGTGTCTCAATTGATCCGGATAATTGGAGTTCTACTGTATTTCTGAAGTAGCTTCAGGTCAGATTAGTTTTATCAAATTAACCCTCCAGAACTCGCGCCGTGAGCGAAGTACTCACACAAAGAAAAAAAGTATATCTGGTATTCTACGTCATAGGCGAAGGTGCTGCCCTCTCTAGCTTCTGCTTGTAACCTTCTCTTGTCGCAATCAATTACATATTATAGTTATTGTTTAGTTTAAAATATTTCATTTACTAACATTTTTTTTGAGGGAAATAGGTGGTGTGAGAAAAATTCTCACGCGCGAGTTCTCAGGTCACCTATTTTGACGCGAATTCTGGAGGGTTAAGAACCAGTATGAAACAAGAAAAATGCGGGATTTCAATTAGCAGACTCTTTCAAAATATTAAGAGGCACGCGAAATTTTTTTGTAAATTTGGGTTATTTTACAAATATCGATCTTCTGTAAAAAGAAATTATGTAGCTTGGGGCCTTAGGCAGATGCCAAGTGGTAGATCCGGCACTGTTCCAACAACCGTTCGTTTACACGTGGCTCGTTTACACTAGTAAACGAGCCACGTGTAAACGAGCCTTTAATGACATGTAGCATGTTCGAAATGTTCACAACTGTCTATGCGAGATGAGGTTCCGAAATTCCTACACAAATTGGTATCATTCTTAAACGGAAATGCGCATTTAATTAAACCATCAAGCTAAAAAAAATACTTTTTTCATCGAATTGAATACTGCACGCGGCGGACAGAAAATTACATGTTATGACATGTTCAGGAACAGCAATTTTCTAACGGTTTTATAATGACACTGCAGCCATCGAAAACCGTTCCGTTGTTTTGAAAAAGAAGTAGAAATTTGGCGCAAAAAACAAATCCGCTGCCAATTAATTATATGTAGCCTGTTCGTAACTGTCTTCGCAAGTTGGGATTCCGAAGTTCCCACTGAAATTGGCAGCATACCGAAGAGGATCGCTTTTCGATGGCTATCCCAACCGCGGCACTTTCTCTTTCCAATCAAGTGTGACTTTCTGCCTGTTGTTTGCGTCGGGTGTTTTGTCTCTGGACCTCTTTCTTCTAAGACCCGTGCAAGTGTAAAGTCGACAAAAAAAAAAGGGTTAATGATTTGTGAAGCGAGTTGTTAAGGGTTTTTCGCTTGTGTGTATGGAAAGTCGCCGATGCCTGAGATTCCAGAACAATTGGCGACAATTTCGAATGGAAAAGAAAATAAAGGACGCCTGGCTCTGAAAGTGAAAACTTCCTGAAGGCCCGTTTGAGGAATCCGTCGGAATTCCGCGATTCAACAAACATCCGTTCTTTTTTTTGATTATTTAAATTGATGAGGTGGGTGGAAGAACCAGACAGCTCCACTTTTGATCTGATTTATACTTTTTTTACTTGTTTCTATAAAGAAAAATAACCTCTATCGATTGGCGCAAGGTCCAGACAGATCTAACCAATGGCTATAGTGATATAAAGGAAAAGGAGCTATACTTTTGTAATATACAATGCGAAAAACTTGAGTATTTTTCATCCTTCCTGCACAATTTTGACAACTGGAGCTGCCTGGTTCTTCCACTGAAGTCTTCAATTGCTGTTTAGTTTTGTTTTTTCCGCGCAATATATTTTGGTTGTTGACTTCGATTATTGTCGTTGTTGACTTAGTTGTTAACCTAGGTTGGTAACCTTAGCTATTGGCGACTGTTCGGGATTTATCGGGATATCCCAGAGAAAGACCTAAGAAAACTGCATCTGAATTTTGAACGATGGTCAGATGACGACATCAGTTAAGTTGACACTGTCTGAATATGTGGGGGCCATTTTTTTTTCAATATACAAGACATACCCAACTCAGCTTAAAAATCTGTAGAGTTACGGGTATGTCCAGGAGGAGAAAACAACAACAAAAAAAAATACAAAAAAAAACCCACAAAAAATCAACGCTCTCATGGGCGGAGAAAAAGTAAAACACAATGAAAAATATTGACACACCAATTACAATTGAGAAAACATACACATACATACAAATCCAAATCCCAAAAAAAATTAAACAAGTGGAATTCGATGTGTTTAACTTGCACCATTCCCTTCTAGATGGCGGATTATTTTTGACTTGCGACCGGAACGAATTTTTAAACTCTCCGATTGCCAGATCGCTACATACATGCTAAGAAACCCAAAACTACATCTTTAAGGACATGCATATCATTTTGTAACGCCTGGGGATCGCGAGGTTCCCAGGAAGAATCTATCCACATATTTGAATCAAACTGAGTCCCGCCTTACAGAACCCGGTTCTGAATATTTTCTGGATCCCAGAATCTATTGAATAATTGAAGGCGTGGGTGTAAGAACCAGACATCCCAAATTTTCAAAACTATTCATAAAGGACGATAAACCCTGTACGTTTCTTCTATCGTATATAACACAATGGTACAACTCCTTTTCCTTTATGTCTCTATAGTCATTGCTTAGAGCTATCTGGTTCAAGCTCCAATGGATAAAGGATTGTTTTCGTTATAGGAATGAATGAAAAAGTGTAAATCGGGGGAAAAAGGGGAGCTGTTTGGTTTTTGCACACTTGGATTCAATTGGATTTGGTGGAGAGACGTAAGAGTATCGATCTCATAATCAGAGGGTTGCGAGTTTGATTCTCATCGTGTAAGTGCAACAAAAGTTTCATCGGAGGATTGCAAGTTACTTTCCTTGTCATCCCCCCAAACACTCTTCGTTTAGAGGTTAATGCTATCGTGGTCCAAATGTCCTCATACCAGCATCAGATCTGTATGGGCAGTTCAGGTGCGTCTGTCTATGGTTCAAAATTATGAGGCAGTATTGTGTTCGTGGGTCTCTCTTCTGGGATAGATTTCGTACCGTAGAGAAAGGCCCATTGTGCAGATGTTAAATTCCAACAGGAAACCAAGCCGAATATATCTATTCCAAAGAAATGCAGCCGTTATTTAATTATAAAGGTTCATCTTCACACAAGTTGTCTTTTGTGTATTTATATGGCGTCCCACAAAAGGAATCCTTGGTTTTAAAAGTAAATAACGCCAAAACGGCGATCGATATATAAAACAGTAAAACAGTTGGCATGTTTATTTTGAAAGCCGTAAAATATTGATACGAAAGTTTCGAAATTAATTTTAAATATTGCCGAAAGGTGGCGCTGTACGTTGGAACAGGCATGGATTGGCCTCCATACTCACCTGATCTTCCCGCTGATATTACTTTTTGTGGCACACATTAAAGAACAGTGTTTTCCAGAAAAATCCTATACTGGACGAGCTTGCTTGAACAGTTGATGTGTCAGGCATGAGCGTCCATTCACGCACTACAGATATTCCATGAAAATTTATCTCTGCTGCTGAAAGTGTATATTTTGAATCTATAGTGATGTGATTGTAACGACTGCTTGCAGAGGGACAGTTTATAGCCAATTTCTCGGACTCTGTACTGGGACAGAAGCATACAGTGCCACCAGTCGACAACATTTGTAACTTATTCTGAAACTTCTGTATCAGACTTTTAAAGCTTTCAAAATAAATATACTACTTGTTTCTATCTAACTCCGTACTCAAAGTTATTTAATTTTAAAATCGTTGTGTCCTTCGTGGAACTACCTGCATACAGTATAATATTTGTACTTTTTCTAGAGTATTAATTTGTGTGATGTAAAGACCCTCATTTTCTTTCTCCCCCAACAGTGGAGGTGAAATGTGGTCCGACCGCCATAAACGCCGTCGTCCGCGTTTCCACGCCGTTCCGTGGGCGCGTATACGCCGCCGGACACCCCTACGACTGCTACTCTGTGTCCGTAGAGGATGGCGGTCACGTGACCCTCTCCATGCCCCTGCACTCGCCACGCCACTGCGGAACCCGGAACCTGGTGAGTCCCCCCTTTTATAATAGTTATTTTTAAGAAACAGTTGCTCCATTTGTATGATATTTTTCAATTAACTGATTATTTTGCATGCATGAGGGCATGGCTTATTAAGGCTGAACTTAGGAAGGGTAGGGGGTCAATAAGCTGGGTATTTATCTCTATGACCCTTAAAAGCACACTCCATACCCAATGTCAAGTTAACTCCTTGCCCCTTTAAGAGCGTTCATCACACAATTCGAAACTAAGAATCGCGATCAGCGCCCTCTACATACTCGTTTCAGAAGGCGGGGCGACAAACCGAATAACTCAGGGGGAAAAAATTCTCCTCCGCGTTACAACAAATAGTTCCGACTTGAAAATAAAATTATTTACTCATTCTTTCAAGTATCCTCTTTAAACTATCGACTCTAGAAATTTTAAACAGGCTATTCTATTTTTCGTGTAATTATAAAGTATCTTTTTGCTTTATTTGATACATGTTAAGGTAGAAAGACCACGCCTTTACCACACCCCAAATGTCTCTTTCAAACCAATACTGGATAACCAAATCTCCCCTCACAGTAAACTCGGAGGTAATTACTCGTAAATGAACTACTATACTTGCCACTGCAAAGAGTCCTTTCTTCCTGCTTTCTTTCCCACTGCCTGCTAGATGTCGTCTTGCCTGAAGGGGAGGGGGTAGAAGGACAATGGCATTGTATGAAGCAGTCCAGTTCCCCCAACTATCCCGGAGGCTTCTAAGACGCGAAAACAAGGTCCATCGCGACTTTCAGGCAGTGCTTTCAGCAACACCTTTCAGTGATGCTTCTAGCTCTGTGGCCCCCAAGCAGGTCTGGACTAGAAGGTTTCTATACGATGTCGATATTCTAGCCCTCACAGATGAAAATGTTGAGGATTTAATTAAAGAAGTTCGAAATCCGCCTCAACTTTTTTCAAAACAATTAAAAAAAATTATTGAGATTTGCACATGACAAATGTCTAAATTTGAGAAATTTTGGACTAAACACGTTTTGAATGTTTGTTCACTAATTATTTAAAAAAAATAATTAAGCACTATAATGCATCTAAAACTGTTTTTGATGATATTGCCAAATTGTTAAATTTGTAAGGTAAAAATGAAATAAAATCCAAGTTCGATTTTTATCATCGTTATTTATTATTACTTTTATTAACTCGGTAATAACAAATTCTGATTTTGAAGCCTTATAAATAAGTTTTCCTATACGACCATATACTTTACCCATATAAAACCTGGATTTTATTTCGCTTTAAATGAACGTTAAAAGAGTATGATATTTAACTTACATACGAATTAAAAACCTAAAGTATCTAAATATGAGAAAAACTAAGTAATGATTTTATAAATTCTTGACAAAACTAAGTAATGATTTTATAAATTCTTGACAAAACTAAGTAATGATTTTATAAATTCTTGACAAAACTAACAGTTTTTACGGTTTCATAATTTAGTACAATTATAGAACACTGCCTCGTAATATTAAGCGATGGACAAATGACGAAGACAACACCGTAACTGGTACTTCACGCACCAGATATTAGGGTGAGAACATTGAACCACGACAGATTTAATGTGCGCAGTAGTACCTTCTACATGGCGGATGTTTTTTTTTTCTGATGACAAGGAATGAAACTTACAATTCTTCGATTATGAGCTCGCTGCAATGTCAAAGTTGATATTCGAATCCACAACCCTCCAAGTATGAACCAATTGTTTTACCGCTAGCCTTGACGAAAAAAACATATTCTCCTGGTATATTGTATTCATCATGGTTTTCTTTTCAATACTTTTAGTTTTGTAGATTTTTATATTTCTAGAGTAGTACAGCGAAATAGTACATATCAAGTTCAGGGGCACTTTACTAAATTTTGTGACAACTTTTTTAGTAACGAATCCGACAACCTTCCGATCACGAGATCGCTACAACTTGTCAAGTCCAAGTAGATATTGGAGACCTCGTAGACTCGAGGACAGCATCCGGTTATCAATCAGAGGATTGCGAGTTCGAGCATCGAATTGGCATGAGGAAAAGATGAAGTGATCTCGTGGTCGGAAGATTGCCTGATTCGCTACCCAATTACAAAAGTCGTCTGAAATCACCCTCAATCTCCACCGGCGTGAATATAAGACTGGTACACGTTAAATCTAATCGTGGTTGCCAGCTTCGCTACTAAAATACTAGAAAGTCGTCTAAAAATATCCAAAAAATTATACTGGTGTGTCTACGGAACTGGTGCACGGTAAATCTGATCGGGATCCAATGCCCTGAGGCCTATTGAGGCCGCCGCCTTCGGGTGCCAAATCTGATGTCGTCCTTGTCATCTGACCGTGGTTCAAAATTATAAAGCAGTATCCATAGCGAAGAGAAAGACAGAGGTACACTGCCTCGTAAATTTGAACCATAACGAGGTCATCAATTGAACTGGCACGCAAAGCCCCTGTGTAGACGTGAGGACATTCAGACCATGAAAGATTTAACGTGCATCCGTCCGCTCTGTACCCGGTGGATGTTTTATTAAAGGACGACAAGATACGTGCTCTCTGCATTGTCGCATTCGGTGTTCGAATCCACATTCCTTTGATTATAATAATAAGGCCGCTATGCATATAAGTTCATTTTCTCCAAATCAGTTACGTTTCAGCTACCTCTTTCCAGTCTTATAGAGATTCTAGTAGTAATCAGTATAATAGAATTCATTTTGTTTTCCTCATTGTGAACATTTGTGCGGACTGGGGAGAGATATATAACAAAAGGGGGTTTTCACGTCAATCACACCCTAGAAAAACCGCCTCCCTCCCACCCCCAAACAGGTTTTCTTAGCAAGAATGGTGACAAACGGAGCGTCTTGGAAACGCTCTCTAAAATGTAAAATGTAAATGTCTCATTTATTTCCTTTTTCTGCATTTGAATAGAAGTTTTCGCGGGACAGCTTTTACAATTAGACGCATCGGCCCGCAAGCTGGGCCTGATTCGACTAGGGTGCCTCATTTTATAAGATTACACTTTACAAAAAAAATCAAATACAAAACAATTCATTTTTGAAAAAAATGCTGTGAAGTAGTTTTACTCTTATACCCTTTATATGTAGACAACAAAGATTTGTTATTACATTTTTGTTGCTAAATGTACGCTGATTTTACACAGTTTGCGTTTATTACCTCTTGGGTCGTTCAATTTCTACGTCACGCATGAGGGGTAGCAGTAACCACGTTTTTTTTTTTTTTTTTAGAAAAATGTCGAAATTTCATTTACATAGTGATTATCATGCGAAACTATGTCCTGACATGAGGGAGATATTTAACGTATTATTTTTTAATTTTTATATTCACGACTTTACATGCTATCGCGTATAAACTGATGTTTTTTTTAAATACATATATTTTGCAATATAAAAATCCGTAAAAATTAATATTTAAAAACGCTTTTCGTAATATTAGCCTGTAATGTGATGTCGATAAAAATAATGCATTTTGCAGAAAATGAAAATAAAACACTTGGCAATGTTGTTTGACTGCCAAATGGGATTGAAAGCTTATATTATTTAAAAATTTGTATATATTTTTTTAATAGAAATTAATTCCAGTAGCAAAAAAATGCACTTCTTAAACTTCACATTCATTAGTTTTAATACTAACAATGCAATAACACATCAATCAAAGTTTAAAAAAATCTATTCTTCCAATTGGAAATAATTTATCGTATTCGGAAAAGTGTTTTGGGTGCCAATTGGCAACCGGAGTTTTGGAATGGAAAAAGTTCTATAACTTTTGAACGGTTGCAGATACCCACATGAAACAAAGTGCAGATTTTAAACTGAGAAACTATTGTTCAAATGGTGCAAATTTTATAAAAATCCGTGTAGTAGTTTTTGAGTTAAATCCGGACAAACAGACAGACAGACGGAGAGACAGACCAAAAAAATTTTAATGTGATTTTCGGAATCAACGTATTCTAATTCGTGAAGAAAACTCAAAATGAGGGGTTTTGTTCGATTCCACAGACAGACACTCCATTCTTATATATAAGTATAGCTGTTTGGTTCTTTAACTAGTAATAAAGTAAATTTTTTTTAATGATATGTTTGTTTTAAATATACAGCGTGGAAATTTTAATTATTAATAATTAAAAAAAAATTGAAGTTAATTTCGCCAAGTCTATTTTAAAGTTTTTTTGCTGATCTTTTAGCTGGATTTTCTAATAGAATAAATTACATAGTTCTATTTTTATAAGAAAAAAAATATATTCATACTAATTTATCTCTGTATTTATCTCGAAGTTAGAATTCAGGTTTCGATGGTAAGCTAAATTTCCCAAATATGAGATATTCTAAATTTAAATCATTATTTTTACGATTATTATTACTTGTTTATAAAAACAATATTTGAAAATTGTGAAAACTAAAAAATATATATTTATGTTTACTTTTTAAAATCCATAGAAGACACAAAAGACGATTTTGCATGCAAGCTCGTTTCTTCGAAATCACTAATGTAAAATAAATATTTATTAAAATAAACTTACAGTATACAATTTGGTAAAATCAAAATATGTGTTTGGTATATTAACAAAATAATAATCTTAATGTTTATAAAACTGGAAAAATGAAACTTTAATTAAGTAGAAATGTTATATTTCTATTTGGCAATATTTTATTAATAACAAGTCAAATGTAATCACTCTAATATATTTGCTAACTTATTTCCTATGTTTAAAACAAATGTATTAATTTGAATCGAAATGTTACTTATAAAATTTGACATAAAAGAACAAATTAAATATAAACTTTTTAAAAAGAAACAGCCACACGCGAAACTTGAAAACGAAATCATTTATACTCAAAAACACTGACGCAAAACGTAAACGTAAGAAAGGTTGCACCACGGCAAGTTTCCTTATCTAAGATCACAGGACATACAATGGTATTCCCCACAAAGGAAAGAGCCCCCTGAACCTGCCCCTGAAGACGTCCCGCTCCCCCCCACTAAGTCCATTCATTGGGACTCATCAATCAAGCTGTCAAGGGCGGAGTTTGTCTACATGCACCTAAGGCGTGGCTTTTGCAGTTTTAAACTGTATTTTTTTCTCCAATTTTTCTAATAATTACATTTCTATAACTTTTAAAAATTCAAATGTGGTACGTACGGAAAGACAATGAAAAGATCTATGTAATGTTTTTTTTATTTTTTCATTGTAATAATTTAAAAGGTATTTGTTAGCGTCTAAATGTAAACATTCGAGGAAAAGGAATTTTGTAAAATAAATTAAAAATACTTCCAATCAAAATATCAAAAATCCAATACGCCATTACACAGAAAACATTTCAAACTTTTATATGTTAAAAAAATAATTTGAATATTTTCAAAACTCTTTGAGAAATTAGAAAAATTGGAATGTCCTATACTTTAACATTGAGAATTCGAAATGTAGGTGGCGTGTGGCGAACAGCCTTAAGAACATCTTGAACATTTACATTCTTTTCATAGAACAATTATTTCCATTTCTGTTATTTTCCGTGAAATTGTCGTTAGTGGACCTGGATGACAAAAATAAGAATTTGTTTAGGGTGCTATTAAAGAACAGGTTAATGGAAGTACTATGTTTTTAAAACTCAAGGTGTTGTAGTTTATTTTAAAGAACAGTGAACATAAAGAACAGGTTGTTTATTTTGTCACGTTAGAGGTGGCTTTGAAGCGCCAATGGATAAGAATTGGATAGAATTTTTTTTTTGTCACTCGAGCATTTTACGAGCGTTGCATTTTTCGGAAGCTTCTATGAATGGTGTATACAAACCACATGGTTTGAATGTACTATTCACAGAAGCTTCTGCAAAAGCTAATGCGCGTTATTAACGTGCGTGTAAAATTTGACCTACGGAACAAAGCTCTAGTTATTAAAAATACTAGTTTAAAGGAAAGAGAACAGTTACAGAGAAAACAGGTTAAAAAAAAAAAGAAAAAAATTGTTATTGTCATAGTTGTCAGACTGTTCTTTTGTGATCAGAAATCAATAGCGTGAGATAATTTGAATATTACTGAAAATTATTAGTTACCTAAGTTTATACGCACGTTTAACTGTCTTTTATATAAGGATTTGTAATATAATTTTGTAGCATCATTGATTTTTGTTTATCCAAAACTTTACACAAAATGCAAGTTTAGGGAAAATATAGGTTGGAGATTATTTACCCCTAAAATATATTTACCAATTGGGGGAAAAACTGTTAATTCCTATTTGGGTTCGTTGAAAAGAAGTTTTGAAAAGAACAGATTCTTTTTTCTAGCTGGAAGAATAAGCTGTCCCCGTTAGTTTGGAAAGAACAGGTGAATAGAAACGCGCTGTTTTTTTTTACACATCCTAGACTCCAGCGGGTCGTGAAATCGCGTCGATTTTCACGATTCGACTGTTTTCTCTCTCTCTCTCTCTCGCCGCATCGCTAGAAATGGACGGATGTTGGAAGCGTGTGCACGGTAGCGAGAAAAGGAGTGATTATGTGAAATTTGAATGATTTATATTTTAATTCGTTTCTTTTAAAACTCGTTTTGCCACGTCTTGTTGGCTAGTGCCAAAAGGGCTTTCAGTTAATTTGAAGGGCAAAAGTCATTTGAATTTTAGTGAAAACAACTGAATGATCCGGTTGGGAAACGATAATTAGAAGAAGTAGAGTTGACATGGGAGTCAAAGTGTTGAAGCCATTCTGGGACTCTAAATGCTGCCATAACGTTAGATTGTTTCACCTTAAAAATGACAAGAATTATCTACAGTATATTTAAAACTGTTTATATATTAACGTAATTAAGTTACCTGTTTTGTTGTAAAACAAATTGCGAAAAAGAACACATTTTGGTAACAAAAATACGTCATTTTCCTTTTTTGTTAGAACATAAACAAAAAGTTTTTTAAATGGATTAAAGAATCGTTTGCGGAACAAATTAAAAATAATGAAAATACAGCAAATATTTCAGAATCCAAATAAACCAACACATTTAATGGCAGACGTTTTATTTCGAAGATAATAAATAATAAAAAAAAAGTTGATTTTTCAAGCTGGCTGACTGTTATAATAACAGTCAAATTAATAATTAAATATACTGAGATTTTAAGAGTTGATAGCTGCAATTTATTCCATTTTATTCAAGTTACTCATAGACTAAAAATGTGTTTTAATAATGCCTTTTTACACGAAACTTTTATTATTACCACTGACTACCCATTTTACCCCACTTGACTAAAAAAACTTGAACTAAAAACACTACAAATTTAACAATTTAAAGTTAAAAAATATATGAACCTTATTCAAAGATGTCAAGGAACCCATTGCATAAATAGAAAAAAAAGTTTTATATTAGTAACCTTTTCAGGGTTAAAAATAGCTTTGAAATAAAATTGGAAACCCAATATTTCATGAATTGATACCATAAATTGATAGGTCCACTAATTTTGCTAGCAATTGTTAAAAAGATTCGAATATCAAAGTTTGGATAGGGCCCCCAATTTCTCAGTGGATAAAGGCGTTCGGCTAGTAATCAGAGGATTGCGAGGTCGAACCCGGCTGATGGACTTGACAAAGAAAAGTAAAAATCGATTGTGATCGGAGGGTTGTAGCTTCGCTACTAAAATACTAAGAAGTCGTCTAAAAATATCCAACAGATTACACTAGCGTGTATACGGGACTAGTGCACGATAAATCTGATCGGCGCCAAATGTCCTGACGCCTATTGAGGTTGCGTTGGATAGAGCTCAGGTATTGTCCTCGTCATCTGACTACGTTTAAAAAATACGAGGCATTGTTAAAAATACGAGGCATTGCTTCGGGATAGATCCCGAACCGTTGCCAATAGCCCAATGTACAGCTCTAGTGCGATGTTTATTAGCTAAACCAAACCGAAGTTTTGGAATCTAGAAATACAACGCTGTACAATCCGACGAATTCTTCATTGTATAAATTCCTTCCAAAGAACTACTCTTTTTACAAAAAAAAAAAAAAAAAAAAGAATACCGCAACATGAGTGTCACCTTATCAAAATGTTTCTGTTAAAGGTCATCGAACTCTCTAGCCTTACATCGCACAAATACACCCTTTTTCCGGAATCGAATTTTTCAAAAGAAAACTTCCATTTAAACGTTCCTGAGATAATTTAATTTCACTATTGTCCTTTGGCAACAGTGTTTACAACTTGGTGTTACTGTTGCATCCGCAGCAAATCTTGTAAAAACACTACTTATCATATTTGTCGAACTTGTATGTATCCATTCTTTTATTCGAAAGATAACAAAAGCCCTTTTATCTGCTAAGGTATTCATAAATATTTTTGATTCATAAATAAAAAAAAATTCGAATTTTAAAGTGTATCCCTCTAACCAAAATAAACGATAAATGGATTGGAGAAGTTTTCCTTATGATCGTTTAACAAAGAAAATGTTCCAGCTTATACATACTCAAATATTCCTGTTTTCGGCTTTGATAAAATCTTCAAAATATTTTTTGTTTGCTCGGTACACCTTTCCAGTTTCTGTTGTATATTGCTATTTTAAACCTGCACAATAGTTTCCTGTCGCTATTTTACTACTTTCTAACTGGTTTTCACATATATCATTTTCCAAATATTACATACCGATGGATCGATGCCAAAATCGCCCGCTAGACGCAGAGGGCGCCAAATTCTGGCGATAAAGATGAAATGTTGATTACTAGTTTGTGGGGATTTATTTCTTTTCACACTGCATTATTATCAGTTTAATTACATATATTTTTTATTTTTCTTAATTTAGTACATTTTACTTTAGATATATTTTAGATTAAATTTTCTTGTTTGATGAAAAGCATACTGCTGTATATAGACAGATGTGAATCTGATTCATCAAGGCCGTATATATACGTCCAAGGATGTGCAGTTTTTTTAGCAAAGCACACAATTTTAAAATTCATAAAAATAATCCATTTTTACAATATTTTTTTTTAATTTAAAGGTTTAAGATACAACTTATAGGTTATATCTTTACAATTAATTAAAAAAATATCAAATAGCATACCCAGAAAAAAAAATTAAATTTGAATGCATTGAAAGCAATTTTACAATTTAAAAAATTGTGAAAGTCAGTGGGTTAAACTTGTTTATTTAATTTTTTTTTTAATTTATACACCAGTAAAATATATTTTTAAAAATATTGAAAATTAAGTATTTAGTTAATTTTAAAAATAGTGCTGGAATTTTTTTAAATTTAAATGTTTGAGGTTCAACTTATAAGCTATATATATACAAATTAAAAAAATTAAATAATATCAAATACCATGACCAGAAAAAAATTAGTTAAATTTGAATGCATTGAAAACAACTTTACAATTGCAAAAAACTTGTTTATTTTAAAAAAGTTTTTTTTTTTTTTTTTTTAAATTTATATACTAGTAAATATATTTTTAAAAATATGGAAAATAAAGTATTTAGTTGATTTTAAAAATAGTTCTGTAATTTTTTTTCAATTTAAATGTTTGAGGTACAACTTATAAGTTATATCTTTACAATTAATTAAAAATATATATATCAAATAGCATGCCCGGAAAAAAAATTATTTAAATTTGAATGCATTGAAAACAACTTTACAATTGCAAAAATTGTGAGAGTCAGTGGGTTAAGCTTGTTTATTTTTAAAAGATTTTTTTTTAAAATTTAAGTGTTTGAGGTACAACTTATAAGCTATATCTATACAATTAATTAAAAAAATTAAATATATAATATCAAATACCATGACTAAGAGATACCAATATTTTTTTAATTTATACACCAGTTAAGGTATATATAAGGTAAATATTGTAAATAAAGTATTTAGCTCATTTTAAAAATAGTACTGGCATTTTTTTTTTCAATTTTAATGTTTGAGGTACAACTTATAAGTTATATCTTTACAATTAATTAAATATATATATAATAGCATATATCCAATAGCATGCCAAGAAAAAAAATATTTAAGTTTGAATGCATTGAAAGCAATTTTACAATTGCAAAAAATGTGAGAGTCAGTGTGTTAAACTTGTTTATTTTTAAAAAGATTTTTTTTATTTATACTCCAGTAAAATATATTTTTAATAATATTGAAAATAAAATATTTAGTTAATTTTAAAAATATAGCTGGATTTTTTTTTAAATTTAAGTGTTTGAGGTACAACTTATAAGCTATATCTTTACAATTAATTAAATATATATATATCAAATAGCATGGCCAGAAAAAAAAATTAAATTTTAATGCATTGAAAGCAATTTTACAATTGCAAAAATTGTGAAAGTAAGTGGGTTAACTTGTTTATTTTTAAATTTATACACCAGTAAAAGTATTTTTAAAAATATTGAAATTAAAGTATTTAGTTGATTTTAAAAATGGCGCTGGAAAAACTTGGGATCTGATGACGGGAAATCCCTCGACAACCGATCTGAGACGTCAGAGTGACGTTAATTCAGACTCTCAAATCTCCAAGTTGCATTGTTCAACTACAGAAAAAAAAAATGACAGTATACCGTCCTTCACATCACTTCCAATTTTGATATATACCCCTTAAGACATCTATAGATATCATCTCACAATTAAAACCCCTCTTATAACTACTTCGAAAATAGACCATTGCTATCTCTAACTATCACTAATAAATATTTTTTTTTCTACGATCCGTCATCTTTCGCCGTGTGAGAAACGGATCCCCGTCCATTGTGTGATTGTGATGAGGATCGGTTGAGTGGACCCCTGACATTTCCCATGTCAGGCCAAGGCTGACATTAAGGCACCATCACAACGGAGAGAGGGGGGGATATTTGCATAGCTGGTTGTTATTTTGCTTTGTAATCCGCTTGGTTCGAGAGCGAACATTGAAAAAACTTGATGCGACACGTCGTGAAATTTCCTATTGATTTTCGTTCAATTCTGTTCGTCTGAGATTAACTCGAATTCGATGCCGGAGCAACAACATGCCACTTAAACTGAGGAGTATTTTGTTTGGTTTGGTTTGTTTTAATTAACGTCACACTAGAGCTGCACAGTGGGCTATTGGCGACGGTTCGGGGCCTATCTCGAAGGAAAGACCCGGGAACGATGCCTCGTATTTTTGAACCATGGTCAGATGACGAGGGCAACACCTGAGCTGGCACCCGATGCCACCTCAATAGGCGTCAGGACATTGGTTTTGGTTAATTAACGTCGCACTAGAGCTGCACAGTGGGTTATTGGCGACGGTTCGGGGTCTATCTCGAAGGAAAGACCTGGGAACACATACACATTCACACACACATTCATTCATACCTGCACCTCGTTATTTTAGAACCATGGTCAGATGACGAGGAAACACCTGAACTGGCACCCAACGCCTTCAATAGACGTCGGGACTTTGGACCCCGATCAGATGTATCGTGCACCAGTCCCGTATACACGCCGTTAATTTTTGCGGATGTTCTGGACGACTTTTCCAGTATTTTTGTAGCGAATTTGGTAACCCTCCGATCACAAGATCACTTCTTTTTTACCTTTCTTTTGTCAAGTCCATCGCGCGGATTCGAACCACCAATCCTCGGATTAGTAGCTGAACGCCTTAACCGCTTGGCCACGGAGGTCTCCAGGACATTGGACCCCGATCAGATGTATCGTGCACCAGTCCCGTATACACGCCAGTATAATTTGTTGGATGTTCTGGACGACTTTCTAGTATTTTTGTAGCGAAGCTGGCAACCCTGCGATCGCAAGATCACTACTTTTTTACTTTTCTTTGTCAAGTCCATCGCACGGATTCGAACCACCAATCCTCTGATTAGTAGCTGAACGCCTTTATCCACTGACCAACTGGGGCTCCGAGGGGTGTTTTAAAATTCCTTTACAAATTACAAATTTGAAGAGCGCACTGTAAAAGAAAAGTACTTAAAAATGAGTATCAGAACCTACTCGTTTTTCTATGAGTACAATTGCAGAATCATAAATGAGCGATGACGTACTCAAATTTAAAGTATCCGTACTTTCTTAAAAATGAGCGCGTCCACCAGTTGCCCAGTGGATAACGGCATTCAGCTGGTAATCATAGGATTGCTAGTTCGAGCCCGTGCGGTGGCGTAGACTTGACAAAAGTAAAAAAGTAGTGTCCTTGCCAGCTTTGCTACAGAAATACTAGAAAGTCGTCCATAACATCTAACAAGTCATACAGGCATGTATACGGGACTGGTGCGTGATAAATCTGTTCGGGATCCAATGTCCTGACGCCTATTGAGGTTGCGTTGAATGCCGGCTCAGGCGTTGTCCTCGTCATCTGACCATCAGGTGTTGTCCTCGCCATCTAAAAAATACGAGGCATTGTTCCCGGGTATTTCCTTCAATATAGGTCCCGAGCCGTTGACAATAACCCACTGTTCAGCTCTAGTGGGACGCTAATTAACCAAGTCAAACCAACACAAAATTGAGCAATAAACCTACACAAAAACTATATTTTCTGCGATTTTCAAATTATATCTATAAGTATAAAATACTATATCTAAACACATTTAACATTTCTATAACGATTTCACATTAAAAATATCACACAAAATTACTTTTAAAAATTATTTGGGGTACAGTACGGCTGCTTACAGTATGGCTTCAACCGCGCTCATAGAGGGAAATGGTTATGAGCGTTCCAGAAGTTACAGTTAGAGTTCAGAGCATTTGGCAAGAGAATAAATTTGAAAAAAAAAATCTATGTTTCTTAAACACAAGGTTATATTGTTATCGTTTATTTTTAGAAACAGGAAACCAAACGAACTATGTTGTCTGCTGAGCGGCGCTAACGGAGTGCAAAAAGTTACAAAAACATTTTGATCGTCGAAAATTTAAAAATCTTATAAAACAAGCTTTTGAGTACGAATCGGTTCCAAATAGTTCAATTAATAAAAAAAGCTTTTGCCAAAATCGAATTTTTGTAGACAAATTCCTTTAACATGTCCGCCAATCGTATTTTAACCAAATATCGCACGTAGAAATTTTGATTCTGCGAACCGTTTAAAAGAGAGCGCCTTCAATACCAGACTCTCATAAGGCCGCGGTGTCAACATTGAAAAGAAAAACCAACATCACGTGGTTATAGCGCTGCCACATTTGGCGTACAGACATCTGCAGGAGTTTCAAATTTGGCACACTTTCTTCTCTTTTGGTGATAAGGAGTTCTGTCTGTATTCAACTTCTTAACATACGTATTTACATATTTTCAAACAACATGCGCTAAATATTTCCGCTTCATTAACGAAACGAAAATATTTTATTTGTGTTCAATACTCGAAGAAGCGAAACTCTTTATATTTCTCAGGTTGTATTGTTCATATTTTCTTATTGAAGTATACAAAATAACAATTGAAATAACTTCGCTTATGGTAAATTTTTTACATAAAAACGTAATGCAATTATTTCAAAACTACAAAGTAAGAAAAATCTCCTTAATATATCTGTTAAACTCCCTTAAATTGTGCCACTCGTTCAAAAAAACGATATTTAAATACAAAATTAAACACAAAACCATATTACAATACTTCGATCTCGTTTAGTTCTTAATGTCGCCAAGGCCTGTCAAGTAATATTGGCGCAAGAATGAATTGGCATTTCCACCTATCACGTGGTTTCAATGATGGACACACGGAAATCAACATTTTTATTCCTCTATTTGTATCATTACTCTATGTTTAAAACAGCAACAGATTTGTAAAAGAGAGAAAGCGAGACAAATATACTTTTTACTGAGGCGCCATATTTTATCTTAAATTGTCTTATTTAATATCTTTGATCGTCGAAAGTTAAAAAATCTTATAAAACACGCTTTTGCTACGAGTCTGTTCCAAATGGTTCAATTGATAAAATAAGTTTTTGCCAAAATCGAACTTTTGTAGCCAAATTCTTTTAAAATGTGCTCCAATCGGATTTCAACCAACTATCGCACGTAGAAATTTAGAAATTGCGAACAGTTTAAAACAGCAACTGATTTGTAAAAGAGGGAAAGCGAGACAAATATACTTTTTACCGGGGCGCCATCTTTTATCTTAAATTGTCTTACTTAATATTTTTGATTGTCGAAAATTTCAAAATCTTATAGAACAAGCTTTTGAGTACGAAGCTGTTTCAAATGGTTTAATTGATAAATAATCGAATTTTTGTAGACAAATTCCTTTAAAATGTGCTCCAATCGGATTTCAACCAAATATCGCACGTAGAAATTTAGAATTTGCGAACAGTTTAAAACAGCAACTGATTTGTAAAAGAGGGAAAGCGAGACAAATATACTTTTTACCGGGGCGCCATCTTTTATCTTAAATTGTCTTACTTAATATTTTTGATCGTCGAAAGTTTAAAAACCTTATAAAACAGCTTTTGCTACGAGTCTGTTCCAAATGGTTCAATTGATAACAAAAGCTTTTGCCAAAATCGAACTTTTGTAGCCAAATTCCATTAAAATGTGCGCCAATTGGATTTCAACCAAATATCGCACGTAGAAATTTAGATTCTGCGAACAGTTTAAAACAGCAATAGATTTGTTAAAGAGCGAAAGCGAAAATAATATTCTTATTACCGGGACACGTCATCTTTTTTTCCAGGAATTTTCCCATCCAGCGTGATTTTTATTGAAAAGAAAATTACCGTAGAAAGGTTGAGACGGGTACGGAACGAATCGTTAATAAGAGTCCTGTAATGATATACGAACCATAGCAAATCGTGTATTTAAAATGAGATTTTCAATTTTCTTCGAGAGCATATGAAACATTTAACCCACTGACAGCTCAAGCGATTTTTGCAATTGTAAAGTTGCTGTACATTTTAATATGCTGGAGATTAGTATGCATTAAGCATGCTGGACATTTTAATAATTTTTCCTGGTCATGCTATTTTATATATATATATATATATTTTCAATCAATTGTAAAGACTTCACTTGTAAGTTGTACTCTTCAACGCTTTGAATTAAAAAAAATATTGTAATTTAAAAATGGGTGCATGACTAGAAAAACTGGAGATCTCTGGACGTATATTGTTTCTTCGAAAGAGTACCAAGCTCATAATCTGAGGGTTGTGGGTACGAATCTATGTTAGGAGGGCAGCGAGATTGCAATTGAACTTAATTTCAAATTTGAAGGGCTCCGATAGTGTTCACCAAGAACCATAACTGAGGACCCACCGGTTGAATTCATTATTCTAAATTAATTGCGTTATCCGTGTATCCGCTTAGCCCTTTGCATATCTTTCACAATCACGTATTTTCGTTCGTTTTTCAGAACAGTTACTCCCATTTCTGTTATTTTCCGCTAAATCCTGGATGACAAAAATGATCAACTGCTTTGGTGTGAAAGAACAATAGCTAGCAAAAGAATTTTACAAAATATATACTTGAACATGGATTTGGGGAATTTCAACTAAAAGTTGGAAATTTCAACTAAAAGTTGGGAATTTCAACTTCTAAAAATCTCTGAGTTGGAAAAATGTATGCCCGAAGAAAATTAATATTATTTATAAATGAAAACCAGAGAAGATTAAAAATTTTCCCAATTTGTATGATTATATTTAAATTAGACCTCAGAACGGACACTGTATTAGAATGCGATTGCAAAAAATAAATTCTTGTGAGAGAACTGTTTAATGTTACCTTAATATATATAAAAAAAAATGAAAAATAAGTTGGAACTGGAAATTTTCAACACTGTTGAGTTGGGAATTTCGAATCATTAAGTTGGGAATTTCAAATTGCTAAGTTGGGAAATTTCTTGTTTCAACCCCCCCCCCCCCCCCAAATATTTTTTTATGACTGCATTGCACATGCGTGCATATTAGGCACTCTGAGCTCAAACATAATAACTGGAGTGAATATTTCCATTGGGGGAAATGGAGTTTACCGTGGAGCGTGGATAAATACACTTTCAATACCATCATGTGTTGGCATGATTAGTCTACTCTCCAGTTCTTATATAGCTCAAAGGTGATGCCCTGCGAAAGGACTATTTTCCCCCCTTACTCCCTCGATAGGGTGTAATGCGGTCGCGCACGTTTAGTAATCACTCCAGTGATCATTTAAGCTCATTGATATTGGATTGTTTGCCCGGACAAACATGGCTTCTTGTTGGAACCAGAAAGATGGAACAGCAGTCGCGTGCTCGCCGCTCTAATAATACATTAATACGATGATTCATTTACTGACATTCCTCAAAAGCAGAGTTCGAAATGCTCGGGGAACAATGGCGGACACCCATTCGTTAAGGACGCAAAAGAATACCAGGAACAATAAACTCATTTCCCAAACAATTCCACGAGATGTCGCTGTTCTGACTTCTCCTCTGAAGTCTTTATTACAAGATCTCGATATTCCATCGTGTTGTTCGATTATTATTTGTCTCCGGCTCACGCGACCCTATTCAGAGAAGTTTTAATTACGTTTTTACGGCTCCGTGATTGGAACAGTTCTCGTTCCAAAATTGGAATGGAATTTGGGGATGGGTAATTGGGAGCTCCTATTACGAGCTCTGAAGTAAGTCTGTAATGGATCAGAGGTCAAAATTCATATTTTGATTGGACGAACGAGTGGGTTGAAAGCTATTGCGATAAGACTATGCATGAGTAATTTAAAATACATTGACTGTACAAGATTGCCCAGGGCAATCATAGTATATGTCTTTTAAAAATAATAGTTTGGTTTGGTTAATTAACGTCGCACTAGAGCTAAATAGTAGGCTATTGGCGACGGTTTGGGGCCTATCTAGAAGAAAAGACCCGGGAACGATGGCTCGTATTTTTGAACCATGGTCAGATGACGAGGATAACACCTGAGCTGGTACCCAACGCCTTCAATAGACGTCGGGACTTTGGACCCCGATCAAATTTATCGTGCACTAGTCCAGTATATACGCAGATAATTTTTGTTGATGTTCTGGACGACTTTTCTAGTATATTTAGCGAATTTGGCAACCCTCCGATCATAAGATCACTATTTTTTGCTTTTCCTTGTCAAGTTCGTCGCACAGTATCGTACCAGGAATCCTCTCATTCCCAGCAGGCCTCCGTGGCTGAGCGATTAAAGGCGTCAGCTGGGAATCCGAGGATTCCTGGTTCGATCCTAGGCGATGGACGTGACAAAGAAAAGTAAAAAATGTAGTGCTCTTTTGATCGCAGGGTTGCCAGCTTCGCTATAAAATACTAGAAAAGTCGTCCAGAACATCCGCAAAATTATCGACGTGTATACGGGACTGGTGCACGATAAATATGATCGGGGTCCAAAGTCCCGACGTCTATTGAAGGCGTTGGGTGCCAGCTCAGGTGTTTTCCTCGTCATCTGACCATGGTTCTAAAATAACGAGGTGCATGTATGAATGTGTTCCCGGGTCTTTTCTTCGAGATTGACCCCGAACCGTCGCCAATAGCCCACTAGGCAGCTCTAGTGCGACGTTAATTAACAAAAACCAAACCAAAACCAAACTTTCCTTTGAGATAGACCCCGAACCGTAGCCAATAGCCCACTGTGCAGCTCTAGTGCGACGTTAATTAACCAAAACCAAAAAACAAACCAATTATTTAATGACGAAAACTTAAAATTACAGTACAGGAACTGAAGTTCCATGATAATTCTACGTAATTTCTTCGCCGACGCGGATTTTCTCCATGTTCGGTTGGAACAGCGGTCTTTTTCTTCTCGGCGTGAAACTCCCCTTATTACATTATTTACCCATTTACAACATTCAAAGTAATAAAAACCACAACCCTTTTTTGTGACATTCTCAATATAAAATTTTTTCCTCTTCAGACCCGAGTATTTTAGTATCATCTCTTAATAACCACAAAAAAAACTCACTAATTTATAACAACCCATACAAAAGTCATATACCCTATTTGCCCCCATTAAAAACCCCAATCTGAGCCTTTATAACCATTTTAATGGGCGAATCAGAATACATAGCATCCTGGTGAAAAGAATGGGTGGCATTCCCTAAAGTACGGTTCGAATGACTTCTCAGTAACATAGAAATCAGTCCCAATTAGGCTGTTTAAGGAAGGTCAGGACAAACGATTTGGAAGGGGAGCTGCTCGTAAAAAAGAGCAAACGAGCGAGCGCGGAAACAATGAAGACATTGTTTTTTCGGGTCCTGTTAGTCATGATTAATCGGAGCTCTAATGAGTAGCAAAAACAGTCGAAAATGGCGAGTTCATTCATATGGAACCCATATTAAATCCATTAGCGAAAAGAAATGTGGATTTCGGATGCACTGGCCGGGTGGAATGTGAAGAGAACGGTCTGTTCTTTTTTACCTGCTCTTTTTGATTGAAAGTTTGTTCTTTTGGAATGGTGTTCTTTAATTTGTGTTTTCGGTAATTTAACCCTCATAATAATGTGCATAACATTTTGTTTTTTAATTAATTAAAAAAAAATTCTGTTTGCCCCTGAACCGATGAAAAAATATACAAAAAAGTCCTAAGTGCCTATTTAATTAAACAAATACTTAAAACCGTTGTGTAGCATATATGCAACATCATGTGTTATTACTAAAATAATTTTCAAAATGTATTGAAATATAGTTAAATACAATCTACATATTTCTGGTATTATCCAGGGATTACTCACCAGAACAACATGATCTTGTGTTTAGAACATCAATCTTTTTTTCAACTTGTTCTCTTGCAAATACAAAACAGATTAGGATTTTTTCCCTTTGTGACTATAAAAATAATCTGTGGAAAAGAACGTAAAGAGGAATAACGGTTCCATAGAAAGAGTATAAATCGCAAAGTGTTCTTGGAGTGCAAAGGGTTAAATTAAACGAGAACAGCATGATCTTGTGTTTACCAAACATCAATCTTTTTTTCAACTTATTATTTTTGAGATTCAAAACAGATTAAGTCCCTTTGTGAGTACAAATAGTTCTAGGAAAAAGAACAGAAAGAGGAATAACTGTTCCGTAGAAAGAACGCAAACGTTAAAATTGTTCTTGGAGTGACTGCAAATGCTTAATATTGCAATATTTATTCGAATTTATTACTTACACAAGATTAACATTGATTAAGTTGCTAATTTTGTTCTAATACACTTAATAAGTAATTTTAATTATTACTATCTGGTAATAATATTAGTGTTAATTAACAGATAACAGTTAATTATAGAGAGGTTCTTGCTCTACATACGTCTACGTGTCATTCCGTATATACTACAAACAAATTCAGAAAAGTCTTAATACGAAAAGAACAGGTTGGGGAACTGTTCTTTTAAAATGCCATGATCAAAAGCAATTGTTTCTCAAAAAGAACGCAAATGCCCTACCATTGTTATAGCTTACATTTTTTCTTTTTAAAAAAATATCCTCAACCAACTGATCGCGTAACCTTGTCTTTCTCTTCGCGTATGTCTGGTTTCCAGAGTAATGGACCACGTCCATTTAAAAAAAAATAAAAAATAGGAATAGGTGAAGTTGGAAAATTTATATACTATTTATTTGCAGATCTTTTTTGTTGTCCGAAACGATTTTTTATCAAAAATAATTATATAAGTAAGTGATGCATGCACATTTGAAATTTTTTTTAAATTGGCTACTTGAAATATTTTTAACGACAGACGGCACAAACTGCTATCAACATCGCAAAATTAATAGTTTGGGTTTAAATTGCATTTCATTTTTGTCAGCCTTAAATTCCATATTTTCCCCTTTCTTTTTTGTGAAAGGCAAAGGAAATATTTAAATTGTAAAGTTGGTTTTACTGCAAGAGGGGCATTTTCTATTTCCAACACTTTGCAAAAAAAATTGTTATTTTTTATTATTTTGGTATCAATGATATTTTGGTATCAATGATATTTTGGTATCAATGATATTTTGGTATCAATGATATTTTGGTATCAATATTGGGTATCAATGATACCCCCATTTCATCAGCACTTTTTATTACAATCGCCAACTTTACAATCAGCCCGTGCGAGTAGACCAGACAAAGAAAAGTAAAAAAAAGTAGTGATCTCGCGATAGGAGGGTTGCCAGTGTCGCTACAAAAATACTAGAAAGTTTTCCAGAACATCCAACAAAATATACTGGCGTATATACGGGACTAGTGCACGATAAATCTGATCGGGATCCCATGTCCTGACGCCTATTGAGGTTGCGTAGGGTGGCATCTCAGGTGTTGCCCTCGTCATCTGACCATGGTTCAATATTACAAGGCATTGTTCCCGGGTCTTTCCTTCGAGGTAGAAAGTCGCCAGAAACATTAACGGCGTGTATACGGGACTGGTGCACGATAAATCTGATCGGGGTCCAAAGTCCCGACGTCAGTTGAAGGCGTTGGGTGCCAATTCAGGTGTTTCCTCGTCATCTGACCATGGTTCTAAAATAACGAGGTGCATATATGAATGTGTGTGTGTGAATGTGATCCCGGGTCTTTCCTTCGCGATAGGTCGCCAATAGCCCATTGTGCAGCTCTAGTGCGACGTTAATTAACAAACCAAACCTTCCGATAGTCCCCGAACCGTCGCCAATAGTCCACTGTGCAGCTCTAGTGCGACGTTAATTAACCAAACCTTCGAGATAGACCCCGAACCGTCGCCAATAGCGCAATTTGCGACATTAATTAACCAAACCAAAACAAACTGAGTATATGAGAAGTAGAATTATTTGCGAGAAATTTTTCGTTTGATTTTCAGTTTCACTATTTCGTGTAGATTTCTTTTTACCCACATGTCACCTCTTATCGGGACCACCTCTTATGTCACCTCTCATTTAAAGACGTTACACAAGTTAAAATATTTATCCTATAGGACAAGTATATGTATTTTAAAATAACATTCAAGCGAGTTATTTCATTTGATGCTTAATTACCATGACTGCAAAAGGCTTTAGAGTCACAGATGTCAATTTGGTTGTCGAATCTTTTTTTTAGGAAAATATTTTGCTTGTGATGGGAAGGTTTACATTTAGTATTTTTAATGAATTTAACCCTTTATCCCCGGACACGATAAAACTCAGTGGTAATGTCCACTGATTACCGTTCTATTTTGTTAAACGGACTCAAACGCCGAGGTACGAAGTATAACCAAAATGAGTTTGCTGGAGGTAAAAATTACCTGTATTCGTTCGGGGTTACTGTCCTTTCATGTTTATAAGGTTTGTATTTGGTTAATTAACGTCGCACTAGAGCTGCACAGTGGGCTATTGGCGGATGCTTCGTATTTTTGAACCATGGTCAGATGACGAGGACAACACCTGAGCTGGCACCCACGCCTTCAATAGACGTCGGGAATTTGGACCCCGATCAGATGTATCGCGCACCAGTCCCGTATACACGCCGTTAATTTTTTTGTGGATGCTCTGGACGACATTCCGAATAGCCCACTGTGCAGCTCTAGTTCGACGTTGATTAAACAAACCAAACCAACCAAACTGGACGACATTCAAGTATTTTGGTAGCGAAGTTGGCAACCCTCCGATAGCAATATTAATAATTTTTTACTATTCTTAGAGTCCGTCGCACAGGTTCGAACCGGGAACCCTCGAATTCCCAGCTGATGCCTTAATCCACTCGGCCACGGAGGCCTCTCAATAGACGTCCGGACTTTGATCGGGTTTGGTATGGTTAATTAACGTTTAAAGCTGTAAACTGAGCTATTGGCGACAGTTCGGGGCCTATCTCGAAGGAAAGATCATTTGGATCGATGCTTAGTATTTTTGAACGAAGACAACACTTGAGCTGGCACCGGACGCAACCTCAATAGGCATCGGTACATTGGACACTGATCAGATTTATCGTGAACCTGTCCCATATGCACGCCAGTATAATTTGTTGAATGTTCTGGACGGCTTTCTAGTATATTTGTAGCGAAGCTGGGCAACCCTCGGATCGCAATATCACTACTTTTTTACTCTTCTTTTTTAAGTCCACCGCACGGGCACGAACTAGCAATCCTCTGATTACCAGCTGAACGCCTTTATCCACTGTGCAACTGAAAGCCCACACACTGATCGGAGGACTAGAGTGTTAAACTACCATCGACCTATCCCGAAAGATGTTTAGTTAGTTGTTAGCAAACAATCAATATAGTGCCAAAATTTCGTTTGGCGATTTTTACTTTTGCTTAACACAGAGGTTCTCATTCTCGGTGTGCGAACCCCTGGGGACACGTGACGGTCCTGTTGAGGGTACGCGAAAACAATATTAACAATGGGGGAAAACACCTAAAATAAAATATAAATAAATAAAATAAGTAAAATCTAAAATAAAAGCTTATAAGTGTTGTTTGATTACTTGCCAGTTAACCCTAACAAACTGCCTAACATTACTGCCTAACAAAAACAACTTTTTTTTACACTGAGGGTTGGATAAGAAGGACTATGAGAGAAGGGGGTATTCATAAGTGACAAATTTTATCGTACGTGAAAAGAAAAGGTTGAAAACCATTGACTTAACAGAACAGTACCCTGATTGGGATTAGAGGGGTGAAAATATATAAAAATATTGACGACCAACAACAGGCTCAAGGCCCAACAAGGTTGGTCCTTCTAGTACCTCCTAACTATCCCCCAATGCATATTTTCTTCTTAAAATCTGTAACTTCTTTACAATTAACAATATTCACTGGCAAGTTGTTCCATGTGTCTATTACCCTATTATAGAAATAGTGTTTTCTCCCTTCCCGATTAAAATGGGATTTGTTTAACTTAAACCCATGCCCTCTCGTTCTATATCACTCATATTAAAATCTAAACCCTCCACATGCATTGATGGGTTGAAAGAAGACCATAATTCTAACTCTCAGACGGTTAATACTAGAGTTCGCTTTAAATTAAATACGTTTAAATTCCGATAAGCCCATTTTAGCATATATTTATTGACCAAGATCCATAAAATTAATTCCATAAAAAAAAAACCTTCTGAAGGTATATTGTTGCTACCCATTCCCCAATGTTACCGAGTACCTTTAGCTTGTAGAAAACTGCTAATTTCCGATAAGTGGCCTACTCATACCTATCGTTCAAGACAGCCTGGAGATATCGAACCCCCCCCCCCCCCCCAACACCAACACCAAAAGACCCCACCCTTCTGATTTATGATCAGCTGAGAAGATTGCCAGATTCCTCCTGAGGTTCATCCACCGCTGGACCCGTCATTACAGCTGTACCGATGGTGTAATGTCTATAGGCAGCGGGGATAATTACCGAGATCATTGATATTCCAATGTGGGCGGTTTTGTTGCTGCCGTTGGTGAAAATGAAGAAGGACATTGAATGCCTAATAGGATGGGGGGGGATGAGACTTTGGATCAGACTATTGTTGTTTTTCCTCATTTGTTTAATTATATTATACTCTGGCCGTTCGTTGATTCGGGCCCCTAGGGAAGGTTTTTTTAAAAAGATGTTTGGGTTGTTGTGATTTTGCTTAAGAGGTGGCGAAGAAAGATAGGGAGGGGAATTAAGTGCCTTTTAAAGAGTTATGGGTTCGACCGGTTGCGATTCAAGAGCGTTTGTGCAGAGGCAGATTTTAATGCTGTTTTGAGATTGTGGTTAATTTAATGTCTGGACGCAGGGACCGACTTACAAGTTTAGGGGCCCTGGGCAAAATAACATTTGGGGCCCTCGATGTACCTTAAAATAAAACTGCTAAATATATGCATAAGCACACAATGCCAGTGCCGTCACACAAAAAATTAGGAGGAGGGATGAAACAAAAAATTATATTTTTAAAATTACTACAAAAAGGAATTTTCTAAGAATTTGAATGAAAGTTAATGGTGCAGTACTTCAAGACACGAGTTTCTTCATGCGTTTCTCATTCTGTACTTTCTTCCAATTTCAGCTTTCTGTTATCTGGGCCTCATTGGTATTTTCTACTTATTTCTTGCGAATCCGTAATGATTACAAAATCAGAAAATATAGAAAAAGATAAATATATCCGTGTGCGTCCCAGTTCACATGCAATCAGTAAACACTATCAACAAGTTTGTTTATGGTTTTGGTCATGAATTGAATTTTGCAAGTGGTTCTTAAGGGCACTCCTTTGACGATAGCGATTTTGAAAGATAGCATGCATCATGAACATGCAGGAAACACGAAAGTGATATGTTTGGATAAAATAATAGAAGTTATGCAAAAAAATTAACAAAAAAAAAATATGGATTATAAAAAAATCATTAGTTAGTAATCAGTTGCTGTCTGGACGCAACTCAAGGACATAGAAGTTGGGAAGCGTTTGAGTCTGTTATAAATTGTTTTTAAAAGGCTGTCTCCTGAATCCTTACTAAATGATAAAATTACTCCTTTTTAATAAATGTGTTTTTATTGGGATAAAACTGTAGTGAATACGTTTTCAAAATAACGAATGTACAACTCTAATATCTCACTAATTACAAAAGTTCATTTTGAAGAACAGCCCAACAAAATAACTAGTCGTTATTGGATAATAGTGTAGTGCAAAGGGTTGATTTTTATCTTAACCCTTTGCACTCCAGGAACACTTTGCGATTTGTGTTCTTTATTATGGTACAGCCGCGGAAAAAAAAAACGAACAACCCATGATTATTTCGTTAGTTTTTATAGTAGAGCTAAACTTAATATACCATTTTGCAGGAAATAAAGTCTACTCTACATTGACATACAAAAAATGCATAGGAGACTATCTTCATACTCGAATCCGCACCAACTTTAAAATTTTCAATAGCAACACCTACTTTTGATAGCGCAGAAATGTTCCCCGCCCTCAAAATAATCTAAATATAAATTTTCGTTAATTTCCTACATTTATATGCAGAGATATTAGACAATATGTATCGATCTTATTTGCGGGGCTATTTCCACATTGGACAAAGTATTAGTGAGACTTCGAAATGAAGTACGCTGGTAGAAAATGTTTTGGCGTTAGGCGTGGTTTTTCTTTTCCCGTGAGCATTCATTCCCCCACTCCCGTATACTCCCTCGCCTTTACATAAGAGTTTAGAATTTTATACCAACGCGATCACAGCGCTTTTAATTCTCAAAATTAGTAGATTTCTGTTAAGTTCTGCAGATTTTAAATTTGTGTATGACCCCTTTAATGATCATTTGATGCTCATTTTAATATAGCCAAAAAACTACAAAGAGGAAAATCATGAAATTTTAGATATGCATATAAAACGTTTTTCTGAAGCCATCACTATCAAAATATAGCATGATTGCTATTCATAAATTTTATGAATATTAATATCCTAATTTAAATCAAATTAAAAAATATACATATAAGTAATGAAAGCTAGTGTATTTTGTTTGGGTTGTTTAGAAGTAACACAGATAAAAATATCAGCTTAATAAAATTATTATTTCGAAAGATATGATTAAAAGTTTAAGAAATTAATTTAACATTACGAGTTCTAAACTTTCGATATTCATAATTAAAAAACTACTTAACCAAATGACTTGCAAATTGATATTCAACGATAAATTTTGTCGTAGATTCTAAATATTGAATCAAAATTGGGTATTGCTATTGAAAATTTTAAAGTTGGTGCGGATTCGAGTATGAAGATAGTCCCCTATGCAAATTTTTTGTATATCAATGTGTCTATATCAAATGACTTTATTCCCTACAAAATGGTATATTAAGTTTAGCTCTACTATAAAAACTAACGAAATAATCATCGGTGGTTCGTTTTTTTTTCCGCGGCTGTACATTTATTCCTCTTTACGTTCTTTTCCATAAATTGTTTTTTATACTCATAAAGGGAAAAAAAATATTAATTTGTTTTGTATTTGCAAGAGAACAAGTTGCAGAAAAGATTGATGTTCTAAACACAGTATCCTGCTATTTTCGTTTATTTTAAAGAACAGGGAAACAAAAGAACTGGTCGTTATGTTGGAGCCTCAGAGGCACCTTCGGAGTGCAAAGGGTTAAAATACCATGAGACGTGCGAAATATCCATTATCCATATCAATCTCTTTGTGGGTGATGGTTACTTTAAGCAGCCGTAAGAAAACAAAACAATCTACCGAAAGAACGTTTTTTAACCCTTTGCACTCCGTTGGCGCCGCTCAGACAACAACATAACGACTTGTTTTTTTGGTTCTCTTTTCTTTAAAATAAACGAGAAAAAAACGAACCCATAAATCTTGGGTTTAAAAAACATCGATATTTTTTTCAACACGTTCTTTAGCAGATCGAAAACAAATTGTTTTGTTTTTCAATACGCATAAGAAATTCTAGGGTAAAGATCATAAGGATGTATAACTATTCCGTAGAAAGAACGGAAACGCAAAGAGTTCTTGGAGTGCAAAGGGTTAAAGTCAAGAATGTGTTATTTTCATTCATTTTGAATCCGATAGGCAGTTATTTTGGTCGTGAGGTAAAGCTCCTGGCTATAAAGCGAAAGGTCCGATCTCCAAATGACGTGACTATGTGTTTTCTGTTTCCAGGGCAACGGGACATTCCTGAACAGCGTCGTCGTGCAGCACCACGCTTTTGTGCTGCGAACCTCCGATCGTCGCATCGACGTCGCCTGCGACTACGAAGAGATGAAGCTCAAGATCAGAGGATCGAAGGGCATCAAAAATGGGTAAGGAGAGGCCTCTCTTACTCGACCTTACCTTCTTCTGGAGATTTATCAACCATTTTAATTTTTCTACTTTCAGATATTTCGGTTAACTAGAATATAGTTATTCAGAAAGATTCATCAGATGCCGAAATTCTTTATTTAAAAAAATTAACAGGCGGGGGGGGGGGGGGGGATAAATAGAGGGATCATAGTTAGAGTGGTCCAAGTACACGAGTCATTTAAAAAAAAAAAGACAGTTGAATAACTAAGTTTAATTGACTATTTTCTTTTTTAATACCAAGATATCCCGACTATCTGTATCAGAGGTTCCCTAAAGGTTGTCCGCCGGTTGGTGTTAAAGGTTCCCCTGGGTAGATGTTAGGGAATCCGCGGGGTAAATGTTATTGGGTTCGCGGGGTTAATGTTAGGAGGTCCACAGGTTGATGTCAGGGGGTCCGCGGGATTGATATTAGGGGTCCGCGGGTTGATATTAGGGAATCCGCGGGTTGATATTAGGGAATCCGCGGGGTAAATGTTATTGGGTCCGCGAGGTTAATATTAGGATGTCCACGGGTTGATGTCAGGGGGTCCGCGGGATAGATATTAGGGGTTTCGCGGGATTTATATTATAGGGTCCGCGGGGTAAATATTATTGGGTCCGTGGGGTTAATGTTAGGAGGTCCACAGGTTGATGTTAGGGGGTCCGCGATATTGATGTTAAGGGGTCCGCAGGATTGATGTTAGGAGGTCAGCAGTGTTTATGTTAGGGGGTCAGCGGATTGTTGTTAAAGGGTCCGCGGAATCACAAAGAAAAAATGGTAAAAATCTATTAAATTGTATCCTTTTGCAACTTTTCTGATAAAGCGATATTCTAACTTAAGTGTCTGTTACAATGTTTTAATGAGTTAAAATAAGTGTTAATTGTACAAGTAAGAGACTAAAAGTATTTAAACTTTCGATTGGAGGTGGTGTTATATTTTCTATGCCTGTATTTGTTGGGTAAATTTATGTCCATTTTCTTAGTAACAGTTGTGTAAAATTAAAAGACATCATAAAAAAATAATTTAGAATTTTTTTTTTCTCTTCAGTTTCATGTTCAAACAAAATCGAAACGTATACATATCCAGAAAGTTCAGTTAACCTATAAACACACTCCATTACCTTGACGTCCAATTCGTCTTATGCCATCTCTACCCGAACACAACATCCACTTCTCAACAAAAGAAACTCGATTTGGATGATTAACCCACACTTCTTTCATTCCATCCCCAACACTTCGCAATGCTTTTTCCACACAGCAGATACTAGATCCCCCCCCCCCCCCCCCCCAAACAACACTTATGATCAACGGGCGATTACCAGAAACAGGAGGCATCTTTTTATATGCGAGAAGCATTGAACCCCAAGTTCATTGTCTTATCCGGGGATAATTAACCAATTTCTTCTTTATTTCTAAAGTATGTTTAACTTCATCAACACATGAAATTTTGTGGGTTTTTAAGTCCTTCCGTCATACAGCGATGGGTCTGTAATGGAAGCGAGCCATCCATGTGTGTGTGTGTGTTTGAAGGATGGAAGTTAATTCTTCGATAAGTGAACCTCTTTAATTATCTGGCATAACCACAGCTGCTTGACTACGCTTCCGAAAGAGAAGCGTAGTGTAATCAATAATTCATCAGATTATTCAGATCAAGCAAAGAAAATGCTTCCAATTCATGCTTATTCAATTATTCTGGTGGGGTTCTTAGTAGTAATTGATTTAATTTTCCTTCGAGCATGGATCCCTCATAGTCTTCGAGCATGAATGGACTGTAGTAGAGCGAATATGACGTCAAAATCGTGAAACCAACATCTCAGACCGAATGGCCTCAAACACGTGACTTCTTTTCAGAATTATGAATAAAAAAATACTCGCGATTGGCTGATGAATTGGGAAATGTGTAACAGTGAAAATTTATGAATGGAATGACGTATTTAATCACGTGTCTGAGGCCATACATGTTGGCCTCACTTTGATGTTAGCGAGATTATAATCTTATGATTTCTCTACTATGAGGGATTCATGTTGGAAGGTTCAAGTACTGTACTTTAAATTGGGATACTTTAACTTGAGTTGGGATTACAAAGGAATCGATCTTGCTGACTTTGCATCAAGATTCTGTGGATAAACATTTGCCATAAAGTTGCACAAACGGGCAATTTTCATGACGACACAAAATTCTTTAGAAATACTGAAATTTTTAATTGGAGATAACGGAGCTAGATTCGAATAGAAATAAGTTTTTAATGGTCTCCAAAGCTCAAGTTGCATGATGATTTCAGAAACATAACTGTTTGAAGACCATATCTCCTTACCACCCACACCATGACCAATAGCCCATTGTGCAACTCTAGTGCAACGTTAATTCAACCAACCAACTTTCAAATTTCTGTGGTATAATCATTCTTTAAGTTTTATACTATTTAACTACTTCTATTAGCGACAACTTTGTGTGCGCCCGTCTGTGTTACGTTTGCTAATGATAGACGGTGTAAAAGACTTGACTACGTGGAGCCATGTCGTTCAATGTTTTCAATCTGATTTTAACACAATTCTTTCAATACCAACGTATTATTCAAATATTAACACTGAACTAGTAACATCTAACACTGAATTAGTTACATCTAACACTGAATTAATAACATCTAACACCGAATTAGTGGAATCTAACACCGAATTAGTAACATCTAACACCGAATTAGTGGAACATAACACTGAATTACTAACATCTAACACTGAATTACTAACATCTAACACTGAATTATTAACATCTAACACCGAATTAGTGGAATCTAACACCGAATTAGTAACATCTAACACCGAATTAGTGGAACATAACACTGAATTACTAACATCTAACACTGAATTACTAACATCTAACACTGAATTAGCAGGGCCCGATTAAGACATTAAAATAAGGGAAGCCCGCCTTTGAATGGGGTCCCCATTGCTCTGAAATAGGAACATCAAATCAAACTTTTACATGCACTGAAATTCTTTCTCCTGAATGACATTAAAATGAAACTCATTTTAAATAATATAAAAAAATATATTAATAAGTTATTATTGCCCCAAATATTCTGAACATTCTGATTTTCTCCTCCAATATTCGAGAGCCCCAGTTGCTCAGTTGGTAAGGCGTTCAGCTACTAATCAGAGGATTGGTGGTTCGAATCCGGGAAATGGACTTGACATAGAAAAGTAAAAAAGCAGTGATCTTGCGATCGAAGGGTTACCAGCTTCGCTACAAAAATACTAGAAAGTTGTCCAGAATATCCAACGAATTATACTGGCGTGTATACGGGACTGGTGCACGATCAATCTGATCGGGGTCCAAAGTCCCGACGTCTATTGACGTCTACGGCGTTGGGTGCCAGTTCAGGTGTTTCCTCGTCATCTGACCATGATTCTAAAATAACGAGGTGCATGTATGAATGTGTGTGTGAATGTGTATGTGTTGCCGGGTGTTTCCTTCGGGATTGACCCCGAACCGTCGCCAATTGCCCACTGTGCAGCTCTAGTGCGACGTTAATTAACAATATAAACCTCCAATATTCGAACAAATTTTTAACACAAGTAGCAGGTTTTTTTTTACTAATGCTTGTAATAGATCCTTATTAACATAGCAAACTATTTTAGAAGTGTTAAATATTTATATAAATTGTGTGATTGGCCCTTCAGAAACGTGAAGTGCAAGCCGGGGCTTCACGGGCCTATTCGGTAATCAGGCCCTGCGAATTAGTAACATCTAACACTGAATTAGCTTCAAATGTCAACATTGAATTCTAACATTAGTAACGGGTACTTGCATTGAAATAACATTGGCGACGGGAAGATGTTATGCCAAACTTGAAAACTGACAACCCTATTTGCAATATTGCAACGTCCATAAGCGTAGTCAATAACTCATCAAATCTCCCCCATCACGCAAGGAAATACCTTCAATCCACTTGATTCTTAATTTCATATTGGACGCTTCGGTCCGTGAAGTGACAACACCTGTCAGGATGTCCTTGGGCCCGATGACAAGCCACCCCTATTGTTCCCCCCGCAACTATCGAACTTGATAAAATAATAACTTTCCTCACCTACGAATCCCAATCTTGTCGAGTGCAGATGTCCATCCAAGATTCGATTATATCGGGGTCGGGATTTTAAATTGTTCTCCATCTCCAGTTCGATTTTATTATTGCCGTAAATGGACCCAGTAAACGGGCGAGGGTGGTAGTTTCACACATGACAATGGAGGACAGTTCGGTTTTGGAGTGGACAGTTTACCGGAAGAATATACTGTGAACATGAATAGGTATTGATTAATCGAGTGTGTTTAAACTGGAGGTTGGGGTGATAGACATTCGCCTTCAGAAGGATGGCTATTTGAATTTTTATTACGTATAATTCGTATCCTGGGATGGAAGATGGTAAGATTGAACCAGTAAGGTGACAATAGCTGTTTTACCCAAGTTGTGTTTATTTGTGGTGACAATAGCGGTGTGGACTTTGCTGACTTTTTTACCGTATGCCCTCTACGGGAATAGAGCTTTCCATATTTCTAATATGCGAACTTTGATGGAAATGAGATTGGCTGTGTAGACAATAGACTTTTCGATAAAATTTGGTAGGTTGGTATTGAAATTAATCGATGCTACCGAGTGGCAATTCTCAACTTTTGTCCGACCGGAAAAGGAAATTTTACATGCGGAATGAGAGGAGACTTGAGGTGAAACGAGATGGCTTTGAGGAGATAGTGATAATGAGGTTTTACTCGAGTATTTTTATGCTTTGACTGATGCTGAAATATTTTTGCGCATTTGAGTAGAAATTTTTATCTTTTATCGGACAGGAAAAGGATTTTATTATCGATTTAAATGCAAATATCTGGAATGAAAAGATATAGCGGATTGTTCTGGTAGGGGAGATGATGAAAAAGTTCAGAGTGGCATATGCGGGAATAAAAATTACGAAATTATAAAGGAAGATAGTGCTTTATAATTTTATTATTTAAAATATAATGATTTAAATTGGGTAAGAATGCTAAAGGGAGGTGACAAAGGACATTTTTTAGTTGAGATATCTGTTTTAACTCGACCTTTCGGCATTCCGTCCTGTGTCTATGCTTTAATTTAAAACTAGTGTATTGATCCCTCTCAATAATTTTGAAAACTTTTTACATATCTTGTCATATAAAACCTTCCCGAATGGCTCACAATTAATTTCATAAAATACACGCACAAATAACATAGATTATGTTTTTTTTTTAATTGGGAACCTCGAGGAATAAATACACTTATGATATTTATAAACACGACGTTATTCTGAAACATGCACACAAAATTTTTTTTTAGCCCTCTTATTCACTCTGGACTTGAGCTATAATCGTAACTACCTTGAAGCTTTCTCTGCGAGGTCATACCGTCCTTTATTATTCAAATCATCCGAAGTAAAAATCCCCATGTCCTGCTCATGATTGATCGCCAGATACCCATTTGAATTCAAACATTCCAGCCAATCTTCTTTTTCCAAACTGCCTTAAACGTCCCAAATGAGGCCCTTGGCGAAGAAAAACGAGAAGATTCATTGCACCTCGCACCCCCGCAGCACGAAACATGCGTGTCACTGGCGACTAATAGCGTATCATCAGGACTCTTACCACCTGCTTAAGATCCCCTTCATTTGCATGTGAAGAGATGAGAGGTCCTGTTTTCCCTGAACTGAGGTGGGGAGTATGTTCATGAGGTATGACCGAGACGGCGCGTCCGGCGACATAAACAACCCGAGAGGTGTCGATGCGAGGGAGGGTCGGCAGTTAATTGCTGCATTTGTATTCAGGTTATTGTCAGAACGCACTGAGAGCCGTTCTTTTGTCGATTCGTAGCTGGTTCTTGTGTGGTCCTTTTTTAGGGGGGATTTTTTAAAGAATAATTCCTATTGTGCGTTCAAGCATTTATCTGTTCTTAACGAAGTTCACGAATGCCCAAAGACAAACCAGACTTGTAAATCTTCCCGGTGGCATATGTAGACTTGAGCGATGATGACATTTTGCCATCGCGATTAATCGCCTGACAATAATCGATACTTTCCAATTAATCGATATTTCCGATCAGGCCCGTCGCACAGGGGGGCGGATTGAGGGGGGGGGGGGGGGGTCCGACCCCCCTCTTCTCCCAAATCTGGAAACCCTGGAAGTTGGGAATTTCAACTTCTAAAAACCCCGAGGCGGGAAAATTTATGCCTGAAAAAAATATTATTAACAAATGAAAGCTAGGGAAGATTATAAATTGCCTAACTTGCAAGATTACATTTAAATTAGACCTCAGAACGGACACTGCATTGGAATATGGGTGCAACAAATCAATGATTGTGAATGAACTGATTTATATTACCTAAAATATATATGACAAAAGATAAAAAATGTCAATAAGTTGTAACTGGGAATATTTTCAGCACTGTTGTGTTGGGAATTTCGAATCGTTAAGCTGGGAACAAAAAAAAAATTGTGTAACGGCACTGTTTCCGATTAATCTATATTATAATATATTAAACCTTTGCACTCGTAAGGCGCCTCTCAGGCACCAACATAACGATCAGTTATTTTGTTTCCCTGTTCTTAAAAATAAACGAGAACAGCAGGATATTGTGTTTAGAACATCAATCTTTTTTGCAACTTATTCTCTTGCAAATACAAAACAGATTAGGATTTTTTCCCCTTTATGATTATAAAAAAAATCTGTGAAAAAGACGTAAAGAGGAATAACTGTTCCATAGAAATAACACAAATCGCAAAGTGTTCGCGGAGTGCAAAGTGTTAACATTTTCGATTTATACTTATTGTTGGTATACCGATATTTCATGAGTAAAATAAATACGAGTACTATAACAATACGTCAATACCATTGAGTGTAAAATCACTGGAGACTTGAGCTGGAGAATAAGTTATATAAAGATAATGGAGATAAAGATAATGGAGGGGGAAAGATGGGTCCTAGTACATAGTTTGAATTCTTCAATCACGGAGCCATCTGCAAAATTTCGCGCGCATTTATGTCGCGGGCGTAAATAGGCCTAAGTAAAAGTTTCAAATCAATGTGACATTTGGAAAGAGGCGTTGAAATTGAACAAATCCGAGGCTACAACTTAAACAGTGTAATTTAAATAAAAACATGTAATGAACACACTCCGTGTGTGTCGCAGGTCTATAATTACCCAGTCCGGCCCTCGTAGTTGGCGATCAGAATGCAAATTCACCGATACAGAGATTTGTCTTCTCTCGCCAAGTTTGAGATGTATATCACTTTTGAAGCCGCTGTTGCAGGATTAAAATTTTCATAAAACATGAGATCCTTTTTTTTTCAAGGAGGGGGATTTAACGACAAGATTACACAAAGATTACCTAAGTTATTCTTTATCATGAGGACAATTTTTTCCCCCCTACCGCCAACCCGATGCGAAAAGCTTGCATGCCATCTTTTGTTCATCGAAGAAGCTTTCACGTTACGAGGACACTTTACGATCCCCACAAATGGCCAAATCGACATTTGGGGTCCCGGATTGCAGAGGTTTCTCACCCCTTCAAAACACCAAGGTCAAGTCCTCAAAAAGCGGAATATAAATCACTGGGACACTAGATTCTGACCTCTGGCGACATTTTTTTCTGCCTTCATCAATCTTGGTTTGAGTTTTTCTCCCTCCTCTCTCTACCTGAATCCATTGTTTGTTCGAATATATTTTTTTTTATTCTCCTGTTATTATTATTATTGTAATTTGGCCCATCTTGCCCGATTCTGGGTATTGGCTTTTTTTTTGTTGAATAAATTGAAACGCACTGACAAACGAAATTACAAGCTGCGCTTGTAACGCGCCAAGTGAACTGTGGCGGTCAAGCTTGGCGGGTTTTCGAAAAGGGGTTCGTTTTATATTCGATTTTTATTGATTTTTTTTTTCTTGTTCTTCTTATATTCACAAATAAACTTTTCATTGATATATTCTTTAAGAGAGCGTGTTTTTCTTGGAATTCCTTTTTTGTTTTGTCGGTATTGGTTCTTGGAAATTGTGCCATCCCCCTTGGCTTTTCTGGAGTGTGTGTCACGCAGGAGCTTTCGTTGTGGCTGGTTTGATGATCAGACTGGAACGGTCTTGCAGTGGAGACTGACTGGAGTATATTAAAGACTTGTTTTTCACTTGGTAGACCAAATCTTTTTCCATTGGACTAGGACCGAGGAAAATGGGGCATGCCCGTCAATTCTAGGGAATACAAAAAATTCTGTCTGGTGTATATTTTGACTTAAATTGCTCTTATAATTTAAAAGGTCATAACTCCCAATTATTTTTAATTCATTTTTGGAGCTTCCCCGATTTGTCCTTAAGGGGAGGAGGCCTCCGTGGCCGAGCGGTTAAAGGCGGTCAGCGGGGAATCCGAGGATTCCTGGTTCGATCCTAGGCGATGGACTAGGCAAAGGTCCTAGGTCAGTGGTCGGCAAACTCATTAGTCAACAGAGCCGAATATCAACAGTACAATGATTGAAATTTCTTTTGACAGCCAATTTTTTTTAAACATAAATTATTGGGATAGGTACATTGTTATTAACTTAATTAGGATACTCTTAAAATGGCCACTGCACATGCGCGCCCGCACCTGGTATTTTGTGGAGCCACACTCATAAGAGGCCAAAGAGCCGCATGTGGCTCGTGAGCCGCGGTTTGCCGACCACTGACCTAGTCGATGGACTTGACAAAGAAAAGTAAAATAGGTAGTGATCTTTTGATAGGAGGGTTGCCAGCTTTGCTACAAAATACTAAAAAAGTCGTCCAGAACATCCGCAAAAATTAACGGCGTGTATACGGGACTGGTGCACGATCAATCTGATCGGGGTCCAAAGTCCGACGTCTATTGAAGGCGTTGGGTGCCAGTTCAGGTGTTTCCTCGTCATCTGACTTCTAAAATAACGAGGTGCATGTATGAATGTGTATGTATTCCCGGGTCTTTCCTTCCAGATAGACCCCGAACCGTCGCCAATAGCCCACTCTGCAGCTCTAGTGCGACGTTAATTAACCAAACCAAAACCAAACCTTAAGGGGAAATTGTAGTTATAGAAGGTGAAAAATTAGCAGGTATTTTACAATTATTTCGAACTTTAATAAAAATATAGGTTTTTCATATTTATAAATCGTCGCCACAGAGCTACAGTAAGACATCTAAAAAAAAAATGAGTTTTCGGTCTTGCTAATATTACCAAATGTGTCTTTATTTAGTGGAACACTCGGACATTTTTATGTCTTCTTTGAAATCCCTGAACTACAGCCTTAGATATTCAGCATTGAAAAAACAGGACTTTTTAAAATAAATTTTATGAGCAACTCTGTTTTTGCTCATATCCTACTGATGCTCAGAGGCGACGAAATGACATTTTTTTAACCTAAACTATTGAATGTTGGATTTATTAAAATATTATTACAAATTAAATACAGATTGCTTTTTTTTTTAAATATTCAAAATCCAAGTCATTGCTAAAAAAAATACATGTTAGAGTTCACCGTCCGCAAGATTACTTATTAACTAAACACACTAAAAACTAATTATTTTTTTTTTTAAAAAATCAAGCTATATAATGAATGCTTCTGTACTTCAAATCAAAATTATAAATTTTGGAATTTTTTTAATGTCTTTTTAATGTTAATTTTTTAAATTGTCTGTTTTTTAGGTTTAGTGCTTGCATATTTGATAGTTGAACATGTATAATAAATTTCAAGTGAATTGAAAGAAATATTTTTTAGTAATTATGCGGATCTATTATAAAAATATGAAACTGAGAGAAAGAGGTTTATAATGATATAGTTGGGTGTGTGTGTATACATACCAAAATTTCTTTACAAACGTAACTAATTGCCTCCTGAATCATAAACTTCCTGAACTTTCTTCATTCTACTTCCTGAAACATCTCATCAGCAGCCTTTTTTTTTCTCATTCTCTTAGCTCGTCTGTGCCTCTAACATTTCTGATTTTGCTTTAATTTCTGCAGCTTTTAACGCTGGCGAAGTCTGTTTTCAAAGACTTTCTGTAGTTCAAATGCGTCTTTAATCGCCGTGTGTTAAATTTTTTTCCAATTTCGATGAGGTTTGTTTTAAATAGATGCTAAAAAATCATTATTATTTTTTAATTTTGTTTTAAGGTTTAAAACTATTATCTCCCTTTAAACCTGCTTTTCCACATACCGGGAACCCCTGAGTCGGTGACGGTACCTGCGTCGTATAAAATATAATATATCCGGTCCGGTAAATTTTCCGGCATCGGCAATGCACCCCATTTGCCGGCTACAATGTTTCCTTTTTTACACGTTTCAACGTAGATTTAGGTTTGGTTTGATTAATCAGCGTCGCACTAGAGCTGCACAGTGGGGGATTGGCGACGGCTCGGGACCTATCTTGAAGGAAAGACCCGGGAATGATGACTCGTATTTTTGAACCATAGTCAAATGACGAGGACAACACCTGAACTGGCACCCTACGCAACCTCAATAGGCATCAGGACATTTGACCCCTATCAGATTTATCTTGCACCAGTCAGGTATACACGCCAGTAAAATTTGTGAGATGTTCTAGACGACTTTTTAGTATTTTTGTAGCGAAGCTGGCAACCCTCCGATCGCAAGACTTTTTTACTTTTCTGTGTCAAGTCCATCGCACGGATTCGAACTAGCAGTCCTCTGATTATTAGCTGAACGCCTTTATCCACTGGGCCACTAGAGACCCGCATTTAATTCAGTATTATAGTTGTTCTCGTCGCGACCATGGCGCAGCTTGGCCATATTTGGCTCTTTTGCCAATAAACCCCAATCAATCAATCATCTCATCGCGACCATACGATATTCTTTCACTGTTTTGGGTATTTCTGTCATTGCGAAAATGAGTAAATGGATCGTGAAATGGATACTGTGACGTTAATAGAACAACTTGAGGAAAGTAAATCCTGTTTATAGGAGAAAACAAATGATTGTTTGAAATAAAATCGAAACACAAGAAGTGTGGAAAATAAATTATACAATTTAAAAAAATTTCAATAAAAAAAATTAAAAAAAAACGCATTAGAGTTGTTGCCGGTATTTATTGTAAAAGTTGCGTAGCGATTTTGATCGTCACCTCAACCCCGAAATAGTATTTTTAAGTACCCTCATATAAAATTATATATTCTTATTTGTATTGTCCTGTACTGTCCCTAAGAATATTCGGTCTACCTGTTGGGAACTTCAAAGTAATTTTCTCCATATACATTTTGTGCTCGTAAATATCCAACACTTTGTGAGTGTGAGCCACATGCTCGAAATATTTGTATCATATGATATTTTAAGATTACAGTTTTACAACAATGCTGGATGGTTGCCCACATGTGGAGGCGTACCTGGAAAAAATATGCATGGAAATACAAGACTTAATAACTAACTTAAATTCTATGCAAAAACAGTGATGTACCGAAGAGTGAGTGATGGAAAATATGCATGGAAATACAAGACTTAATAACTAACTTAAATTCTATACAAAAATAGTGATGTACCGAAGAGTGAGTGATGGAAAATATGCATGGAAATACAAGACTTAATAACTAACTTAAATTCAATACAAAAACAGTGATGTACCGAAGAGTGAGTGACGAAAAATATGCATGGAAATACAAGACTTAATAACTAATTTAAAATCTATGCAAAGACAGTGATGTACCGAAGAGTGAGTGATAGTCTCATTGTTCACTATCAGACAACTTCCATAGATTCAAATAAATAATAGACTTGGGTATCGCTGTTAACCTATATGAAAAGGAGTTTATAGTAATGTCCGTGAGAGTTCAGACAGTTAGAGTTTCCAGCAATTTGGATTACCAAAAAAGTTCACCTTTCACTAGAGTTCAACATTTATAAGTCTCGTGCTTTCCTGATACGTTGAATCACTTGTTGAAAGTAGAGTTCATGTGACTTGTTTAGGAGCAAAGTTTGTAACGGTAAGGCTGCGAAATTGAGAGGAAAAGCCTGAAAACGAAGATGTTAAAATTCTCCGCATTCGTAAATGTAGTGATTTATGCTGCCTTCCACATCGTCGAACGGACATGTTATATCTCCGTATAAAATTATATATAAAAAACATTGCCAGAGGGAACCGGCTCCGGTTTTGCCGGCGCTTGAAAAAAGGTATCAGACCGTCACCAGCATGTATAGTTAACCAAGTCATTTGAAGTGACCAGTCTCTGTTTAAATAGCACTGAAAGTAAAATTACGCAATTTTTTAGCTAATTTTAAATCGTTTTATACATATACATATTTATTAATTTCTCAGCTATCCGATTTACAATATTGAAGTAAATGAACAGTTCAGTAGTTCTTTCTCTCTATATTAATATACATATCGTCGTCTCAGATCAACAGTGGGATATGAGCAAAAACAGAGTTGCCTATAAAATTTATTTTAAAAAGTCCTGTTTTTTCAATGCTGAATATCTAAGGCTGTAGTTCAGGGATTTCAAAGAAGACATAAAAATGTCCGAGTGTTCCACTAAATAAAGGCACATTTGGTAATAAAGACCGAAAACTCATTTTTTTTTTTTTTTAGATGTCTTACTGTTGCTCTGAGGCGACGGTATGCTTTTGTTATAAAATAGTTGTTATATCTTACTATTATAAGAAATGAAACCTAATTAGTATTGTGAAAAAAAAAATTCAAGGTCAGGTCACCTGAGTAAAATTGTCTTTTTTAAAAAACTCTCTTTCTCCCCCCCCCCCCCCCGCTCCCCCCTGATCTTACACCCTCACATTTAGCACCCAATCGCTGCCACTTCCCATCGGAAATACGCGTTTCCGATTATCAGACACAATACCAAGCAAATAATAAAAAAAAAGACTCAGCTATACGTCCAATTCCCAGCCACTTCCCAATCTTCAACCAGGTATATCATTTCCCTTTACTTACGTGACCGAACAAGCGTGCCAAATCGTCTTTTAATGGCGTCCATCCCCAATCCCGACTCTTCGTGATTCGGGATTGTTAAACTCGGAAATCCGATCTTTTGCAATGACCATCCAATCAGTCGAGTCCTTTCCCTCCTCTGGTAGCACACCAAAGTTGCTTCACCTCCTTCCAAATCGTTTCTGCGAGACAATGATAATGAATAGCCAGCTAATTATCCTTTTTATGTAAGCACGAGCCATTTTTTTTAATGTCTTCTTGTACACCGAGTACGATGCCTCACTTCTGGAGAGTAGCTTCAGCAGGAGGTCTGTCCGAAATCGGCCGGTCCTTCTATGAGGAAACAAACAAACAAAAAAGATAATTACTCTATCGTTCGGCGCAACCATGTGGTCTGGCTAAGTAGCCGAACCCCACTGCGTGGTTCGGAATGCTAAATGACAACTTTTAAACGTTGCGGCTACCGATTCCGGTTCTTGATATCCACCTGTTATGCGCTTCCCTATACCTGGAAGCGCTGGAGTTGATGTAACAGAGCAGGGGGAAAAAGCATCTAAAAGTGTGAAGAATGGGTTTTTTTGTTTAGTGACTGGAGTGAGGAGAGAGTGGGTCTTGTTTGCGAAGTGGGAGGTGGACACAGGATTGGCAAGGGCGGGTTCAAAGTCCTCTTCGGCAGAGGGGGACTTTGTATCACTTGGCTTTCAAATGTGCGTTGTGTCAACTTCCGGATGTGGTTTAATGGGGGGACACCTGGAAAGGCGGGATGAAGTAGCCAATCAAAACTAAGATGTATTGTTGTGATGTATGTGTGTTTTTGAGTGATGTTTGAGGAATTTGCAATAGCTGTATAGTGTTGAGAGTATTACTCTTCCGGGTAAAAATTCCGTTTTTGTTTTTGCATGATTATGAGGTTCCTTTTAACAAAAAGTGGTTTAAAAAGTTGCCTTGTCAATAGGCACCCAGGTATGGATTTTTCATGGGGAGAGAAGAAGCCCGTCAAATTTTTTTAATCACTTATTTTGTCGTATTACATTTTATTTCTACACCTGGAATTAAACAAAGTATGTTGTTCAATGTGTAAAATAACATGATTTCCTTAATTTCAGTCGTTAAAATAAAATGCGATACGATGAAAATGTGATGGGCTTGTTCCACTGATCTCTAACTGTAATTTTTGGATTGGGCAAGACATTTTGTTGACTTGAAGCCGATGTAGGGGCAGCCATGATGTGTCCCACTATCTTTGCTACCGCAATATTTCGTATATTTTCACATAATCACTTTTAAAAATTCGTTGTAGTAGAGTACGGCTGCTTACAGTATGGCTTCAACGACGTCCATAGAAGAAATTGGTTATGAGTCTTCCAGAAGATACACTTAGAGTTCAGTGCACCAACCTAACAGAGCGGTTGAGCTTGAATGAAAGACGAGTACAGAGGTTGTTAAAGCTCGCGAGCTTCGGAGCCTAGGATGTAATTCCCAAAATTAAACATCATACAATCAAAATCCTTTCTAAATACCGAATTGTAAGACTAGTGTTTGTAGAGAGTAAATTTTGGCGTATTTGATTTTTAAAGTGGAAGGTTTTTCTTAAATTGAAATCTAAAATAATCTCCGTTTAGTAGGTTGAGGAGCACAGTATTGGAAAGCTGTAAGGCGTTGAACACCAGCTCAAAGAAGACAACCAACTAAAATCTTAAGGAACAGTTTAGCACATTAAATTCTCCAATGAATTTCCAATTAATTAATAAAGCTACTTGCTGTCCGAAATACAGTTGAACTCTAATTATCCGAATCAATTGCAACCAGATCTCATCCGGATAATCGAATACCCGGATAATTGGATAATTCACGAAAAAAAGGTTATTAGTTAATAAAAAAAAACGAATTTTGCTTTAGTATGTAATGTAATTTAATGGCTACTCGAAGCAATATCATTCACCGATTAGAAAACTTTTTAAATCTGGAATTTGCTAATTTCTAATACGATTTTCTCAATCCGATCCGGATAATTGATGATCTGCTGTATCCGGATAACTTGAGTTCGGATAATTGAAGTGATTAAAATTACCTTGATTTAGCAGAAGTTTGTCTTTTACAAGTATTTTACATTGCATAAGAACATGCCTTTACCCTTTCTTAATTCTTTAATTCATTCTAATATGACTGAGGATGTAATTTTTTGCATAGACATCAGCACGAGCCATTTAAATATTCAATGTGCACATTGTTTTCGCAGTGAGATGAAGCCCCTTGCACACACTGTGACCGCAGTGGCGCCCACCCCTGGTCTCCGCCTACGCGTGGTGAACGCCACTGACCAGGACGTGACGGGTGTCGAACTGGGAGACCCCCTCTTCCTCAAGGTGGAGCTGGAAGATGAAAGTAAGTAACTGTTAAACGTAACACCAATCAATATCACTTGAATATGATTAGTGTATAAATATGATATTACATTCTGTAATACGATCTTTTAATTTATTACATTCTGTAATACGATCTTTTAATATATTACATTCTGTAATACGATCTTTTAATATATTACATTCTGTAATACGATCTTTTAATATATTACATTCTGAAATCAAACCTTTAAATATGATATTACATTCTGAAATACAAATATTTTATTACGTGTTCTTTTTAATTAAAAAAGTGCTACTATACTTTATTAGTTATATATTCTCCCATTAAATCAATTTTGTTCTATACTAATATTTACCAGTGAATAAAAGCGTTCGGCTAGTAATCAGAGGGTTGTCAGTTTCGCTACTAAAATACTAGGGAGATGTCTAACAAATTATACTGGCGTGTATATGGTACTAGTGCTCGATAAATCTGACCGGGGTCCTATGTCTGACGCTAATTGAGATTGCGTTGGGTGCCAGCTGAGGTGTTGGACCTTGTTGAAAAATAAGAGGCATTGTTCCCGGGTCTTTCAATGAAGATAGACCCCAAACCGTCGCCAATAGCCAAATGTACAGCTCTAGTGCGAAGTTAATTAACCAAACCAAACGATTTTGAATTATTATTTGAACTTTAGTGTCTATTTTTTAACAAGCTAATTGTAGAAATTCATTGAATTAATAATTAAATCAATTTGATTGTGAAGGCATCAAAAGCAAGGAGAAACGACGGATGTCTTTGTCAGGAGGTTTCAACCAGATCGAATCTCCAAGCTAGGATTTTTGTAATTAAACTATAGGCATTTAACCTAAAACAGTCCCAGTAACCCGGGAAGTAAGACAGAAACATAATTCGATATTTGTTGAAATCAATATCTCAATGCGTTATATTATATATAACTTGGTTTTGTTAATTAACGTCGCACTAGAGCTGCATGGAGGACTGTTGGCGACGGTTCGGGTCCTATCTCGAAAGAAAGACCCGGAAACGATGCCTCGCATTTTTGAACCATGGTTAGATGACGAGGACAACACCTGAACTGGCACCCAACGCCTTCAATAGACGTCGGGACTCTGGACCCCGATCAGATTGATCGTGCACCAGATACAGCCGATAATTTTTGAGGATGTTCTGGACGATATTCCTAGTATTTTGTAGTGAAGCTGGCAACCCTCCGATCACAAGATCACAACTTTTTTACTTTTCTTAATCAAGTCCGTCGCACAGGATCAAACCAGGAACCCTCCGATTCCCAGCTGACGCCTTTATCCACTCGGCCACGGAGGCCTCTATTATATATAAGGTTGTAAACCGAACCAAGGAAAAACGATGATAGTGCGTAAAATACTGAAAATATCACTAAAATAACGTCTATAAGACATTGAATTCCGTTTTATGCTCAATCACTACGATTGAACAGTCATCGATCTTTCCCTGCGGATGTGGACCTTTCAAACCATATTTGAAAAGCCCTGTTCATGGCTTTCAGATAAGCCGCCCGCGTGAAGGTGCTAAGTGCCGGTTAACTTACTGCAGACCTATTTTTAAAGTTGCAATCCTTTCTACTTATCCTTCTCCGTACATAATGATATGCCCAAGCAGATAAGGGGTGGTTTTACATGACAGGTCATGTCCACATGATTTGGGTTCCAAATCGTGCCATAATCACAGGCAGCAGCATGAATAAGACAAAGACAATGTGGTTCTTAACTGGAGGTCCGCCTTTGCGAATTCCATGGGTGTTAATCGGTGGTTCCTAACCCGTGGGCCGCGGACCATTGATGGTCCGTGATACGGTCTGAAGTGGTCCAAAGAGCTATTGTCTAATCACAAAAATGTATTTTATAGACATTTTTTATTGTTTAAACAAAACAAAATCTAAAATAGTAATTAACATTTATTCAGGGTGGCAACATAACCTGGAAAACCTGGAAATCAGAGAATTATCATGGAAATTATTAATTCTAGAAAGATCTGGGAAAAATCAGGGAAATGTTCAAAATTTTACAAAAAATCAGGGAAATTTTCAATTTTGGATCGTTAAAACAGCAATTGTCGTCTGTTAGGCCCCCTATTCTTGGTAATTTAATTGTCAATCTTTTCTTCTAGTTCTGAATAAGAATTTAAGGAAAAAAAAGCATAGTTATGCACATTTTCATATTTTCAGTTTTATTTTTGTAAAAACGTGAACCACTGCTGATGGAAGAAGCAAAAGCAAAGTGTGTTGGACCTTAAATTGTAAGCGACATGTGAGGGGCTAATAAATATGGGATTTATTGAAGATTGGAATAAGAAATATGAAGCATTTAAAACATTTAAAATTATCTACAAAAGAAATATAAAAACTTGCTTTTTTTTGCCTTTTCTGCTTCCAGAGAACATGCTTAATTACTATAATGCCTGTCGCAATTGCATAATTTGGGTTGTATCCATAAATTATTTATTTTAATTGTCAATAAGTATTGCTTAAAATTTTTAATTTATAATGCAATATATTTAAAGTACTATTGTAGCGTGAATACTTTGTTTCTATACAAAGAATGTATTGCAACATTTCTTAATGTAATTGTAAAATCAGAGAAATTTTTGTGACACCATCGTGGAAATCAGGGAAATATCAGGAAACTTTTTTTCCAGAATGTTTTTGCCACCCTGTTATTTGTTTAAACACAAATTAATTATATGCATTAGAACCCCGTTTTCAACTTTTATATGCTTGCTTGTATTAATATAAAAAGTACTTGATAAGGAAGCATTTGTATAGTGTTGGGAAAAGTATTTTTCGATTTAGTGCTGTTATAGACAGAGCTGATCCTGTTGAAAAATAGATCTGTGATTCGAGAATAAAAACCCCGTAGTTTGTATTCTCCAATTACAGTTCATTTTTCACTTCTGTGGTATCCCTTAATTTAAGGGTTGGGAACAACGGGTTTATACCAGTTGTTCCATACCTAGTGGTGTATGCAAAAGGGGATTGAGTTAGAGTCAGAACCCTTCCCATGGGTCAGCAAAGAAAATTGATTAGCTTATATGTGTAGTAAAGCGTTTTTTAAAAAGAAAATTATGCAAAAGGCTTCATTGATAAAGTTCAGGGTCCATATTGTTAGTTTTCAAAATAGTTTATCTGCTTCTGTTGGGGATAGCGACAAAAAACCCGAAGCAGAAGAAACATGTCCTACATAAATGCTGGTTAGCAATTAGGAATCCTATGAATTCGCAGGACTGCCCAAGAGTGGTTGCCATCGCGAGAGAAAGTTTCGGTTCTCATTGATTCTATTGACCGTATATGGAAACCAAAGTTTTGAAAACATAACTTACAAGTAGGGAATGTACAAATGCGTGAGATAGATGCGTTGTTGAAACCTGAATAGTAATTTATAAGATCCCTATTCAAAAAGAAGTGATTTAGTAATAGATTATGAAATAAGAATCGAAAGAAACTGTGGATTACATATATTTTATAATTTTTTCTTCCAATTTATACTAATAAAGGTGGGTGGCGTGAAATGACTCTCCCCCCATAACTCTTAACATACACACTTTCTGCGGACGCTACTATGTATACACATAATTTTATATGTTGTAAATATATAACTTAAGAAATATTACTCGAATATTTTAGGCAAAACTTAACTCCTTGACTGGGGTCGCCAATAGCCCACTGTGCAGCTCTAGTGCGACATTATTTAACAAAACCAACCAAACCAAAACCAACCTTGACTGGGAATGTCGAGTGCCTTCACTGATCTAACTGTAACTTCTGGATTGGGGAACACATGTTGTGGACTTGAAGCCAATGTGGAAGCAGCCATGCTGTGCCAAGGCTGAACTAGAACGTAGCGTCAACGCGCGCGCATCTAGTTCAGCCTTGGCTGTGACCCGCTTTCACGCTCCCACAATATTTCGTATATTTTTCATGTTAAAATAAACCGTCTTTTGGCTGAGGTTTTTTTCCCACTTTTTTTAAAACCTATTTTAAATGAAATCTGTTATTAAAATAGAATGTCATTTGCAAGTCAAAGTAGTTAAAAAGCAAGAGCAAAAACTTTTTGTTTGGCAATATAAAAATGAATTCTATAAGAAGAAAATGTAATATTCATATACACTTAACATTTCTACAATGCTGTAATATTAAAAAACACCACTAAGTCACTTTTATAAAATGTTGGGGCACAGTATGGCTGCTTCCACTTTGGCTTCAACGCGCCCGTAGAGGAAACAAGTTTTGAGCCTTCCAGAAGTTACAGTTCAGTGATTACTGCTTGAAATTAACCCAAACGGACAATAATGAGTATTTGTATCACTTTAAAACATTTATTTTCGATGTATTTGACTCATTTCACTTCAGTTGACACTTCCCAAATTCAGAAATTAAATAATCCTTTTTGGCAGCCCGTGTCGAATTAATTTTTCTCTGTCAAGGAGTTAAAAAGCCAAATCGCGAACGTTCCATGAATAGTAACTAATTATAAGCTGCAGGTATCTGAGTCCGATTACAGATATTGGATCCACATACTAAATAATTACATTTGATCTATTTAAGGCGTAATATAAAATAGTTATTTGTGCGCTCCTAGTATAGCTGATACTTATGCAAAAGTTTGTTTCTTTTTTTTAATGTCAGCCACATTTAAATATTTGCGTTTTTCAGGTGTTTATGGAATTTTCGGAAGTGATCTTGTCGCCAAATCAAGCAGCGGTTCCGAAACAGTTCTCCTTATAGATGAAAATGGGTAAGAAATTTGTTTGTATATAACTATAGAGAATTTGTAAATTACGAAGGGGAAGACGTCAGAGCAAGGATGTGATATCAACAGATTTTATTAATAAGGATTGGTCGCCAACTGAAGGAAGATAAACAAACTGTTTTGACTGACGCCGTGGTCTCACATCCACGCCCCGTATGTGCTTTGTTTTATATCATGATTTAATACACATGGTCGCCAATTTTTCTATTGAGCGAAGCCAAAACTATGTCAATTGTGAGACATTTCACGTTAAAAACAGAGAGTTGTAATATTAAATAGAGAGCGCCTTCAATACCAGACTCTCGAAGGCCGCGGTGTCACATTAAAAAGAAAAACCGTGGTTATAGCGCTGCCACATTTCTCGTTCAGACATCTGCAGGAGTTCCAAATTTGGCGCACTTTCTTCTTTTTTGGTGATAAGGAGTTCTGTCCGTATTCAACTTCTTAACATATATGTACGTATTTACTTATTTTCAAACAATATGCGCTAAATATTTCCTCTTCATTAACGAAACGAAAATATTTTATTTGTGTTCAATACTCGAAGAAGCGAAACTCTTTATATTTCTCAGGTTTTATTGTTCATATTTTCTTATTGAAGTATACAAAATAACAATTGAAAGAACTTCGCTTATGGTAAATTTTTTACATAAAAACGTAATGTAATTATTTAAAAACTACAAAGTAAGAAAAAATCTCCTTAATATATCTGTTAAACTCCCTTAAATTGTGCCACTCGTTCAAAAAAACGATATTTAAATACAAAATTAAACACAAAACCATATTACAATACTTCGATATCGTTTAGTTCTTAAAGTCGCCAAGGCATGAATGAATTGGCATTTCCCCCTATCACGTAGTTTCAATGATGGACATACGGAAATCAGCATTTTTATTCCTCTATTTGTATCATTACTCTATGGTTAAAAACCGATTTTCTAATTTTTTTTTAAAGAAATTGTTTCATTATAAACGCGAGGCCCCCCAGAGCACACCCATGCGACGGCACCTATGGCATACCCCTAAGAGCGGCCCTGATAGGGAGAACAGAAAATACAAATAGGCCAATTATCACCAAGGTTTGTTTTTCAGGAAATGACTTAAAAGTTTTGAATTCCCCATACATCCACATGTTGAGTTATTTGGCATTTGTTTTTAAAGTCGCCAAATTACCCGATACTTTGGGCGCATGCGATTTTTTTTACTGATCTCAATGGTTGCTTCTTTTTCAACGCTGAACGAAGTCCGTATCCATGGCAACCGTAAAGCACATCATAGGGAAACGCGTTGTTAATGTTGTCTGTTAGCTTAGGGTCAAACGGAAATAACGTAACTCAAGCCAATCCCTCTACAATCTAAGCTCATACATTCCGTTCACTTCTTTATTATAAACAAGTCCACATTTAGAAGTGACTCGCTTGAATTTCGTCGTCAATTAGCTTTCAATACGGCTGCCGAATCCCAAGCATGGGAATGACGTGGTTTGTGAATTAAAGGAGACTTCAATAAGCGCTTCTTCAAATATTATCACTTCATCATCGTTCCATTTCCGATTTCTACTACATTTCAACAGACAAATTTTAAAAATAAATAAATGAGACAACATGATGAATGCGAGGATAATTAAATATAACCGAGATAAGAAATAATTGCGAAGTGATAACTAGATAACGCTAAAGGAATTACAGTTGTCAAACGAATTGAATTGCTGAGTTCGGATGCCCAATTACCGGCTTACCCAACTCGCCAAGCATGGCGATCCTTTTGTCATTGATGGATTTTGAAATCTCGCCCATGATCGATTGAGTCGAAGTTGTAAATAACTAACTGAGAAAAATGTCATCGATAGAAACTGAATTGTGACTCCTGAGTCATGGTGGATAAGACTTTGATGAAAGGATTAACCAGCAAACAAAGGTGAGAAAATTTTGTCGCCATTTTTTTTTTAACAAAATTCGAATGTTCCTCTTTAGAAATTTCGTATATGCCAATCAAAATATAGGTTGAAATTGTTCATTTGTGAAGAAATATATATACACAGTTACAGAGTCTGTTATAGTAATAAAAAAATCGTTATTGTTCTACAAATGATATCGTTTGTCATCTTAGGTTCTAGATAATATTAATGATAGATTATTCCTTTATGTATCGTGAGGCATATTGAAAGATCTGTCATGTTAGTTGGAGAAATCCCACGATTGTGTAACTGTTTGTCGTAGCTCATACGTGTGAAACTTCAAACTTCGTAGCTTTTTTTAGCCATACGTGGTATTTCCATTTGCAGTCTATGGAATGAATATAAATGTATAGGAATATTTCAATGCCTCACTGCACACATGTGTTAAATGTATTTTTCGGGAATTTAAGGTAAAGAACTCATTTGATTCCTCAAATTGTAATTTATATACAGTACAGTAGAACTCGAATTATCCAGATCAATTGGGGCCAGATCCCAACCATACGATCAAATATCCGTATAATTGGATAATTCACAAAAATATGTTATTTCTTAGTAAAAAAAATAAATTTTGTTTTAGTATGCAATGAAATTTATAGGGACGTGTCCTAATTTATTTTCGAACAACCCCATTTAACTCTTCAATTATGTTTATTTGAACTAATACGACACTCTAGCCGGCAATGATCAAGCACAACTACTCCGTCGCGTGACCGTTACAAGAATATGGTAGGGACCTTCGAGCATGAATGGTCTGTAGTAGAGAGAATATGACGTCATAATCGTGAAGCCCACATCTCAGAGCGAAAGGCCCATATCATGTGCCATCTCTTCGAAATTATGAATTAAAAAATACGAACGATTGGTTGATGAATTGAGAAATGTGTAACAGTGAAAATTTATGAATGGAATGACGTAATTAATTACATGTTGGCTTCACTTTGATGTTAGCGAGGGACGTCATGACTCCTCTACTACAAATGACCCATGCTCGAAGATTTAACCAAACCATTTTTAGCAGTGAATGCGAGTCCAATGACTTGTAACTCATGTTTCAACAGCGCAATGCCACCAAACCAGAAGCAATTGTCTTGAGTTTTGAAATCTTTTTGTCACGACTTCTTCAGCAAATCACACAAAATACTTCCGTTTATTCTGGGCAACGAAAAGAACAACTGGAAGCTAGAGAAACTAACGAATCATTAAATCGCACTAAAAGGCATCCGAAACTTCAGAAACAAATACTTATTATGAAAGTAAAAGATTAAAAAAAAATCTTACGGAAACTTTGTACAAGCCGGTCTAACAATAAATCATAGTTAATGAACCGTAGATGTTTTCGGAAATTACCATTTTCTTGCTGATGTTATACGAAGTGCCGAGGCCTCCAAAGCTACAGAACCCTTGAGAATGCCATAATCCCATTGAAGCTAACGTCGTGTAGTCATAGTTAATCATTAATAATTAACTACCGACCCGACTACTTTTCCTTTCTAACACGGACAGAAAAAAAACCTTTCATTTTTAGTTTTATGTCACAATCCCCTGCATTTTTTTAAGTGTTGCTCTGGAGATTCGTTATAATCGCCTATTATTTGACCTTTTTTTTTGTTGCTGGATATGTCTGTAATCGCTGCTCCTAGAAACGAGAAGGAACGTGTCAAATTGCAATAAACAGCTGCTTAAGTTACTAAATGGTTGTCTTTTGTACAATGCTTATGACTTTAAGTAAGCATTAAATCGGCATTATGCGAGTGTTTTTTGGAACAAGTGTAAATTCAGGAGATGGACACGTGTTTAGCCTGATTACACAATAAAAATATTTTCGTTTAACCTCTTAACGATCTCGGGAGGTTTATAATTTGCCGCCTAGGTGTTAAGCTAATTTTGCTGTTCCGTTCTCCAAACCTGGAGTTACGATTTAACCTTTACAGTAACACGTTCTCTATAGACATGTGCAAAACGCCTTTTAAAAAAATTAGTTAAATGTATCCGAACAGAGCTACGTTGAGTTTACGGTTTGCCCTTCGAGAAATACCAAAGCTTTAATGTTAAGGGGGCGAATAAGAAGATGTTTTTTTAGGTCTTGTGAGCGTTGGAAGCCGATAGGTTTTGGTTTGGTTTTGTTAGTTAACGTCGCACTAAAGCTGCATAGTGGGCTATTGGCGACGGTTCGGGGCCTATCTCGAAGGAAGGACTCGGGAACGATGCCTTGTATTTTTGAACCATGGTCATGGATAATTTAAATTTTATATTAATTAAAAAATGTATGTTAATTAAAATAATTATTTATATTTAATATATATTATTTAATATACATTATTTATATTATAAAATATATATAATTTATATTATTTAATATATATTATTTATATTATTTAATATATATTTATATTATTTAATATATATTATTTAATATTTATTATTTAATATATATTATTTATAATAATTATTTATATTTAATATACATTATTTATATTATGTAATATATATTATTTATATTATTTAATATATTGTATTTATATTATGTAATATATATTATTTATATTATTTCATATATATTATTTATATTATTTCATATATATTATTTATATTATTTCATATATATTATTTATATTATTTCATATATATTATTTATATTATTTCATATATATTATTTATATTATTTAATATATATTATTTATATTATTTGTATTATTTAATATATATTATTTATATTATTTAATATATATTATTTATATTATTTAATATATATTATTTGATTTATTTAGTGTATATTATTTATATCATTTAATATATATTATTTATATTATTTCATATATATTATTTATATTATTTAATATATATTATTTATATTATTTAATATATATTATTTATATTATTTAATATATATTATTTATATTATTTAATATATATTATTTGTATTATTTAATATATATTATTTATATTATTAATTATATATTATTTATATTATTTAATATATATTATTTATATTATTTAATATATATTTGATTTATTTAGTATATATTATTTATATTATTTAATATATATTATTTATATTATTTAATATATATTATTTATATTATTTAATATATATTATTTAATATATATTATTTATATTATTTCATATATATTATTTATATTATTTAATATATATTATTTAATATATATTATTTATATTATTTAATATATATTATTTATATTATTTAATATATATTATTTATATTATTTAATATATATTATTTATATTATTTAATGTATATTATTTATATTATTTAATATATATTATTTATATTTTTTAATATATATTATTTATATAATTTAATATATATTATTTATATTATTTAATATATATTATTTATATTATTTAATATATATTATTTATATTATTTAATATATATTATTTATATTATTTAATATACATTATTTATACTATTTAATATATATTATTTATATTATTTAATATATATTATTTATATTATTTTATATATATTATTTATATTATTTAATATATAAATTATTTATATTATTTAATATATATTATTTATATTACTTAATATATATTTATATTATTTAATATGTATTATTTATAATAATTTATATTTAATATACATTATTTATATTATGTAATATATATTATTTATATTATTTAATATATTGTATTTATATTATGTAATATATATTATTTATATTATTTAATATATATTATTTATATTATGTAATATATATTATTTATATTATTTCATATATATTATTTATATTATTTAATATATATTATTTATATTATTTAATATATATTATTTGTATTATTTAATATATATTATTTATATTATTTAATATATATTATTTATATTATTTAATATATATTATTTATATTATTTAATATATATTATTTGATTTATTTAGTATATATTATTTATATTATTTAATATATATTATTTATATTATTTAATATATATTATTTAATATATATTATTTAATATATATTATTTAATATATATTATTTAATATATATTATTTAATATATATTATTTAATATATATTATTTAATATATATTATTTAATATATATTATTTAATATATATTATTTAATATATATTATTTATATTATTTAATATATATTATTTATATTATTTAATATATATTATTTATATTATTTAATATATATTATTTATATTATTTAATATATATTATTTATATTATTTAATATATATTATTTATATTATTTAATATATATTATTTATAATATTTAATATATATTATTTATATTATTTAATATATATTATTTAATATATATTATTTAATATATATTATTTATATTATTTAATATATATTATTTATACTATTTAATATATATTATTTATATTATTTAATATATATTATTTATATTATTTAATATATATTATTTAATATATATTATTTATATTATGTAATATATATATTATTTATATTATTTAATATATATATTATTTATATTATTTATTATATATTATTTATATTATTTAATATATATTATTTATATTATTTAATATATATTATTTATATTATTTAATATATATTATTTATATTATTTAATATATATTATTTATATTATTTAATATATATTATTTATATTATTTAATATATATTATTTATATTATTTAATATATATTATTTGATTTATTTAGTATATATTATTTATATTATTTAATATATATTATTTAATATATATTATTTAATATATATTATTTAATATATATTATTTAATATATATTATTTAATATATATTATTTAATATATATTATTTAATATATATTATTTAATATATATTATTTAATATATATTATTTAATATATATTATTTAATATATATTATTTATATTATTTAATATATATTATTTATATTATTTAATATATATTATTTATATTATTTAATATATATTATTTAATATATATTATTTATATTATTTAATATATATTATTTATATTATTTAATATATATTATTTATAATATTTAATATATATTATTTATATTATTTAATATATATTATTTAATATATATTATTTAATATATATTATTTATATTATTTAATATATATTATTTATACTATTTAATATATATTATTTATATTATTTAATACATATTATTTAATATATATTATTTATATTATTTAATATATATTATTTATATTATTTAATATATATTATTTAATATATATTATTTATATTATTTAATATATATTATTTATAATATTTAATATATATTATTTATATTATTTAATATATATTATTTAATATATATTATTTATATTATTTAATATATATTATTTATACTATTTAATATATATTATTTATATTATTTAATATATATTATTTATATTATTTAATACATATTATTTAATATATATTATTTATATTATTTAATACATATTATTTAATATATATTATTTATATTATTTAATATATATATTATTTATATTATTTAATATATATATTATTTATATTATTTAATATATATTATTTATATTATTTAATATATATTATTTATATTATTTAATATATATTATTTGTATTATTTAATATATATTATTTATATTATTTAATATATATTAGTTATATTATTTAATATATATTATTTATATTATTTAATATATTATTTATATTATTTAATATATATTATTTATACTATTTAATATATATTATTTATATTATTTAATATATACTATTTATATTATTTAATATATATTATTTATATTATTTAATATATTATTTATATTATTTAATTTATATTAATTAAAAAATTATTTTACTAAAATCTAGTAAAATATAATATATGTGAATAATTTAAATTTTATATTAATTAAAAAATTATTATTTTACTAAAATCTATTGAAATATAATATATATGGATAATTTGAATTTTATATTAATTAAAAAAAATTTGTTAATTAAAATAATAATTCATATTATTTAATATCTATTATTTATATATTTTAATTTACATTAATTAAAAAGTTATTATTTTACTAAAATCTAGTCAAATATAATATATATGGATAATTTTAATTTTCAATTAATTAAAAAAAATATGTTAATTATAACAATTATATTATTTATATCTTATTTATATTTATTAATTTATTTTAATTAAAAAATTCTTATTTTACTAAAATGGGCTATAGTCATCCGAAGACCGTTTTCCTGTGAACGAATAGTTTGGTGTTAAAAATGGGGCTTCTACATAGGAAAACCATAACAGAAGCCGCCTTTTAACATCAAGCGATTAAAATTGGCACTGGTTTAATTACAAAAATTAAATCCAATTACAAAATAAAAAAGCTTATAAAAATCCTGTGTTGTTAAATTACCATCTCTATAAGACAATAGAAATCGAAATTACCATACAATGAAATTGAAATTTCCATTCAGTAATAATTTAAAGGTTATTTTTTATTTGAAAAGCTTTTTTATATGGTGGAATAAGATAATGTAAATACATTATCCACATAATTAAAACAAAAATAAATTAAATGTGTTTTAGGAAGATAATGGCTTATTTCAATATGCAAAGTTTACCATTTGAACTTTGATAGTCAATTTTTCGAAATGTTTAACTACTTTTTTTTTTAATTTTCCAAAGCAACTGAGTTGAGTAAGTTATCAAACAATCTAACTTTTGTCATACACTTTAATAAGGATTAGGTTAATAGTTCCTTAAATTTGTGGATTTGGATGTGAAAATACAGTCATTGATTACCATGTAAAATTTTTTAAATTATTAAAGGAGCGCCATAAAACAGTAACTTTAGACTAAATCTTTTGTCGAAATGAATTCCGCAGGTAACTAGAAATTGTTTCGAACAAAATTGAAATCAAATTTAATAAATAATGACAGAATTTAAAAATTTGTAATTTCCTCCAACTAAAACCATAAATTACTTCAATTTTTTTAAAGTTAGTGTGGCCGTGTTGAAGCATGGCCAGAAAGGTTTTCTGTGCCAGGGTGTTTTCTTTACAGCAGATTATCCATACAGAGAGGTGTCCAACAAAAATCTCGCTAATTGAAGACATAAACAAGCTTGAATCTCCATCAGCCCCCGTGCAGGCTTTGCTCATATGACAATAATTTACACGCGTTCGCGCCTCATTTCCTATTTTACACGTGACTAAATGTATGTTAATTAGGCTATTTGTCACTGAAATATGGTGACAGATTGGTTGAATTATTGTCGCACTAGAGCTGCTGTGTGGCAGGGTTCGGGTCTATCTCGAAAGAAAGACGCCGGGAACACTGGCTCGTGTTTTTTAAATATGGTCAGATGACGAGGACAACACCTGAGCTGGATCAACACAATCTTAATAGTCGTCAAGATAATGGACCACAATCAGATTTACGTGCCCCGTGCTCCAAATATAGTGTAGGAAGGAATTACCCAAGGCCGCTTTTTCACACCCCAGTGCCGGTGATGACACCGGCTCCGGATGCAATGTTATGCTATAACAATGCCGGATCGAACTATATGTAAAAGTTCAAATTTAATAATGAGCCCCAGTTGCTCAGTGGATAAGGCATTCAGCTACTAATCAGAGGATTGGTGGTTCGAATCCGTGCGATGGACTTGACAAAGAAACGTAAAAAAGTAGTGATCTTGCGATCGGAGGGTTGCCAGCTTCGCTACAAAAATACTAGAAAGTCGTCCAGAACATCCAACAAATTATACTGGCGTGCATACGGGACTGGTACACGATAAACCTGATCGGGGTCCAATGTCCTGACGCCTATTGAGGTTGCGTCAGGTGCCAGCTCAGGTGTTGTCCTCGTCATCTGACCATGGTTCAAAAATACGAGGCATCGTTCCCGGATCTTTCCTTCGAGATAGGCTCCGAATCGTCGCCAATAGCCCACTGTGCAGCTCTAGTGCGACGTTAATTAAACAAACAAACAAACAATCTAATTTAATAATATTGCTTCCGGCTGTCGTCCTGTGTCCCTGTTTGTGAAAAAGCGCCTTAAGAACTTAACATTTTGTTTCTATCCTCCTGATTCTGCACCAGGCAAGTGGAAGAAGGGGTAATATTTTTGAAAAATGTAATTTTGATGTAGATGAAAGCTTTAAGTACATATGCGTCTTCGCTCAAAATTGTATGGCTCTGTTTGATTTATTGAAGCTGATACAAAGCAGTAAAAAGTACATGTTTCACTTATAATGGTTGGATTTCGTTAAACGGATCTAAATGCCAAATGTGCGAAAACGTGCCAATTTTATTAACCTACCACCACAAATCACGCTCACGGTCGATGAATAGGAAAAGGTGTCGTGCCAATTTTTTTTTGACGCCAAATAGTGGATGCTCAATAGCAAACGACCCTTTTCTTCAGTATTGTTGTGAGTGAAAAAGCTGTCTATCTTGAAAATTATTTTTATCATTTAACCCCTTCTATCACGGAAAGTTCCAATTGCGGCCCATGGCAACCTTTTGTCTGGACGATAAACAATTGTTTTCTTCTTTGAGAATATGGTAAACTTGTCTCCCTTCGGCAGCAATTGGGCTATTGCCTTATATCACTTGCCCTTTCAAATGCTTTAAACAATATCTAAAATGTAGTTTTTGCTTCTAAAAAAAACATCTAGTAACACTACAAATGTGCCACGGATCCAAAGTTCTTCAACAGTTCAAGGAATCCTATATCAAATCCTCAAAGCCTGTATAATGCCGGTTTTAGCATCCATTTGCACTGTCGGATGCTATAGTTATCCATCACGGGGTAATTTCGAAATATACAGGAATTACATCGTCTTACAAGCTTAACTTTGCAAGGAATTTCGTAGTAACTCTTGTCAGAGATGATCGATTACAGCTACGCCTCGTTTTTTTAAAAAAAAGTAATCCCACTTTCTACGGATAAACGAATTGTCGCGGAAAGTTCCCACGTTTCCGTCTTAATCTGTTCTTTATTCTTTTTTTTTTTTCGAAAAGAGATTTTCGAAGTGGGTTTTGTTTGGCTTGGATATATATCTACCTTTCTGAAATGCGGTGAAAAGGTCAGTTGGATTGCTATTGTTGAATACAATGGATTGGGATTTGCTCTTGCGTCTTTCGATTCTCTTTTGATTGGTGTTGAGTGGTTTTCTTTTTCGTAACGCACGCTCAAAGCTCGTTGATAAACGTCAGTCTTGACGTTAATGTTGAGTATGTGGTGGAAAGAAGAAAAATTATGTTTTAATAAGTCAATAATTTGTACAAGTAGTTTAACTCTCTAGTGCATAGTGTAGTCTATATCCCCCAAAAAAACTTTAGAAAAGTAAAAAACGCTAAGCGCCCCCCCCCCCCCCCCCCTAAAAAATCTTCGAAACTGTGGCTAAAAAAGTTGTGATATAAAAAACAAAAAAGCCAAGAGCTCAATCATGCACACCCACTCACTAGCCTTTTCCCGGAAAAAAGTTGCGCTTTCTTTTCTTAGCTCGATTAAAATTTTATACACACATAAATTTTTAATCGAGCTAAGAAAAGAAAGCGCAGCTTTTTTTCCGTGAAAAGCCTAGTGAGTGGGTGTGCATGATTGAGCTCTTGGCTTGTTTGTTTTTTATATCACAACTTTTTTAGCCACAGTTTCGAAGATTTTTTTAGGGGAAGGGGGGGGGGGGGCGCTTTTCGTTTTTTACTTTTCTAAATTTTTTTGGGGGGATATCAGTCCTTTTTTTCAACCCACCTTTTGAAGGATGTCAGACCAATCACCATTTAAACTTTTTAAAAATTACTATTTGTTTTTCCATGTCATTAGTTAAATCCGATATGTCGAGGAAAAATTAATCACACGCACTGTATTAAAAGACTCTGCTGAGAATAAATATGACCTCGATTCCCCCCTCCCCTCCACACACTCTTTCCTTCAGTGCTTTCACCCTGTTGGAAAATGGTTGCTAGTTGAGATGTTTCTTCCTTCTCCCGCGAATGAACGATGAACGACAGGGGAAATATTCAATATTATTAATTATTTCAAATGCTTCTATCTTCATTAATAATTGTCCAAGTTAAATGAAAATTGATCCATCGTTTAAAAGGATTTTTAATCTATCGGGTGGTATAATTTTTATTTTGTAGAGCATACTATTTAACGACAATTTTAACTTTTATTAAGCCGCTCTAAAACATAATTTTCTTTGGCGACAGGAAATTGAAAGGATTTCAATTTAGGTAAAAATCGCCTGACGGCGTAAAAATTTGGCTTAAATTATTTAATAACTTTTTTAGCTAATTAAACATATAAATAAATTATATTATAAACAAAAAGTAAGAAAAGGCACTTGTGATGTCATAAAGCTATCATATAAGCTATTAATCAAAAGAATCGGTTGAAAAATGTAGTGTCTAGCTTGACTTACAAATTTGGGCTTCATAATTTGAAAAAGTGACAAATCAACTAACTTTACGCAAATTAAAAAACTTCGTATCTCCGTTAATTTTAAATAAAAAAAAATATTCTTGTATTAAATTAAAGGTTTTACAGATACGGTTCCACCAATACCGGTTTTATTTTTTTACGAAATGTAGTTCGGCTTCTGGAATATATTTTACTCTTTTTTGGCTTGTTGCGAGCCCGACCGGGTCGCTTGATGCTACACGACTTTAAAATTGACCGCTAGTTGCATCTATTGAGTTTTATGTTAACTATTATAGTACTATCACGTCATGTGCCTAAGCCGTTCATCAGGTAATCAGAGGATTTCTAGTTCGGTGGACTTGACAAATAAAAATAAAAAAAAGTAGTGATATTTCAATCGGAGGGTTGCCAGCTTCGCTGCAAAAATGCTAGAGAGTCGTCTAAAAATATCCAGAAAATTATACTGGAGTGTATACGGGACTGGTGCACGATAAATCTGATTGGGGTCCAATGTCCTGATGCCCATTGAAGTTGCTCGGGTGCCAGCTCGGGTTTTGTCCTCGTCATCTGACCCTGGTTCAAAAATACAAGACATCGGCTCTTTCTTTCGAGATAGGCCCGAATCGTCGCCAATTGCCCTCTGTGCAGCTCTTGTGCGATGTTAATTAACCAAACAAACCAAAGCTATCTCTACAGTGTTAGATAACAAAGATTATACATTATCTTGTTCGCAAGCATACAAACCAATTTTCGAGAATACTTTTGTTCTCAAAGGTTTGGTTAATTAACGTCGCACTAGAGATGGACAGTGAGCTGTTGGCGACGGTTCGGGATCTATCTCGAATGTTTTGTTTGGTTAAATAACGTCGTAACTAGAGATGCACACTGAGCTATTGGTGACGGTTTGGGGACTATCTCGAAGGAAAGACCCAGGAACACATTCACACACACATTCATACATCATTCTCAAAGGACCACAAAACAAGTGCAAACACCAAAAAATTTAGATCGGAATTTTTAACCGAAAAAAAAATTACTCAATAATTCAATAGAAAATTAAATGGCAAATGTCCAGATTTCCATGACGGGCGTTGGTCCATTCGCGCCTTGAGAAAGATTGATGAACAGAGATTCCTGTTCTTCGACTGCATAAAATAATCCATTTATGCAACCAACACTGATGCTCCAATTGGTATCAATTTTCACAACACATTCTTCGCCAAACGAATCCTGGTTCGAGCTTACACGAAAATGAAGGGGGGGGATTGAGGGGATGGAAACCCAAGAGTTTTTCCTAGTTTGTAAGCGGCTTAAGCTCACCGCATATCAAGTAATTCAAGGAATGACACCTGTCACTGATTGAGAAGAACTTTCTCGTTTTGATCACCTGTACTCATCTCCAATAACTCACGCAGTCGGAAAGCAACCACTCATGAAAAACGGGTTGCCGATTATCGGATTTCGAAATCGCCAAACTGTGGAAAACGATCGCCAAATATCGTGACAGGCTGTTATTTAATGTGTGATGATGATATTGCTGACGCGTCCGAAACAGTGCATGTTCTGAAACAAGAATCAATGTATTTTCTCTGGAACCTATCACTGAACTCTAACTGTAACATCTGGATTGGGCAAGACATTTTGTTGACTTGAAGCCACTGTGGAAGCAGCCATGTAGTTTCATCTCTACCGCAATATTTCGTATATTTTTTATGTTAAAATAAGCCTTTTATCTGCATTTTTTAAAAATATTTTTTCTTTTGAAATCCATTTTAAATGCAATCTGCTATATTAAAATAGAAAGTCATTTACAAGTCAAAGTCGAAGTGGTTAAAAAGCAAAACCTATTTGTTTGGTAATATAAACATTCTACAAGAAGAAAATATAACATTTATTTACATTTCATATTTCTACAATGCTATGCTATTAAAAAACACCACTAAATCACTTAAAAGAAATATTGGGACACAGCATGGCAGCTTTCAATTGGTTTCAACGCGCCCATAGAGTTAGAGTTCAGTTGAACCTATATTAACACCACAAAACTCGCACTGTGTCTGAGAGACACAATCCAAGGCGAATCGAATTAAAGGTGGGACGAAATTGGAAAAATAAGGACTGGAATAGCGTATTCTTGTAATGTGGATAACACTTAATACACCCTGCATCGCGATTTAATCCGCCTTTGGTGTTTTTACTAAACCCTGCCAAGGAACAGCACACATCCGACTAGAGTATAATAATAATAAACGATCATCTTAACATATAAATATATTTACGTATTGCACAGCAGAAAGCTGTTGTCTAATTTTCATAAATCTTGTCACTCGAGGTAAAACATTTTTTTCTTACTTACCCGAGCGGTACAATACCATTAAATAAAATAAACCAAACCCGACTTCTATTGAAGGCGTTGGGTGCCAGTTCAGGTATTTCCTCGTCATCTGACCATGGTTCTAAAATAACGAGGTGCATTTGTGAATGGGTATGTGTTCCCGGGTCTTTCCTTCGAGATAGGCCCCAAACCGTCGCCAATATCGCACTGTGCAGCTCTAGTGCGACGTTAATTAACCAAACCGAGGTGATGAGGTTCAACAAATTATAAATAATATCCAAATCAGCAATTTGTCGCCAAACCTGCCAACCCCACTCAACGCAATTGTAGCTCATACAAATTCGTGACGATTATGAATGCCTCCTTAAGTCATCTAATGGGGAGGGGATTAGTCTTCTATTGCACTTTCCATGCCCCCCCTGGAAAATAACGATTTCTTTTCCCACCTGCCTTCTACGCCCCCTCCCCCTCCTCCCCCTTTAGGTGAGAAATTCAGTTTTCACCAGTTCTTTTAAAGTGGAGATAGTTTTACGGTTGCTTGGTTTACCGGTTGTGTTTGGGACGTCCCGCAGCCTTGTCCTTGGCTCATCGATTTTTTTCAAGTTCACTCTCTTCCCGCGGGAATTAGGATTTGGGTTATTAAAAAAATGTCTTGTGGAAGTTGAAGGCATGCTCATGGAACCACGAACACCAAGGAAAGAAATGCTGACGGTTATAAGTGAAAGTAACTTTATTATTAATATAATAATAGTCACAATTATATAAGTCTATCAACGCCCATAATAGGGGTTTATGTTTATATAGTACTAGCTGAAGGGTTTGACGCAGTACCGTTACCCAAATTTTTTTTTTCTGGGGGGGGGGGGGGGAGGGGGGGGGGGGGTTGAAACAAGAAATTTCCCAACTTAACGATTTGAAATTCCCAACTCAACAGTGCTGACAATTCCCAGTTCCAACCACTGAACTCTAACTGTAACTGCTGGAAGGCTCAAACCTTCCGTGTGTCCATCATTGAAACCACGTGATATGTGGAAATGCCAATTCATTCATGCGCCAATATTACTTGGCAGGCCTTCGCGACTTTCAGAACTAAACGAGATCGAAGTATTGTAATATGGTTTTGTGTTTAATTTTGTATTTAAATATAGTTTTTTTTTAACGAGTGGCACAATTTAAGGGAGTTTAACAGATATATTAAGGAGATTTTTCTTACTTTGTAATTTTGAAATAATTGCATTACGTTTTTATGTAAAAAATTTACTATAAGCGAAGTTTTTTCAATTGTTATTTTGTATACTTCACTAAGGAAATATGAACAATAAAACCTGAGAAATATAAAGAATTTCGCTTCTTCGAGTATTGAACACAAATAAAATATTTTCGTTTCGTTAATGAAGAGGGAATATTTAGCGCATATTGTTTGAAAATAAGTAAATACGTACATATATGTTAAAAAGTTGAATACGGACAGAACTCCTTATCACTAAAAGAGAAGAAAGTGCGCCAAATTTGAAACTCCTGCAGATGTCTAAACGCCAAATGTGGCAGCGCTATAACCACGTGATGTGCGTTTTTCTTTTCAATGTTGACACCGCAGCCTTATGATAGTCTGGTATTGAAGGCGCTCTCTATTTAATATTACAACTCTCTGGTTGAAACTAATTGATATCTGCCATGCTGTGCCCCAACATTTTTTAAAAGTGATTTAGTGGTGTTTTTTATTACCATAGCATTGTAGAAATATTTAATGTAATTTAATATTATATTTTCTTCTTATAGAATTAACTTTTATATTGCCAAACAAATAGTTTTTGCTCTTGCTTTTTAACTACTTCTACGTTGACTTGAAAATGACTTCCTATTTTAATTGCAGATTGCATTTAAAATGGGTTTAAAACTAAAATAAAAAAACTTAGTCAAAAGCAATATATGTCGGCGTATTTCAGCATGAAAAATATACGAAATATTGCGGTATCAAGAAAAGTGGGGCACATCATGGCGGCCTCTATATCGACTTCAAGTCAACAAAATGTCTTGCCCGTTCCAGAAGTTACAGTTAGAGATCAGTGGTTCCAACTGATCGACACTTTTCATCTTTTTTTTATATATATTTTAGGTAATATTATACAGTTATCTCGCAAGCATTGATTTGTTGCACCCATATTCCAATGCAGTGTCCGTTCTGAGGTCTAATTTAAATGTAATCTTACAATTTGGGCAATTTCTAATCTTCCCTAGCTTTCATTTGTTGATAATATTTATTTTCTTCAGGCATAAATTTTCTCAACTCGGGATTTTTAGAAGATAAAATTCCCAACTTTCAAGGTTTCCAGATTAGGGGGGGGGGGGGGGGGGCGGTGCGACGTGCCTGGGTGTGGAAGTTTGTATATTTAAGAGCTGAATTTTATCCTTGTCATCTCACCATAATTTAAAATAACAAAACAAATGTTCCCGGGTCTTTCCTTTTGGATAAATCTCGAACATAAAATGAGTGATATGCCTGAGTATGCTTGAGCAGCTGATGATTGACCGGCGAAAATATTATATTCAAATCACTGCCTCTTAGCGATAGAACACTAAAAAGCAATAAGACCATTCCACACGATCAGGAAAAACACGCGGGAGCTTCTCAGTGATTCGAGAATTCATACCACGTGGTTTGTGTCAACCAATCGTATAGAATGGTTATTTACTTAAACTGTTGGAACTTGATTTTTTTTTGGCCTATTCAGGAATAGCGATCAAGTTCATTCAGGAATAGCCCAAGTTCAGTTAGCATAATAAGCATACTTCAAATAGCGCAAATTCAAACGACCTCATTAAAAGAAACCTGCGTTGCCATTCTCATGGATATAAATTTAAATGCCGTAAATATATTACCATACTTTTTAGATCTTTTGAATTCACAGATAGTTTGTTATGAAACTTGACTGCAGCACAAATAAACTTTTATTTCTTTAATAGGTTTTATTAAAATCGATCTTTTAGAAAAATGAAAACGGTTTTATTAAATTCGATCTTTTAAAAAAAGATGTCTGGTTTCGATTATAATGTTCTTATTCCTTAATAAATGTCGTATTTAAGTAAGTAAATTTCACAAAACAGAAAGCATATTATTATACAATTCTTCGTAAATTTTGTTACGAATTGTTTCCATCGTTCAAATATATTATTTTGATAATAGAACTTGGGAAAACTTTTTTTTATAATTGAATAGAATTTGCCACCGAAAAGACAGGAAAATGTGTCCAATTGCAATAAAATAATTCAATGTGTGCTATATCTATTGTAGAATTATTTTTTTAATACCACGATTTAAAACAAATCACACATTTTAGAACTTCCTTCTAGGAAATTGTATACGTTGCGTTGCATGAAGATATCTAATATGCCGAACTGATATGAAAAATATGTTTTTTCTTTACAATTAAGTTTAAAAACATTTTGTTTCTTTGTTAACTTGTATGCATTTATTGAAAAATGTAAATATTTATGTATTTTACGATATACTAGCTCTTACGTAGCTTTCACACGATAAGCCAGTTAGCTACCAGATTCCGAAGTGAATATTTTACATTATATCAAATCGGCGATTTTACACTGATTCGCTTTGTATTATTTAACGGGATGTTGACCGTTCCATAGAATCCATGTAATGGGACATAATATCAAGAAAGTGTGAAAGATGCTTTTTTTAAATATATTTCTCCTTTTATTAAGAGGGTTTGGGACACAAAAGTTTAAGGGTTGTTTTGGAAATTTTTAATTTTTTTAATTTTTCATATTTTTAATTGCAATAACTACTTTATACGTTTAATATATATTTAAAAAATTATTTTTTTAAAAACTGCAAAATTGTGATCATGTTAACCTGTAAAAAAAAGGTGCTTAAAAATGAGTACATAAACGCACTTGTTTTTTGTTTAGTACAATTGCATCGTAAATGAGCGATGACGTACTCAAATTTAAGTAATTGTACTTTCGCAAAAATCAACAGTGTGATTTAGTATTGCGAATTTTAGCTTCTATTCAAGCCATCTTAACAAAGCGACATGACAAACTTAAAATAGTTGTTCAGAAGAAGATTTTCCGCATTATTTAATGTAGGTTGCTTAAATGGAAACTGAGTTAGTACAATTCAATTATCTTACTTCCCTTTCTTTTGGCACACCTTTTTACTTCTGTTTATAACTTCTTCACGTCGCCCTGGTAACTTAACAGATAATATTCTGGAAAGTGATGCCTGCAGATCTGGGTTCGATTCCCGGTAGGTCTTGATTGTAATTTCCGATATTTATTGAAATTATTTATGAAGGTAGCCCTTCGAGCATGAATGGACTGTAGTAGAGCGAAGATGACGTCATAATTGTGAAACCAACATCTAAGACCGAATGGCCTCAGACACGTGACTTCTTTTCAAAATTATGAATTAAAACATACTCGCGATCGGCTGATGAATTGGGAAATGTGTAACAGTGAAAACTTATGAACGGAATGACAATTAACCACGTGACTGAGACCATACATGTAGGCCTCACTTTGATGTTAGCGAGATTATAACATTATGTTTTCTCTACTATGAAGGATCCATGCTCGAAGCTATCGCTACTGCCTTTTGGCGAAAAATCGACAATTTGGCGGTTTTTTATGGATTGTGGTAATTCGAATTTGGCGATTTATCACCTTCACTTTGGCGATTGCGAAATCAGAGACCTGTCAACCCTGAGTTGGATCCATGTTAAAAATGCATCCGTCCTCAATTTGACGAAACTTTTTTGACAAAAGATATGCCTGCTATATTCATATACTCCTATTAAAAGTTTCGTTATACTGAGGAAATTTTTTTCGTTGCTCAGTTGATTAAAAGTTGCAATGCAATTGTTGCTCGTGCGCGGAGGGTCTAATAGTTTTCTTTTCTGTTTATATTTCTTTTATATTTGGAATTAAATTAAAATTGGAACGAGTAATAGGAAAGGGTGAACAATTCACAAGCTGATGCATTTTATTTAATTGCTTATGAAAGGATTCCGGAAATATCTATGAAGGAATCCGTTGTATCTGAAAGTTCATTTGAGGTTTTCTGTAATGATGAAGATAGGCATTGTTTTCCGATTATATAACTCACTGCCCGAAATTCTGTGAAATTGATTCAGGAAGTAAGGGTATAAAATATAAAAAATACATGCGTTTGAAACTATCAATTTAGAAGAAAAAATTTAAATTGCATGTTCTTTTTTAGAATCTGTAAATGTTGCTTTACGATGCCGTTAATATCCTAGAAAAAAGCCGACTGTAAGTAAACATAACAAAAAACTCTCTCATTAAAATGTATCATACGTTATTAACCCTCAAATGGTACGGTGGCTTGATACAAAACACGCATAATATATATTGAGACGAATTATGCAATAATCGAGGCGAAATGTTGTTTATATTAATTATATTATCTAATTTAGTTATATAGAGTTAATGTATCGATTAGCGACCCTTTACAGTGCCTGTAGTTGTCCAGTGAATAAAGGTATTCAGCTGGTAATCAGAGGATTGCTAGTTCGAGCCCGAGCGATGGACTCGACAAAGGAAAGTAAAAAAGTAGTGATCTTGCGATCGGAGGGTTGCCAACTTCGCTACAAAAATACTAGAAAGTCGTCCAGAACATCCAACAAATTGTATATACGGGACTGATGCACGATAAATCTGATTGTCCAATGTCCTGACGCCTATTGAGGTTACGTCGGGTGCCATCTCGGGTGTTGTCCTCGTCATCTGACCATGGTTCAAAAATACGAGGCATCGTTTCCGGGTCTTTCCCTCGAGATAGGCTACGAACTGTAACCAATAGACCGATGTGCAGCTCTAGTGCGACGTTAATTAACCAAACAAACCAAAGCTATCGCTACAGTGTTAGATAACAAAGATTGTACTACTGGCGTGTATACTGACTGGTGCACGATAAATCTGATCGGTGTCCAATGTGCTGACGCCTATTGAGGCTGCGTCGGGTGGCAGCTCAGGTGTTGACCTTGTCATCTGACCATGGTTCAAAAATACGATGCATTGTTCCCGGGTCTTTCCCTCGAGATAGGCTCCGAACTGTAGCCAATAGCCCAATGTGCAGCTCTAGTGCGACGTTCTTTAACCAAACCAAACAGCCCTTTCACCACTATTTTCTGACCAGTACCAAACAAGTGACTACTAAACTCGCATTAGACTGCAAAATGAAATTTACCTAAATTTTAACCCTTTGCACTCCGATTGCGTCGCTCAGGCGACAACATAACGACTCATTCTTTTGGTTCCCTGTTATTTAAAGTAAAAGAGAACAGCATGATCTTGTGTTTAAAAAACATCGATATTTTTTTCAACTCGTTCTTTTGCAGAACCAAAACAGGTTAGCTTTCTTTTTTCTATAAGCATAACAAATTCTAAGGAAAAGAACATAAGGATGAATAACTGTTCCGTAGAAAGAACGGAAAACACAAAGAGTTCTTGGAGTGCAAAGAGTTAAAAACCTTTTAGTAATAACATTGTTTAAAGGAACTTTTAAGAACGTAATGATAGGCAGTTAGTTTTAATTAAGCACTCGCTCTACCTAGTATTAGAAGTTAGTTAAAAGAAAAAAACTTTATGAGCTCTAAAACACCATGTCGTACGATATGGAAGAAGGAAAATGAACCGTTGCGTCGGATTCGACCCTCCCCCACTGAACCGTTTCAAGGTTCAATTTGATACCTGGAACGATTTCCATTGCTGATTTGAAAACATAAAAATGGTACGACTATAAAGAAAGTTAGAAAAGAAAGCAAACTAAAACAATTAAGTGCTTAAAGTTATAAACACAGCTAAAGATATTTGTGGAAATGAATTATTGGTCGGCATTGCGAATTTTTGGAAAATGTTGTCCTCTTGTGTACTATGTATATTCTTTGTGCGCAGGTGTCCCGTGGAGCCCAGCGTGTTCCAGGCCCTGGACCGACTGCCCGGATCCAAGTCCCTGGTGGCCCCGTTCCAGGCTTTCAAGTTCGCCGCGGATTCCGCTGTCCAGTTCCAGATGACCGTCTCCTACTGTTTGGACACGTGTCCGCCGGTAAGATACCGTCCTACCTTTGCCTTATAATCTCATCTAGATTATTCTCCTAATGACCTTTTACCGTTTTGTCCTCTAAAGACCATTCAACACTAACGTGATAAACGCACGAGGCATTTTGTAGAAGCCCCTGTTATTGGTGCAATTAAACCACGTGGTTTATATGCATAAATAACAGAGAAATGTTATTTTTAAGCCTTTAGCAAGAGCTATAAAATCCCAATTACAATGCTCTGCAATGGGAGTAGGATTCAGTTTTTCCCCTCTCCTATAAAGTTGACCTCGTCATCTGACCATATTTCAAAAATACTAAGCAGTGTTTCCGGGTTTGTCTTTCTGGATAAACCCCGAACCATCGCCAATAGCCCACTGTCCAGCTCTATTGCGACGTTTATTGACCAACCAACCGAACGGGGATCGCAATACTGGGCAAGGCAAATTGTTGGTCAGAAATGTAAGACGATGGCGATAAAATGTATTTCCGGTCTTCCAAAAAGGAATTTCAGGACTTCAAATTTTACAAAACTGCTTTCAATCTCCATTCAAAAGAATTAACTACAGAAAAGTGACTTGCCCGTCAATTCACACTAGTAAGACTATAATAATAATATCCAATTCCTCCACTTCATTCTAGCTTGATGTCACAGAAAATACTCAATCGCTACTTTTAAAACATCGCAAGCTCTCTTTTGGCACATACGGAAGAACTGTCTTCCTGTCGTAAAATAAAAAAACTCACTTTCTCAAAGTTTTCTTAGTGTCTTGGATACATTGTACTTAAGCCTAAATCGACTTTCCACCTTTCTTCCGAACAATTTCTCGGTTCCGTGTAGTTAAGCGCTCTAACAATCGTCTTCTTCAAGAACAATCGGAATCTTTGCGCCATTTTTTTTTCACTGTATCGAACAACGTCGAATCTCATTTGACGCTTCTGAAGTTTTTCCGGATCGGGGTAAAGTGACCGAAAATTCGAAACTCTTCTTCCGTACTTTATTGTTTTTCGTGACTCAGGGTATTAATTTCAAAGTTCCACGCCCATCAAAGAAGTCTCCTGTTCTTCTTCTTCTTCTAAATATGGCGGCCGATTCGAGCGTGTAAACTGAGTAAATCATGCATAATAGAGCGGTTCCTTTATTTTGTTTCCTACTTCTTTTGTATTTTTTTTAAACGTTTGCCATTCTCAAGGATCACTTGGCGTGAGTTTCACGTTACGGACTCTGCCAAGGTAAATGGATGCACTTTTTAAAGATTCGATACGTTGATGCAAGGCTCTTTATCAATGTATGCTCTGTCAAGTTCGATTGCATTTGCTTTTCAGTTTGATACACACACGTCAGCAGAAAAGAAGCTAGTGTTTCGAAATATTTAGATATTTTGTTAGTCTTGGCTTCTTAATATCGTAATATCGTAGCAATTTTAAGTTAAAAAGTATCTCTATGGTAACAGAATAAACTCCAATGAAATACACTTCTCTAAAATATGTAACTGTAGTTACATATTTCACTCCCCCGTAACGTGTTGGTAAATTTCCGCCTTCTTATTATACCTTTAGTTTTTACATAATCTAACCCAGTTTCAAAATACCGAAGCCCTGTTCGTATGACTTTTCTTCAAGAAACACTCTAAACCATCACCAATAGCCCATTTGTATATATCTAGTACTACATTTATTAAATCAAATCAAGCTTTGAATAGGAACGGCTTAAAATGGGAAAGGTAGTGGTGTTTCGTCGATTCGACGACGACTTAGTGTTCCTTTAAATCAGCGATTCTCAGCCTGTGGTACGCGTATCCCTAGGAGGTACGTGGCGGTCTAGTGGGGTTACGCGAAAATTATATTAGCAATGGCGGAAAACTTGAATAAAATAAAAATATATAATTGCAAAATAAAAAAATCTAAGTGCCATCAATTTGAGTCGTTTTATTAATGCCAAGAAGCCATAGCTAACCAAAGAACATTACTGCCTAATAAGATAAACTTTTGTTTGCATAAAGGAATAAGTGAGAAGGGTTATGAGATAAGGGGCTACTCATCAATGAAAAGTTTTTATCAAGGGGTACGCGAGAGACAAAAATGTTGAGAATCACTTTTCTAAACGACGAACCGTTACCTTTCCCTGGTTAAAGCCCAAGCGACAAAAGCGGGGGCGCCGGACACCAAAGCACCATATGTGGGACACCACATTTGATTTTACTCCCATAAAATAAAATCTCTGAACGATCCTTGACCTTGACCACTTCGGCCATTTCTGTCCACAGGCGGACTGCGACGCCCCTCGCTCCCAGTCCTACGGGAGGCGCAAGAGGCGGAGGAAGCGCTCCTCCTTCCTGGACCTGCAGTCCGGGGACGTGATCAGTGACGTCACCATGGAGAGCCCCACCTTCCTCGTGACCAACCTCAAGCCCACTCTGGACACGGAGCAACAGCCCCCGCGACAGCTCGTCGCGGAGGACTTCAACGAGGGTGAGTAGAGAAGAGTCTTCACTTGAAGAGATGGACACTGAGCTGGGAGTTGAACTCGGGACCTTTTGCTCAATATCCTGAGGCTTTATCTCATGACCAAAATTATTTCCATAGTCGAGTAATTGTATCTGCTAATTAAAATGACCACCACAGAGTGAAGGTCTAGTTTTGTTGAAAAAGGAACACTCTTTTTATTGTCTAAAGGGATATAAATAATATAAAGCGTTCTACAAACTTGATACACGGGTACCGACTTACAAGTTTACGTTAGACCCAAGCCCCAAATTCCGAAAATATTGCAAATTTTTTTTCTTCATAAAACGATGCTAAACATATTTAAGAAGTTGTGTACAAAATTTCAAAACAATAAAAGAACCGAACATCCCTGCCGTAAATCAGTCTCTGGTTATACAAACAACCACCTGAACCACACGATGTTCTTTTTGAGAAACAAAAAGAACATCAAATCAAATCACTCAATTGAAGAATCCCTGCTGCAAAAATTCCCGCAAGTTCAGTGACAAACCCTGATTTTTTTAGCATAGAAAAATAAAACTTTGGGCTTTTATTTGCGTTGTAAATGTTTTTCTCAACTTGTGACTTAACTGGTTGTTGGTTGCATCACACGTTCCACATAAAATAGTGACAAAATATTACGAGGTTTAGAACTTAATTTAGGGCCTTTTAAGTAAGTTCGGGTACCATGGGTAAATGTCCTGGTTGCCCTGCCCTTAAGCCGCCCCTGGAATATCGCTTGCGAAAACTTCAGAACCACACGCAATGTCTATTTCCACGAAATTGCTAAAAAAAATGAGTGTTTACTTGAGCTTGCACTCGCCAACTAACACAATAGACATCCTGCTTAACCTTAGACGATCGTATATAATGATTACTATTACTACCACCAACTAGGAAAAAACAATAATTGCTTGCAGAACCATTAGAGGATGTAGTTCTCTTTTCTGAGATAAGAGAATGAAAACTTGGGGAGAACAAGCGCAGATACAGCACGCTAGACGTTCCATTGTTGAAAAAAAGAATGCTCGAAAATAATTTGAAAACAGATGAGAGAGAAAGTTACATCCAAATTACAATCAGGGCTGTCAGTCTGGCAGATAAGAAGATCGCCAATGTAGAGAGAAAAAAAATCGCCAAATTTCAAAAAAATATTCAAAATTAATAAATGTGAACAGAAATGTGGATTGTTAATTTATTTGAAATTAATTTTTTTTTAATATGAAAATTTTAAATTAATAAATATAAAAAATATATAAAACATTGTAATGTTGGTGGGATTTTTTAGATACAAGCTAGTATTCTATCAATCGGTTGTATAAAAGAAATGTTCAGGGCCACCCTTACTTCGAGCATGGATCCTTTGTAGTAGAGGAGTCATGATGTCACTCTCTCTAACATCAAAGTGAAGCCAACAGGTATGGCGTCAGACACGTGGTTAATTAAGTCATTTCATTCATAAATTTTCACTTTTACACATTGCCCAATTCATCAGCCAATCGCGAGTGTTTTTTAATTCATAATTTTTAAGAGAAGGCACGTGATATGGGTCTTTCTGTTTGAGATGCGGGCTTCACGATTATGACGTCATATTCTCTCTACAACAGACCATTCATGCTCGAAGCACTCTTACGGGGGTGCGGCGCGTGCAATCGCACAGGGCCCCGCGTTTCTGAAGTGGCCCTGCGATAATCAAAATAAGAATTTTACAGATTTTTTTTTTTGCTTTTGATATGAAACGTCTTAAAAATTAGCTGCATGAAATATCATGTTGTTGATAGAACATACAATGCCCTTCCAGAAGTTCGGAGACTACTGTCGGTATTTTTTCTTCTTTCTGGTAGGACGGCTTGTACACTACAAGAAAATTCAGAAAGCTCTGAGTTAGCGAAAAAAAAACAGTTTAAAAATTCCAACCGTAAAATTGTTACGTACAAAAGTGCTTCCGGTAGAACTTTGGCCTGTACCGTCTATCATTAATTTCATAGAGAGATCCATTCAGTGATGAATATCCTGAATGACAAAACTTGGTCTCGTTCGATAGAGAATTAGGCTTATATAGATAAAAAAATATATATTAAAAAAATTAAAAATAATACAGACTTCTTTTTATGTAACGAAGTTCTCGAATAAATATTACATTCAAATGATATGTAGCTGCATTAAATATTTTTGGTTAATAAAATAATCCGATTGGCTTTTCAAAAATCTGAAAACTTATTCATAAATTTGTGTGGATAATAAAAAAAAAGGTCCGCTTTAAAGTACGCACCTGGTCCCTAGTCTGCTCAGGGGGGCCATGGAAATGTTCTTATAATTTTTAAATGAATGGTTTGCCACTTTAACCTTCCCTCCCCAAACAAAAAATTACAAAAAGTAAACGAATTTTTATAAAATAATACTAATTTGAAGGAATTAAAAACATTAAAAAAACATGCAAATTATAATAAGTTGGTCGTCTAAAACAATTGCAATTCAACATCAAATTTAATTTTTTTAAAAAATGGCAATTTTTCGCCAAATATGGCGCTAAAGATGATAAGCCCAACTAGTCGGTCAGTGGTAGAAGCTAAACAAAGACATTTTTCAAAAAGAAGAAGAAAGGAAAAGCAAAAGAAGACTTAAATAACAATAATAACAAACCTGTAGAAGACCAATTAAGTACAGGCAGTTAATGAAGTCCCAACGAGAAGCTAGAAAACAGCCATTTTCCTTCGCCTAAGGTGAAAGTTAAGACATGCTAATTGAAGATCGTCGGAGCGTTATGCAAAGCAATTCAGGATTCGAACACTGGAATCATTGAAGCCGAAAATATTTCACTTTCTTTTTGTTATAATTGGGTGTTCGGTTTTTGCCCCGAGGTCCCGGTTGGGATGAAAGTTTAAACAAAAGACCCTTTTTTTGCTTTGGAATGCGATGTTTTGAGCCGCTTCGACAAGTTCGGGAGTTCTTTTTTAAGAAGAAGCAGAAAAAAAATGGCGCCTCTTTTGCTTCGAGGAATTTTGCAGTTCGATTTTCGATCAGATAGAGCGGTGTAAACATTCCTTTTGTGGCGAGAAAAAGTACCCAAAAAGCAGAAATGAAAATTTTGGTTTATATTCAAATTGCGTTCGAGGAGAGAAGGATTTGGAAGGACGTTATTCAGTTATTCAAATTTATCAAATTGGGTGATGCGTAAGGATTTGAATTTAATACTGCACAGGGGGACTAGAGGTCATGGATTTAAATTATATAAATCCCAACTCAATCGGGCGGCATTTTTTTAAAAATAGAATAATAGACCAGTGACGTAGTCAGGATTTAGTATTAAGCACGTTTTTGGTCCAAAGAAAAAAAAATATTTTTAAATATATCGTTAACCTGTCTATTAAATATTAATAAACTTAAATGAGTTATCTAAATATTATTAATTAATAAAACGATATGATAATTTAAATTTTTAAATAGAATATTTGGTTGGTTAAAATAACGGCGCACTAGAACTGCACAGTGGACTATTAGAATATGTGACCTCGGATAAAGAATGTAAATAAGAACAAAAATAACAAAAATGTGTGAGCTCAATTTCTATTCATTTGAGTGTTGAAGTATTACGTAAATTGGGAAATGATTTAATGTGGCTAAAATTGCAAAGGCAATTTTTTTAGGGGGAGGGGGGGTCAAATATAAAATTATATTATATGTGGTGTATAAATTTCGGCTTTTGCTTCTTGAACAAAAAGGAAATGACATCGCATCTATTTGAAAAAGAAGTTAAACCCTTATTTCAGTTGCAAAACAAGCAGTGTGAAAATTAAAATTTATATAATGAATTATTCAGTAATCTGTAAAAGTACACATTTTAGAAAAAAAAATTCTTAATTTTGACCACAGAAAAATATATTTTATTAAATATTCAAATTTTGACAGTTTTTCGCGATTTACTTTAAAAAAACAAAAATTGTGTTTTATAATTTTTGAAATTTATTAACCACAAATATATGCATTTTTGCCTTCCCATTTATATTTAACAACTAATTCAAAACTGTCCATTAAAAAAATGTTCTAAAGTGCTGCTATTCAGAATGTGTTATAAGATATTCAAAGTTTGTAATTTTTATCGGTTTTCTCCAGATGACATCCACATAAAAGCCCAGAACCAGGGATTGTGCGTCAGCGTTGCGACTCTCTACGTCACTGGGGGCGTGGTCGGCAGCATTCAAGTGGTGATCGTCTGCGTGGTGATGCTGCTGTTCTTCTATCGAAACAATGACGACGAAGTTCGAACGAAAAGCGGCGGCTCTTCTTCCAAAAGCTGGCCTTCCATTTCGAGCAGAAGAAAACTCGTCTGCAGTCATTCTTGAATTTCGAACTTTTAATAGAACAAAAGAATATACTTGGTGTCATAAAATTGTGGTTAAACGATTTATTTCTGCATACTATGGAGATGGATAAACTAAGTAAACTGTAAGAGTATTAAAACAAGATAAAAATCATTAAATGGCACTATGCACATGACGTTGTCTGAGACGAATAAATAAAAACACGTCTCAAATTTTGCAACTTTTCGAATATCGTTTGCTACTTCGTGGATAACGTATTTTTCTTTTTCGTCAATGCAATATGGATTGTTTATCTTTCCACTTTTAAAGTCGACATCAGCAAAATGCCCCTTAATTTCTATACGTACTGTCTAGCCAAAAATGTGAATTTTTTTTTACACAACATTAGAGGAAGATCAGAGTTTTGTTTGCATATTTTATAATTGTTAACGAACATCATCTAAGCATGTACTTTAAAACTTGTAGCAGTTATTGATCACTGCAAATAATTGTAACCTCATAGTAAAAGAGTATTCAGGATTCGAATTAAAGTAACTGAAATTTATTCACAAAATTCTGAAACAAAATGTTTAAATAAAATATTTTTACTATTCTTAAAAGAACTTATTTTGTACGCTTTTATGGTTTACATTAATGATAATTAAAACAAATAAATTTAATACGATTTAAATTGTTAATATTTTTAAGAAACAATTTTTTAATTACATGTTTTTGATAAAACAGGTCATATAAAATTAGTGAAATAGTTTTACTATCATTATACGAACTGTTTTACATTCTTTTGCGGTTTACATTATTTTATTATCTCCAATGTATCAAGAAATAAAATGCTCTTTTTTAGGATACCCTGTATAGGGAATTGAGTCTTGGTTACATAAAAATTCCATCGCTCAAAATGTCTGCTTGAATATTTCTCCTATGTTTATTTGATCATTTATTTTGAATAACTGAGGAAACAAGGTAAAAAAAATGTAAATGGCTCAAAATGTCTGCTGTCCTTATGTATGTCACTGTACTGTATTTAAAATAACATTTAATATGTTCTATTTTAAGCATCTGTTTTACGTTTACATCTGTATGTTAGTGTTTTATTTCTAAACTCCGTTTTCAGATAATTTTTACTCTATTTAATTTAGATTAAATTTAAAAAAAGACTTGTTTATTTATTTTAAATTTTCATTGAGGAATTATGATTTCGCTTGAATATTTCATTCCATGAAATTAACTTGAAAAAATTCTACACATAATTTCTTGTTTTCGTTTCTAGAATCGTGTTTTATTTATATTCGCATTTGTTTTTAAATTGTTTCTCTTAAGAAATCGTGAAGACAAACTACTTGTTTGTGAATTTTGCTTACATTTATGCTATCATGTATTTAAGAAATTTCGTATCGATGTTTTCAAAATGAAATTGATGTTTTATCATTGTACTATTCTTTTTTTGTAACAGTTTATATTTATAATATACATCGAAGAAAACTTTAAAATTTAGGTGAAAGTGTAGTGTACGGTGCCTATTGGCGATTTCTTTTACCGCCAATGCTTTTGTAACGTAAAAACCTAGGTTACAATTTACTAACCCTCGAAGTTGTGTCGGAGCTGGTTACCAAATAGGAATAAAATCGTTCTTGGCGAATATTTTGCACCGTATACTCACTTTTAACTCGAATTTTTTGCGTATTGTTTTATTTTTGTAAGTCAGTGTCTTAGTTTAACTTTTACACACACAGTCAACCTGGCAGCTATTTTTATACCATGAAGTATGTTATTAACTACATTGTGTAAATAACTTGACCGGCATTTAACTTGACTTATACGGTTTTCATATGTATATTTCAGGTGCTCAGTAATTAAGTATATGTTAAAACAATGCGCGACGTTTATATGATTTAAATGTCCAATGTTCCTGGTTGTTTGCACTAAAGGCCCAAAGCGAAGGATTATTACGAGGTACTATAAGATGAGATTTTTTTAATGCAACTATTGTTATTTTTGTTTTTATTAAATGCTAAATTTGATCTTCATTAAATGCTACAATCTTTTAACATGAGTCAATTGCGAAATATAAGTATCATAGCTTGGGGTTACTTGAACCCAAAATTAAAAAATCATTATTGGGTCTGCTGTCATGAAAATATAGACGTGAAACCCCATCTTTCCAACAATTACGTTTATATTTTCGTTATTTTCATAACAGCAGACCCATGAGTGATTTAAAAAAAAAAATTTGGTTTGGAGGTCCCAGGTCCAAGTGACTCCAAGTTACGATATATCATATTAAGTAATTTTTTACGACTTTGGTTATTTAAGTTATTAAATTATTTACACTTTCTGACAAAACTTTTACATATTATATTCCTTAGAAAAAGTATTAGAGATAAATCAACTTTTATAATACGAACCACTTAAAAATAGTATTCGAACAAATAAAATAATAATAAATGCATAAGGCTTTATGCCGAAAAAGATTAAACAGAAATAAGCTCTACACATAATTTTACAGTTTTGGGACACAATTATGTTTTACACTTTAAAAAAAATGGAAATACTCAATATTAAAAAAAGGAACTATGGTTGATGTGATTATCTAAAATAGTATTTGTACTTAATTTATTTTCAAGTGTGAAGGTAATTATAAGCTTTCTAATAAATACTTAACTAATTTTAACTATTTTAGAAAAATTTTAAGCCATGATACTTTTTTTACTTTATATTAAAAATTAATCAAGCTTATTCATGTTGTATTCTATAATTTCATACTTAATTTAAATGGATATGCGTCTTTCAATGGAGATTTCAGAAACTAAAATATACTTTAAATCAGTGGTCCCCAAAAGGTGGTCCTCGGACCCCTGGGTCGATGTTAGGGGGTCCGCGGTGTCACACTTAAACCAGTGGTTCCCAAAAGGTGATCCTTTCCTATGTTAGGGGGTCCGCGGTGTTACATAGAGTGAACAGTTGGTTAAAGAAAAATGTAAAAATACATTGATCCCATTCAGTTTGAATGTGCAGTAACTAACTTAAGTGGATACAAAGTTTTCATGAGTTTAGAGTGTGTTAAATGTATAAATAAAAGCCTAAAAGTAAAGTAAAATGAAAAGAAATTCATTAATTTCGGAATTTTTTTTCATATATATATATATATATATATATATATATATATATATATATAATGGGGGTCCTCGTTTCTATTTTGGTTTTAAACTAGGGGTTCGTACCTTAATGCTAATTGGGAACCGTTGCCTTAAGCTATCCTTAGTGTAACTCATTGCATTGTGGCCTTAAGTGCAGATGTTGTTTAAAGTGTATTCCTCTTGGTGAGATGTCGACAAACAAAGTAGGGTCTTCTGTTGTGGTGCATGGTTACTTGCCAGGGAACAAACTCGGTCTGTTGGTTTCGTTTTCTATATATGTCTCACATGTGATGAAATTTTGTACTCAAGTTGCACAAAATGGTTGTGAATAAAAGGAGAAAGTTTGTATTGTTGTCTCTATCTCTTGTCTAACTTTTTACTTCTTGTCTTTGCCGTGTTACTGTTTTATTCCCTGTAAAACAATGTCGCCATAAAAACTTCAAAGAATTGTGAGATTGAAGGTTTTATATAAAGAATTTGGAACAAGAAATTACTGTTTTTTGGTGTTTTAATTTTCTGCATAAAAGCTTTTTGAAAAAATCTGCATTTTCCCTTCAATAATTTTAATCAATAATTCATATTTGAAGGGTTTATTGCTAAGTTTTAAATATCTTTAAAAAGGAATGTGAAACAAAAACTTTTCATTTAATAGATCCTCAAAAACCAACTGCTGTTTTCATGCATAAAAAAACTTTCAATTTCGCAATTTCGGGGAAGGTTTTATGTTGACTTTATATTGCCGAGGTACATTATGAAATTGTCGACTTTATTGCCAAAACTGCGTCCTTTTTTTGTCAATTTTCAAACCCATTCAAAAACATTTTCGTAATTTAATTCAAATTGCAATATTGAAAATGTGAAAGATTTTTTTGTTCTTTACCTGAAACAGTGTTCCTGCAAAATATTATCAGAATATTAAAAGCATCCGTTGTGGGAGGATGGATTAAAGCGTGTGGTATTGATAAGTATCGTCAGTAGATAATAGGTTTAAACTACAAAAAAGGCTGGTATTATGATAGAATAGCACCTTATCTTGATGCAATTTAATATTAATTCAATATTTGATAGAATAGTATAAAAAATATATTAGTTTTTCGAAATTTTTAGTCAAAACTACGTAGGTGCCACTTTATTTTTTAATTACTACGTATATAAAAAAACTATAATCGACAATATCAATGTGTATATTTCATTTTATTTTCAATGCATAGGTAGTAGTTCTAGGGTTGAATATTGCACAGATGTAGGAGGATCTGATCTTTAATTCTACTATAACTTCTGGATTGGACAAGGCAGTTTGTTGACTTGAAGCCGATTGAAGGTTAAAAAACAGTACCCATAAAACAGTTAAAAAACAGTTCTACCTCTATATTTCGTATATTGTTCATGCTAAAATATGCCGAATTGTACTGCTTGGGCTATTTATTTTTTATTTTCCATTGAAACCTATTTTGAATGCCTATTCTTTGAAATCCATTTTAACCACGGGCCACCGTGGCCGAGCGGTTAAAGGCGTCAACAACTGGGAATACGAAGATTCATGGCTCGATCCCAGGCGATGGACTTGACAAGTAAGCTTGTATTAGGCTGGCCCGCCCTAAGGCATACAGCACGATGTTTTGGCCGGGGATGAATTCGTCGCCGCGACGGCAACCCTGCACAGCTTTAATTAATTTAACTCTGATTTTTCTAACAATTTTGTTCTCTGACTGGAAGACCTTTGTTTCTCTATTCTTTATTTATTAATAAAATTTACAATTTATGTTTATATTACAAACAATGATTCGTTTTTATCTCAAGTTAACATAATTTGTTTTTGTGTTACATTGTTTTAACAGTGTCTGGAATACTACAACCAGTACAACTCGCACCAGCAGCAGTTTACATTTTTTCCAATTTATCAAGTCAATTTTAACAAGATATATATTTGCTAACAGCAACAATAAAACAAGACAACAAGACGACACACACATAACATACTGAACAGCAACATATTTACACTTCTTCCTTTCTTTCTTCGAAGCCGTCGAAGAGGAGTAACTCAAGTTGATTACCGCGATAACGCTAGGTTTAGTCATCAAGCGGAAAAATGTCAAATAATAGTATAAGGGGCATCGCCTAGTTGCCCACTGGCTGGGGGTTCAACATCCCCTCGAGCATCCGGCGGAGAATAAGTTTAACTCCCTGGAGTCCGCCGGTTTCCTTAAGGATGGATGATAAGTTTAAGTTTTCATTTTTATTGTAGTGTTTCTTTCTTATATTTTCGAAAAGGGTGCATCTCAGCAGTACGTGTTCTCTTGTGCCAATTCTCCCGCATTCACACTTATTACTTTTTCCAAAAAATCTAGACTGATAGGCCGGAAAAGCACCGTGCCCTGTTATTGCCTGAGTCAAGAAGAAGTCTGTATTTTTCAAACTGTAGTTTTTGTTAACTTTTGGGAACAACCTGTATAGGGGTCTTCCCTTTTCGGTTGTATCCCATCTGTTTTGCCACTTTAGTTCTATTTCACTCTTTACTATTGTTTTTATCTGTTGTTTGCTCCATTTTGTGTCAATATCTATTGTTTCTTTGTTTGTGGCTCTTTTTGCATGAAGGTCTGCTTCCTCATTGCCCCAATCTCCTATGTGGGCTTTGGTCCAGAATAAATTTATTTTCTTTCCTTTTTCGGTTATTTCAATGATGGATTTCCTTGTTCTGTTTGCCATTTCATCGTCTGTTCGATAACTACATATTGTCTGAAGTGAGGATCTTGAGTCAGAAACTATATTAATAATAGTTTCTTCTTTGTAGTGTGTTTTCACTACCTCTAACGCTTTTTGAATAGCTGACATTTCAGCTATATACACTGTTGCGTTGTCATTTAGTCTATATTCTAAGTGATCTATTATTATTTTATTTTTCGTTATCACCAGTGCACTACCCACTTTATCCGTCATTTTTGAGCCATCGGTGTAGATTATAAGTTGTCGTCTAGTGTCATTGGTTGTAGGCCAGATTTGCCAACTTAGTTTTTCTTTTTCCCACGGTGGATAGTGGGTTTTGTTCTTAACTTCGACTTTGCTCATCTCAACGATTCCACCACTGTGTGTGTAATCTTTTTTCTTGTTGAGTACGTCGTACATTTGTTTCTTCTCATTTACCGATATGTCCAGTGGGGCTATACCGGTAATGACTGTTAGTGCTTCATTTGATACTGTGTTATAGGCTTTTGCTATATTTAGCAATGCAACTCTTTGAATTTCTAATAGTTTATTGTTTATTCTAACATGGTCACAGTACCACGCCTCGAATCCGTATGTTATGATCTTTTCTATCGCCCCTTGATAGATTTCTTTCAGAACTTCAGTCTTCAAGCCCCAAGTGGCTCTAGATATTCTTACCAATTTATATTGAATTTTATGAACTCGATCCCTAATATTATTTAGGTGATTTATCCACTGTAGGTTTTGATCAATGTAGATTCCAAGATATTTCAATTTTGTTGTATATTTAATTGAATGTTGTTCCATTTTAATCGGTGGAATTCTGCTGACAACTTTACCATATGTAATTATGATGTATTGACTTTTATTGGGGTTGAATGTCAATTTCTTTCTTCCTGCCCAACTATTTATCTCAGACAGAACTTTCTTCGACTGTTCTTCAAAACGATATGCCGCTGTGTTTGTCAGTAAGATGACCATATCGTCTGCGAACGCTTGAATGTGAACCCTGTCGTCAAATTCTAAGCTGAATATGTTGTCCATATATACGTTCCACAGAATTGGACCTAGACTTGATCCTTGTGGAACTCCTATGTTGTATTTATTTTTTATCTTTTGATAAGTTACTTCTCTATCATTCAGAAAGCTACCCAAGATGTTAGTCAAGTACTCGGGTAAGTCTTTCTTCATTAGTTCGTCATACAATATTTCCCAATTCACGCTGTTGAAAGCATTAACAATATCTAGAGAAATCAGACATGTGGGAAGTCTTTTCTCTTTATTTATGTGAACATATTGCATAATATTGCTAATAGCATCTATTGTTGAATGATGTTTCCTAAATCCATATTGGTGTTTATTTATGCCCGATTTTGTTTCTAAATGGTAGGTAAGTCTTGATGCAAGAGCTTTGTCCAGTACTTTCCCCCATATAGACAAAAGACAGATGGGTCTAAATGATGAAGGATGGTTCGGATCCTTTCCCTCTTTTGGGATGAGTACGAGTTTTGCCGATTTCCATGTTGTGGGGAATTCGCCTCTTTCCAAACACTCATTCATCAACTTCATAAACCATTTGGTGTGTTTTTGAAACAAGTGCTTGACTATTGGCAGTGTTATTTCGTCCGAGCCTGCTGCTTTTTTGTCCTGCATTTCATATATGGTGCTTTCCAACTCAGGTATAGTAAAGAGTTGTACTTCTTTTACTGTCTTTTTATTTAACACTATATTTTTTCCCTTTGGGAAATGATACTTCATAATTTCCTTTAAGGTTTCTTCATATGAGTCTGTAAGTGAATTGTCTACTCTAGTCATTCTCTGTATTGTAATGGGTCTGTTTCTCTTGTCGCTAATGACCTTGTACTGTATTCCAAATGAGTCCTTTTTTATAATCGACTCTATGTAGTTCTTAAAATATTTCCTTTTGGTGTTTATCAACGCTTTTTTATATATTGCATCATTTAGTTTATACTCCTTTCTATATTTTATTCTAGTATTTTGATCTCTTTCCTTTTGGTACCTTCTTCTCAACGCTTGGGTTTTGCTTCTTAGCGCTCTGAGTTCTCCATTCCACCAGCTGGCATTTATTTTTTGCGGTTTTTCACTTTTATTCATACTTCTTCTCGCCGAGAAGTAAATTCTATTGGTCATATCGACAATATATTCGTTTATATTTTGTCCCATTTCTACCTCTCTAATATTTTTATACATCTCTCTATCAAATATTCGCCAATTTATTTTCTCGCTCCTTATCTTCCCAATATTGTCCTCAGTGTTCTGACCAAGACAGCTAAGTTGAATTATTATCCTATTGTGGTCACTTGCCGTGATTGTATCATCCACCAGACAAGTGGGATTTAGGTGGTCAAGATTTCTCGAGAGTGCTACATCTATCCAACTAACTCCTTTAGTGGATGAGTAGGTAGGGATGGAGTGAGGATCATTCATTATATCCAATTGGAATTTGTGTATTGTCTCTAATAGTTCTGAGCCTCTATTGTCTTGTCTACTTCTGCCCCATGCTTTAGACTTCGCATTAAAATCTGCTGTTATTAGCCAAGGGTGTTCCGAATATTTCGTCAGTAGTATGTCCAAAATCTGGAGCTGATTTGATATGGGTGTTGATGGTGGGCAGTATAGGGAACAGATATTTATTGATTGATCTGCCCATTTGATCTGAACCAGTACGATGTTTTCTTCTATATGGAGCGTGATCGGGGATAGCATTTTGTTGTTAATTATTAATGCTGTTTTTGCTTTGTGTTGGTTTGCCACTATGATGTTGTTGATGGGAATGTACGCCACTTTTTCCTGATAGAGATAGGGTTCGTTTACCGAAATTAGGTCATATTGTTCCTTTTGAATGTCAGCCCCTAGCTGTATATTCGCTGCACGTGTATTTGCCAGATTTATGTGTGCTATTTTTAAATTTGTTTGGTTTGTATTAATCATAATTAATCTTTTTCCTTGTTTTTGCTATTTCCAATATATATACGGGGCAGGACTTGTCAAAATTTGTGTGGTTGCTTTTAAATTTTGTTTTATTGTAATAATTGTGTTGGTAACAATTATTACAGAATGGCTCTCTTGTACAGGTTTCGTTTCTCTCAGTGTGGACCGTGTCCGAACACACCCCGCATCTTGCCTCACTGCGGCACCATTTAGCGATGTGACCGAACTTGCCGCAGTGGTAGCAAATAGTTGGCCTTATGAATTCTTTTACTTGATAGGAGCTCCAGTCTATTTTAATTCTTCCCTTCCTTATCACTTCGTTGAAGCTTTTTGATTTCATTTCAATTATCCAGTTATTCGTCCCCTGGTTCCTTCCGTTCATTTTACTTCTTATTTTTAGATCTTGTTCGTCTATTTCATTGTGGTAGGCTATTTTCTCAATAAGATTTTCCCCATCTACCTCCCCATCTACTCCATAAATTATGACCGTTGGGTCCCATTTTTCTATCTTGGTTATTGCGAATCCACTGTTTAAGTCTTCCCTTTCTCTGATTTTCTGTATGAGTTTCGCTCTATCTTTTTCTGTCTCTGCTACTATCATAATACCTCCGTTTTTTACGAGTTTTACTTGTGTAACGTTTATTTTTTCATTTCTAATGTCTATTGAGTTTTGGATTTTTTTCCTAGTTTGATTTGAGTCTCCACCTGAGTTAGGGGTGATAATAAATGATTTTGTATTTTCTTTATTATTGTTCATCTGTGATGTTACCCCTACATCCCCTCCTACCTTTGCTGCTTCGGCATACGTGGGTTTATTTGGTAATTTTGCTTGTTCTATTCTTCCTCTGTAGTGGGCAATTGTGTTTTGTTGGTCAACTATTATTTTTAAAAATGTTGCGATTCCTATCCTTAATTCCTCATTCTGTTTTTGGTTCGGCAGAAATTCAATTATTTTGGACGTCATAACTAGCTGTAGATCAAGTGCTTGTTTTATGAAGTCGTCGGTTTCTTCAGTCATTGTTTCATTTGAGTCTATTATTGGGAAATTATAAACCGGATCGACAATTCTTTCACTTATTTTACTATTGTTGTTTGAGTTAACGACCAGGCCAGAGGCCCTATCATTACTAGAGGGGCTGGAGATGAGATCAATTGTTTGCACTCCTCCCTCATCCGATAACTCTGTATATCTAGTCGGTTGGTTTTTTGCCCTTTCCACCGTGTTCTCTTCAGTTGATTTAGGTGTACTGCTGAATTCCCTGTTTTGATTATTACTGTGTACTTCCTGTATTATTACTTCTTCTTGGCCGTTCGAGCTTTGTTCACCATACTGTGCGTTCCATTGTAGATTATTCCGTATGTCTATCACTGATTCTTGTGTCTTCGTGGCTTTTGTCGATGGACTTGACAAAGAAAAGTAAAAAAAAGTAATGATCTTGTGATCGGAGGGTTGCCAGCTTCGCTACAAAATACTAAAAAAGTCGTCCAGAACATCCACAAAAATTAACGGCGTGTATACGGGACTGGTGCACGATCAATCTGATCGGGGTCCAAAGTCCCGATGTCTATTGAAGGCGTTGGGTGCCAGTTCAGGTGTTTCCTCGTCATCTGACCATGGTTCTAAAATAACGAGGTGCAGGTATGAATGAATGTGTATGTGTTCCCGGGTCTTTCCTTCGAGATAGTCCCCGAACCGTCGCCAATAGCCCGCTGTGCAGCTCTAGTGCGACGTTAATTAACCAAACCAAAATGATCGGGGTCCAAAGTCCCGATGTCTATTGAAGGCGTTGGGTGCCAGTTCAGGTGTTTCCTCGTCATCTGACCATGGTTCAAAAATACGAGGCATTGTTCCCGGGTCTTTCCTTCGAGATAGGCCCCGAACCGTCGCCAATAGCCCACTGTGCAGCTCTAGTGCGACGTTAATTAACCAAACCAAACTAAAATAACCAGGTGCATGTATGAATGTGAGTGTGAATGTATATGTGTTCCCGTTACTTTCCTTCGAGATAGGCCCCGAACCATCGCTAATAGCCCACTGTGCAGCTCCAGTGCGACGTTAATTTAAACAAATCAAACCAAAAAACATTTTAACCACTAATAAGTGGATAAGCAGCAAAAACTATAACTATATTTTTGGCGATATGCAAATTTATTCAATATGTAAAAAATAAAATATCTAAACATATTTGATAACGGTTAAATCCATAAAATATTTTTTTTAATTAATTGTGGTACAGTATGGTTGCTTACCATGTGGCTTCAACCACGCCCATAAAAGGAACTGATTATGAGCATTCCAGAAGTTACAATTAGAGCTTCAGTGAGAAGATATCTTTGAAACAGGCGCTGTTTCTTTTGCTACCATTTTGTAGGGTTTGTCTTTCGCTGTGCTGCAAACCTAGTAACGGAAATAAAGTAAGTGTTGTATTTTTTTGTATGTCGGATATGATCTTAGAATGCGGTATGACTAGCTATTTTAAGTGAACAATGTATGTATTTGAAATAATAGTACTACTTCAACTAATTAGTTTTAACGAAATTTTACACGGGTGAGTAATTTTTCTATATATATTCTTTAATAATCAAACTCGAAAACAATTACATGAAACAATTGGTGTGTGTGTTGGTGTTTGTACTAGAGGGTAGCGGGTTCGGGGCCTATTTCGAACGATGCCTCGTATTTTAGAACCATGGTCAGATGACAAGGAAACACCTGAACTGGCACTCAACGCCTTCAATATATGTTGGTACTTTGGACTCCGATCAGATTTATCGTATAGTCCCGTATACCCGCCGATAATTTTTGTGGGTGTTCTGGACGACATTCCTAGTATTTTGTAGCGAAGGTGACAACCCTCCGATCACAAGATCACTACTTTTTTACTTTTCTTAGTCAAGTCCGTCGAACAGGATCGAACCAGGAACCCTCTGATTCCCAGATGACGCCTTTATCCACGGAGGCCCATGAAAAAATTGCAGCAGATCACAATGCAGTAGATAAAGGGTTGCAGGCTGCGTTTGGTTCTGTGCCCCGGTTAGGAGGGGGAGGGGGGCATTCGTAGGGTTTCATAACTTAAAAAAATAACGCTATTGCTTTTGAGAAAGAATTATATGATCTGCAATATTACTTTCGTTATATTTGACTACCTTTTCGTCGTCGAATCACGTGAATTTTGATGAAACAAGAATCCTCGAATTTCGAACGAAAAGCGTTTGCTCCGATTCCTTTTCAGCCTTTGTCTGCATCACGTCGATATTGAACGATATATCGAAAATCGTCGATATCGAACGATATATCGAACATCGTCGATATTGAATGATATTTCGAACATCGTCGATATTGAACGATATATCGAACATCGTCGATATTGAACGATATATCGAACATCGTCGATATTGAACGATATATCGAACATCGTCGATATTGAACGATATATCGAACATCGTCGATATTGAACGATATATCGAACATCGTCGATATTGAATGATAAATCGAACATCGTCGATATTGAATTGTTGTAATATTGAAAATTGTCCACAGATTTTTGACGAAACAAATTTCGTTAAAAAAATACACGACTAAACGAATTTCCCTCAGTTTGACGATATATTTAATCAGAGTATATCACATGCGTCTGTTTCGTCAAAAAGATAAAAGTTTCGCCAAATACGAGAATGCATTTTTAACAATGAAAGTTCCACGTCTTCTTATTCTAACCCAAAATTCGGATTAAAAAAAAAATTGGGAGACTTTCCCCAATTTTTTCGCTTTCAAATTCTATATAATGTATGTATATCACTATTAGAAGTTGAGAATTCAATTTCGACCAAAAGCGAACCTTCCTCTTTTGTTCCTTGAATCCTTCCTATTAAAAACCAATCAATGCATAATTTAAACCAAATCGATGCAGTAGCTTCAGAAGAAACCCAGCCCAGTTCAATTTGAATGCTTTGTTTTCAATAGACAATTATTTCCCTAGCACGTGGAATGCGATGAAAACTAATAAAAAATCTGGTAATGGTGCAGACACCTATTTTAAATCTTTTCTTCGATAAAAAAAATCCTTACATTACCTTTAAATTACAAAATCTTTTTGATGTAGCGATCAAAACAAGAGTTAATTTTGCTCGTATAACTGGTTGGGCGCTTTCCTCAAGGCAGTCTAAAAAAAAGTTTAGAATAGCTTATAAATTAAATAATTGAATATGTATTAAGTCCCTCGAGCTGCATAGGTGCACATTAAATATTGATAAACGTGACTAAAAATATTAGGCTTTTCGAATTTAATTATGAAGGATTACCATTAATATCACGTTATCATAGTCGTAATTATTCAAACTCTAGATGAATAGAAATACTTTACGGCATTTTGTTATTATTTCGAATATATTTTATTCATTTCGATTTGAGCTGGTCAACAGCATGTTTTGGAATGAAAAATAACATAATCTTTTAAAAATTAGGAGTTCGAAAATATTTTACGATTTTTGTTGTTGTTGTTTATACCACATATATGCAGTTTATATGCAATTTACGCATAGTATGTGCAGTTTTGAAAAAGAGATTTTTCAGGTACTTTAAAAAAATACAAATAATAATGTTTTAAAACTCTTTTAAACGTAGTTCTTCGTAAATAATTCTGATTTGTATTAAACTAAACTATTTTACTTAACACACTGACAACTTATATCGATCGATATCCAGTTCTACTGTGATAGACTTAATTTCTAAACTAACAAAACTATACTTTTTAATAATATTTTACTTGAAATTAGGGGAGGCCTCCGTGGCCGAGTGGATTAAGGCGTTAGCTGGGAATCCAAAGGGTCCCTGGTTCGAACCTTTTCGCGGACTAGACTAAAAATAATAGTAAAAAGTAGTGATATTGCGATCGGAGGGTTGCCAACTTCGCTACCAAAATACTAGAATGTCGTCCAGAAAATCCACAAAAAATAACGGCGTGTTACGGGACTGGTGAACGATAAATCTGATCGCGGTCTAAAGTCCCGACGTCTATTGAAGGCGTTGGATGCCAGCTCAGGTGTTGTCCTCGTTATCTGACCATGGTTAAAAAATATGAGGCATCGTTCTCGGGTCTTTCCTTTGAGATAGGCCCCGAACCGTCGGCAATGGCCCACTGTGCAGCTCTAGTGCGATGTTAATTAACCAAACCAAACCTTGAAATTAGGAACTGATAAAAATTAGCATAAAACCGTACCAAAACCCTCATAAAAAATGCATGTTGTTCTAAATACCTTTAACACAGCGCTGGCTTTTCTAAATTCAAGGCGATTCGAATTAGAGGTGAGACAAATTGAAAAGTTTTAGGCTATCCCTACACGAGTGATAGTTGCACTGCAAGTATCGCTCGGCAATAATCAACTGAGCGACTAAAAAATCACTCAGTAACTGCGCAGCGATTATTTTAATTGCATTCGACTCAAGGCTGCCACGTTTCAGATTTCGAAATCGACAAAGTAAAGATGAAAAATCCCCAGACTCGTATTGTCACAATCCATACAAAATCGCCAAATTGTCGATTATTTGCCAAAATTGTTGGCGCGGTATCGAGTGGATAAGGATGTTTTGTCCGATAGTTGCTTGTCCGATAATTTTTGAGTGAGCGGATAGAATTTGAGTTTTTTAATTGCATGCAACTAAATAGTTCAGTTGCATGATAGTTGCCAGTGCGCAGCTTATCTTACTGGCATGACATCACTTACTATTAGGGACCGTCACTTATCACGAATGCGAGGCTCGCAAGAACTAACAATTGATCGAATCGACCAGACGATTTCGCTCATGCGGATAAAAGGGTGACCAGAGGTTCGAGTGGTTATTGGTTTATTTTGTTTAAAATGTTATTGTAGCGCTCGGGTTTGGTTTTGGTTTTTGTTAATTAACGTCGCACTAGAGCTGCACAGTGGGCTATCGGCGACGGTTCGGGGTCAATCTCGAAGGAAAGACCCGGGAACACATACACATTCACACACACATTCATACATGCACCTCGTTATTTTAGTTTTGGTTTGGTTTGGTTTTGTTAATTAACGTCGCACTAGAGCTGCACAGTGGGCTATCGGCGACGGTTCGGGGTCAATCTCGAATGAAAGACCCGGGAACACATACACATTCACACACACATTCATACATGCACCTCGTTATTTTAGAACCATGGTCAGATGACGAGGAAACACCTGAACTGGCACCCAACGCCTTCAATAGACGTCGGGACTTTTAACCCCGATCAGATTTATCGTGCACCAGTCCCGTATACACGCCAGTATAATTTGTTGGATGTTCTGGACGACTTTCCAGTATTTTTGTAGCGAGGCTGGCAACCCTCCGATCGCAAGATCACTACATTTTTACTTTTCTATATCAAGTCCATTTCACGGATTCGAACCACCAATCCTCTGATTAGTAGCTGAACACCTTACCAACTGAGCAACTGGGGCTCTTGTAGCGCTCGCGAAAGTAAGAAAAAGAGTGAAAAGTTATATGAATATTAAACAATAGTTTTCTTATGTGCAGTATTTAAATATGTTTATGTGTTAAGATGCTCGTTTATTATTATGCTCAAGTCGAATGTGTGCTGGGCCTAGGCAGAGATTTTGTAATCTGATCATGGTTAAAAAATAAGGCATTGTTCTCGTGTCTTTTCTTCGAGATGCACCCCCGAACCGTTGCCAATTGCCTACTGTACAGCTCTAGTGTGACGTTTTTCAACCAACTAACCAAGTTAGGCGTGGTTTAATGAAAATCAAAAGCGGATCAAATAGAGATGAGTATAACGTAATAAATGACGACCCCTAACAAGAATATGTTATCCCAGTCTTTTTTTTCTAATTTCGTCCCACCTCCGATTCGATTCGCCTTGGATTGTGTTTCTCAGACACAGCGCGAGTTCTGCAGTTTTTCATTAAAAAAATACTTCCTGTTTTTCTAAGTTATTAACTTGCCTGCATAAAACCTTTAAAAAAACTTGCAGTTTCGCTTAAGAAATTTCAATTGCGGAAATTTTTAACATTAAAGATGGATGGTGTTCCAAATACCTTTATAAATTTCCATCTTCACAACGTATACAAAGGTTTTATGTTTTTGTTTTGCTAGGAAACCTTATCGTCTGTACGATATTTTTTCCTCTATATAAGGCACATGAAAATACCCTTTTATAAACTTTTCCAACAATACGCCCAATTTTTAAGCTAATAAAATACTTATATTATTTTTCTTATCAAAACACAATTTCCAAATACTCTTATTTACTGTATTTTACTCTTCTTTACTATTATTTTCCCAATTTAATACCAAAATCATTTTTTATATTCAGAAAGAAAAAAAATATTTACAATATTTTCTCTCTATTTTTTAACTTGTAAAAATACTCGTATTTAAAATATATTTTTATAGCAATACTTCCAATTATTTTAACTCATAAAAATACTCTTATTTGCAATATTTCTATCACCATTACATCTGATTTTTAAACTCAGAAATTTATTCACATTTACGATATTTTTTAGACCTACACACGAATTTTAAATTAATAAAAAATAATCTGATTCAAAGTACTTTTCTCACCAATCTTGTTACTTTAACACAAAATGTTATGTTTACTTAAACACATAAATGTTATGTTTTATATGTTTACTTAAACACATAAAACACTGCTGGGCACATATAAAAAATCGCAATTATAATGAAAAAAATCGAATGTTTTCGGAACATTCCAAAAAGAAATGGCGGGAAAAAAACAAGTAGTGGCAAATGATTCGCGAAAGTAAAGTAGGTAATCTATCTAAAATTGAATCGCACCCTGGCTATCAAAAAATGGATCAATATCTAGCCTTAACCGTCTCCCATTTTTTTTTTCATAGTCATAAGTAAGACATTAGAAAATATCATACCTTAGCTCAACATCTTAGCCATTTTTTTCATTCGTTCAGTACCGGCGATTTAACACCGTTATGCACGTTCTGTAATGCACCTCTACAGTTCCTTAAATCGGCTCAAAATGATACGGTTTTAAAGGCTGCAAAAAAGATGTCTGTAATTTAGATATTTTCTCTTCTAAGTCCTTTTTTTATTTTTTATTTTTGAGCTACCGAATATTATAACATGAAGGCAATTTCGCTGTCTAGTCTGTTGCATCGATTTAGACATCGATTCTGGAATTCGAATGTTTGCTGGAGCGGACGACTTAAGCGACTTTCGATTGCTTGGGCATGCCATTACCTGAATTGGGGTTGGATAGTTTTTGTTTGCTTGTTTGTTTATTTGTTTGTTTTAGATGTCTTCATTTAGAGATGGGTGTTGTCCTCAAAAGTATTTTTCGAATTGTCGTTTGTCCATTAACTTGCCTACACTGTTTAAAATAGGTACTCAAAAATGAGTACAATGTACTCATTCTTGAGTTCATTCGATGCTCATCATGGCTCTGAATATATTAGTTTCAATTTTAACAAATAGATGTACCCCAAAACGATTGCAATGAGTAAAAGGAGAAGATGCTAGCCTACATAGGTCGCCTTATTCATTTATCACTTTCCATAAATATCAGCAATTACAACCAAAGCTTACTGGGAATCAAACCCAGATCCTCAGGCACCAGGACAATATTGAAGAAGTTATAAACAGAAGAAATGTTAAAAAGGCCAAAAGAATAGGAAGTAAGATAATTGAGTTGCAATTACTCAGTTTCCATTTAAGCAATATCGACATCAAATAACGTGGAAAACCATCTTCTGAACACCCATTTTAAGTTTGCCAGGTCGCTTTGTTAAGATGGCTTGAACAGAAGCTGATATTAACAATATTAAATCACACTGCACATTTTTGTGAAAGTACGGTTGCATAAATTTAAGTACGTCATTGCTCATTTACGATGCAATTAGTATACGCAAAGAAAAATAAGTACGTTCCGTTACTCATTTTTAAGTACCTTTTTTAAAAAGTGTACATGCTCTGGAAGAGAGAGATTCGAGTCATAAAACAAACCACAACAATTTATATTGTTAAATATTCTAAATTCCATTTCTGATTTAACGATTTCGTTCTATTGCATATTATTTGTTCCATGTTGTGATCGATCGCCAACCTTTTGATATCTTTCACCGAAAAAGCTTTTAAAAGTATTCCTCAGTTAACACAAGACCTTTTACCCACCACCCGATCTTCGAACTGAGCTGCGAAGCAGTCATAAACAATACACAAATCTTTTGGGGAAGGAAGCCATAAAAACGAAAATAACACTCATAAAAACACATCACCTCGCTTCCAACCAAGCCAAGAACAATAAAAATAAAATAGAAATCAAAACAAAATGGCGGAGAATCGAAAAATTCCCGCAAAATCCTATGTAATTTACTTCCTTTCTCTTTGGATCATTTTACGACCATCAGAACAAAACAAAACACACAACAAAAAAAAAGCGCCAACCGTCTTTCATATATACCACCAAAAAGACATTAAAAAATACCTGGATTGAGGTAGGAAAAGCAATGGAAGGAAAAAAAATTAGAATGTTTACTTTCCCCACATGCAATTTTCGTCGCCGAACTGGAATACAGTCTTTTAGATGAGAAATCCAATCGTTATACTTTAGAATCCCATGTGCAATTGAAGAGGAATGGCTTTGCCCATTACCATTGTTCTGGAGGAGTCGTTGGCTTCGAGAGGGGGGCCTTAATTGGTACCCACGTTAAACTGTTTTGTTGTCAACGCTGCAGATATGTTGTGAGTTTTGGTTAAAGGTCCCCGGAAGCCATGGACTCACTACCTGACGCCTGCGCTCTGGTCTTTGACCTCCGTCGAAACACAGAGACATCGAAATGTAGCTATGGGGATGGATGGCCTTTAAGTGCCTTATCTTGGTTTAGATTTTTTTTAAAGGGTAGATTTAAAAACTCATCAGAACCGGACCCTTTCTGACTCGCGGTCTTTGATCTTTCTGCTATTAAACGTATTCTAAGTGAAATTTAAAACTACTCAACCTATCCTGACCACCATTCAGGGTTGTCCTAAGCAGACGTGGAGCCTTATACAGAACTGGACGTGGAGCCTTGTACAGAACTGGACGTGGAGCCCTCTGAACTAGATATTTAAGGGGATTTTTTTGTAGATACGTTGCAAAAATACTAGAAAGTCTTCCAGTACATCCAACAAATTATACCGGCGTGCATACGGAACTGGTGGACTGGTATTCTAAGTGAAATTTAAAACTACTCAACCTATCCTGACCACCAGTCAGGGTTGTCTTAAGCAGACGTGGAGCCTTGTACAGAACTGGACGTGGAACCCTCTGAACTAGATATTTAACGTTTTTTTTTGTAGATACGTTGCAAAAATACTAGAAAGCCTTCCAGTACATCCAACAAATTATACCAGCGTGTATACGGAACTGGTGGCCTGGTATTCTAAGTGAAATTTAAAACTACTCAACCTATCCTGACCACCAGTGAGGGTTGTCCTAAGCAGGCGTGTCGCCAATAGCCCACTGTGCAGCTCTACTGCGACGTTATTTAACAAAACCAAACCAAACCAAACCATAACCTAAGCAGGCGTAGAGCCTTGTACAGAACTGGACTTGGAGCACTCTGAACTAGATATTTAAGAGGTTTTTTGAAGATACGCTGCAAAAATACTAGAAAGTCTTCCAGTACATCCAACAAATTATACCGGAGCGTATACAGGACTGGTGCACGATAAACCTGATCGCGGTCCAAAGTCCTGACGCCTAGATAAGGCGTGGGTGCCAGCTCAAGTGTTATCTTCGGCATCTGTCCATGGTTCAAAAATACGAAGCATCGTTCCCAGGACTGTCCTTCGAGATAGCTCCTGAACCGTCGCCAATAGCCCAGTGTGCAGCACTAGTGCGACGTTATTTAACTAAACCAAAAACCCCTGGATCTGCCAATGCCGACGCTTTTAAGATCCTTTAGAGGCCTCCGTGGCCGAGCGGTTAATGGCGTCAGCTGGGAATACGAAGGTTCCCGGTTCGATGCCAGGCGATGGACTTGACAAAGAAAAGTAAAAAGTAGTGATCTTGTGATCTGAGGGTTGACAGCTTCGCTACAAAATACTAGAAAAGTCGTCCAGAACATCTGCAAAAATAACAGCGTGTATATGGGACTGGTGCACGATACATCTGATCGGGGTCCAAAGTTCCAACGTCTATTGAAGGCGTTGGGTGCCAGTTCAGGTGTTTACTCGTCATCTGACCATGGTTCAAAAATACGAGGCATCGTTCCCGGGTTTTTCCTTCGAGATAGGCCACGAACCGTCGCCAATAGCCCACTGTGCAGCTCTAGTGCGACGTTAATTAATAAAACCAAACAAGATCCTTTAAAAAAAAAGTCACGTACGGGGAATTAAGGACGTAGCCAAAATAGCGTGTTTATTTTCTGATGTTTGCGAGGTATTCGTTGGCGATCAATCCTTATTTTTATAACCTGCCGAAATGACGTTTCACATAAATAAAAAGAAACCGGGCGTGCTCCGACACAGCCACGGGCGATTTATCTCTTTCATCTCAAGCTTCCACCCACAGCCATTGTGTCAGGCCACAATCTCAGCCCACAAATTCTAAAACAATAGTGACTTCCCTACCTCACCCACATTCTGCATACGCAAGTCGAAAGTGCAGCGGCAAATTCAGTAGCTGGAATCTTCGGAACCCCATCAAATAGGCAAGCCTCACTTCGCATGCAAATCGCGGGGAAGATGGCGTCCGTATCTGCCAGTCGCTTCGGCCATTAAAGATAACCCGAGGGGGAGCATATAAAAGAAAAGGCGAAAATATGTAGAAGGAAGAGGGATTCCTCACTTTTAAGAGGAGAGTCTCGGTCATCCAGTTGAGGTCAGTCTCTGGAGAGTCATGAAGGGAGAATGCCTGGCCATGAGGAAGTTGGGTGATACGAAAACGTTTAAAAATGTGAAATAATAACTAGGCAGACATAAAGGGGAGCTGCATATTAAAACTGTATACAAAGATTACGCAGTTCCAGAACTTGGCTAGTCTAGGGGCCGGGTAGTTGGGGCTTTAAAAGGCAGTTTCAGGCCCGTCGCACCGGGGGGGGGGGGGTCCAATAATCTGGAAATCTTAAAATCTGGGAGTTTCGAGTTTTAAAAATCCCCGAGTTGGGGAAAATTTATGCTTGAAGAAAATTAATATTTTTAGCAAATGAAAGCGAGGGAATATCAGAAATTGCCCAACTTGTCAAATTAAACTTAAATTATACCTCAGAACGGACACTGCATTAGAACGCTTTTATTTAATTCTTTGTTTTTTGTTGTTCTTTTTTAATATTTTTAATAATTGTTTTTCTAAATTAACCTACCTCGATTCAGAGATGGGAAAAAATGCTTTTTTGTGGAATTCCTGGAATCTATGGTGTAAAAGGCATTGCATAAAAAAATTTAATCAAATTAGTAACTTGAATAAAATAAATAAAAGTCGTCAACTCTTAAAAACTCAGTATATTTTATCATTACGGGACTTTTTTCGTGACAGCTTTCTAAATCTTTTTATGTAATCTACCATTATGAAAAATCCATTCTTATATAATTTATTATCTTCGACATAGAACATCTGCCTGTATAATTTTCATTCATGAATCTTTTCTGTATTGATATTAACAGTAGGTATGAATAGATCTTGCCTTTGTTTCTTGTTGCTATATCTTAATTTCGTTATCAAGAGCGTGTTAACGTTACGAATATTGTTTTTCAAAAAAGTCACAAATGGTGACCGTGCAATTCATTTTAACCATATTTTCTTTGTGACTCCGTGGACACCTGCCGGCGGACCTCCTCACCTTTCGCAAAAAAGTCGCAAAGGGTGACCTTGCAATTAATTTCAACCATTTTTTGTTTGTGACCCCATGAACACCCTCCGGCGGACCTCGTCACCCTTTGCGAAAAAGTCGCAAAGGGTGACCGTGCAATTTATTTTAACAAATTTTCCTTTGTGATTCCGTGGACACCGTGCGACGAACCCCGTCAGGCTGTCACCCTTTGCAAAAAAGTCACAAAGGGTGACAGTGCAATTAATCTTAACCATTTTTTTCTTTGTGACTCCATGAACACTCTCCTTCAGAGCCTCGTCACACTTTGCAAGAAAGTCACAAAGGGTGACCATGCAATTCATTTTAACCATTTTTTATTTGTGACTCCATGAACACCCTCCGGCGGACCTCGTCACCCTTTGCGGAAAAGTCGCAAAGGGTGACCGTGCAATTTATTTTAACAAATTTTCCTTTGTGATTCCGTGGACACCGTGCGACGAACCCCGTCAGGCTGTCACCCTTTGCAAAAAAGTCACAAAGGGTGACAGTGCAATTCATCTTAACCATTTTTTTCTTTGTGACTCCATGAACACTCTCCTTCAGAGCCTCGTCACACTTTGCAAGAAAGTCACAAAGGGTGACCATGCAATTCATTTTAACCATTTTTTATTTGTGACTCCAGGAACACCCTCCGGTGGACTCCCGTCACGCTTTGCAAGAAAGTCACAAAGAGTGACCGTGCAATTTATTTTAACCACTTTTTCTTTGTGACTCCGTGGACATCCTCCGGCGGACCCCCGTCACGATTTTCAAGAAAGTCACAAAGGGTGACAGTGCAATTCATCTTAACCATTTTTTTCTTTGTGACTCCATGAACACTCTCCTTCAGAGCCTCGTCACACTTTGCAAGAAAGTCACAAAGGGTGACCATGCAATTCATTTTAACCATTTTTTGTTTGTGACTCCATGAACACCCTCCGGCGGACCTCGTCACCCTTTGCGAAAAAGTCGCAAAGGGTGACCGTGCAATTTATTTTAACAAATTTTCCTTTGTGATTCCGTGGACACCGTGCGACGAACCCCGTCAGGCTGTCACCCTTTGCAAAAAAGTCACAAAGGGTGACAGTGCACTTAACCTTAACCATTTTTTTCTTTGTGACTCCATGAACACTCTCCTTCAGAGCCTCGTCACACTTTGCAAGAAAGTCACAAAGGGTGACCATGCAATTCATTTTAACCATTTTTTATTTGTGACTCCATGAACACCCTCCGGCGGACCTCGTCACCCTTTGCGAAAAAGTCGCAAAGGGTGACCGTGCAATTTATTTTAACAAATTTTCCTTTGTGATTCCGTGGACACCGTGCGACGAACCCCGTCAGGCTGTCACCCTTTGCAAAAAAGTCACGAAGGGTGACAGTGCAATTCATCTTAACCATTTTTTCTTTGTGACTCCATGAACACTCTCCTTCAGAGCCTCGTCACACTTTGCAAGAAAGTAAAAAAGGGGGGACCATGCAATTCATTTTAACCATTATTTATTTGTGACTCTACGAACACCCTCCGGTGGACCCCCGTCACGCTTTGCAAGAAAGTCACAAAGAGTGACCGTGCAATTTATTTTAACCACTTTTTCTTTGTGACTCCGTGGACATCCTCCGGCGGACCCCCGTCACGCTTTTCAAGAAAGTCACAAAGGGTGACAGTGCAATTCATCTTAACCATTTTTTTTCTTTGTGACTCCATGAACACTCTCCTTCAGAGCCTCGTCACGCTTTGCAAGAAAGTCACAAAGGGTGACCATGCAATTCATTTTGACCATTTTTGTTTGTGACTCCGTGGACACCGGGGTCCGCCGGAGGACATTTTGGGAACCAATTTTACAGAGAACAAATGTAGGCGGTGTTGTAACCGGTTGGCGAACTTATACAATCACATAAACTTTTAACGTTCCATAACGAAGCATATACTACTCGCAGAAGGGTTTGTTGTTAAAGTTTTGAAGAGTCGGTCAAGTCGTCGACCATCAGGAAGTGGTAGTCTTATAGTCCAAGGAGATAAGAATGCCTCCATAATGACGCGATATGTATTCCATCCGAGGTAGAAAAGTCCGTCACCTCAACTGCCATGACCTCTGCCCCCGCTTGAAGGTCAGAGAGTGCTTGAGGTTTACCAGGGCAACGGAGAAGGAGGGTTTTATGATGGCCATCAAGAAAATACCGGGATGGATCTTCTTCATCTCGCCAAATTATGTAGAGTGTTGTTATTTTTTTTCGGTGGAGGATTGTTATGGTTACGGAAATATCTGTGGTACGGAGTCTGTGGTTTAACTGAAGGTCAGCGGGTGGGCTGTAGTATCAGAGTTTGTTATTGTTTGTTTTTCGAGGGTTTTGTGCATGGGATTTGAATGGGAAGTGTGTCTGGAGCATTCGTGATCAATTTGGGGGGTCGTGAAATGGGCCGTTGCATATTAATGTGTAATTACTTTGAGATTTACTAGCAAAATAACCTATATTTATGATATATAGACGGTATGGGATATAAATAGATAGATTGTTATCATTACAATGTGGACAGGCACGTAGGTAAGGGGGGGGGGGTCAGGGGGTTCAAACCCCTCCCATTGAAAGTCAAGAAAAAAATTAAAAATCGAATTACTGTAAAAATCATAAAAATACTTTAAAAAACTAGAAAAATTTCAATTTCTAGTATAACACTTATTGTTGAGTTGCATGAGGGAAAATCTGGTATATGATTTGAGGGCATTTTTTATCTCAAACAAAGCGTAACATGACGTCAACGTGTTTCATTATACAGCATTTGAATTTCGGTGACAAAGGGAAAAGATCGCGAAACGGTGCCGTATTGTTAATTGTAAGTTGTAATCAAAATATTATTCTAAACAAGGAATCTTAAAATTTCAATTTGTTCTCTAAATTTATTTCGTAATTAGCGACAGCGAGTGATATTTACTAATTTTAAAAAATATTTAATGACCGATATTGGTAACGATTTCATGAAAAAATAAATGATAACTTTTGCTGTTTCAATATTTATATGCCAACGTATTTCTGTTTACTGGAATAAAAATTCATAAGTTTAAAAAATGGGGGGGGGAGGGGATGGAAAAATTTGTTAATTTGGAGGGGGGGGGGGGGGATAAGCTACCTAAAGAAACTAAAACCTAACTAGAACCTAAAATAGTTTTTGGAATTTGGCTAGAAATGAAATATGGAAATGGAATTTAACCTCCTCCCTCCAACTCCCCCCTAAAAAACCATTCTTAAAACATATCCAAGACCTCTTTCATCAGGACAGTTGATTGGTCAAATTTCCAAGATTATGGGTTTGCCGTAAATCGAAAAAACTCGAAATCAACAAAGCAATTTTCAAGGTATATATTGGGTCAAAAACGTCTAGTACTAGAAATATCAGAAAACTTCTGCTTATTTCACAAATGGAAATTGGGGGTAAACTTATTTGAAATAAATAATCACAAATAGAATATTAAAATCTTTATTTTCATAGTTTTATTAGAAAACGCTTTTTCAAATATGAGCATTTTCTATTCACCCTTATTATTATTATTTCCAATTGTCTCAAAACCAATTTTTCGGCGCTTGTTAAGACTATTTTTTTTTTGTTTACCGTTTTCTGATTTACTATTAAAATTTTGATGTGATTTTAGAAGAATATGATGAATAGGTTGCTTTGGGGAAAAAAAATCAAAAGTTTATTCATCAAATATAAACGCTAAATGCTCTTTATAATAGCTATAGCGATTCTTTTCCAGAATCTGCTTAAAGTAAATCGCAACGAAATAAACAAAATTTAAAAATAAATATAATAATACATTTTTAGGTCAACAAGTCTTTAAAACCAAACAGATAGGAATTTATAACTAAAGAATGTTTCACCATACAAAAAAAAATACCTTGAAATCCTGGGCACGTAAATTGAGCCAAATCGGTGGCAATCACTCAAAAATGACGCGTATTTACCAAGTTAAAAGTTTCGTTTATACATTTAACTATTCGTATTATGGCTTTTTTAGGAACAAAATATTAGTTACCCTATTCAGTTGTTCCTGATTTTTTAAGTTCTTTTTTAACCCTTTATAACTTTCGGAAAACCACCAAGAATTGCGAGTGCATTTTTGTTGTGGGTAGAAGAATACATACTGCTCATTCTGCTTTTAAAATATTTAAGAAGGATATTTTTTTTATATTGTTTGGTTTCGACGATTTCGACTAAGTTGCCAGTTATTTCTCTTCTTTGGAAAATAATTCCCTATAATTCCACAGAAAGCCTTAATGATAGAACGAAAATGTCCTTCCAGCGTACTGACGATAGAACTCATCTTTTAGAGATTTTGCTTACTTTTGGCAGGACCAAAATTGGCAGGATTTTGTTATCTACCAAAAATAAACGGCAATAGCCCAATTGCGGCCGAAGCGGTGCGGGTGTATCATATTTTCAAAGAAAACATTTGTTTATCGCCCAGACAAAAAGTTGCCATGGCCGCAATTGGAACTTTCCGAAATAAACAGAGCTTGTAAAACCCTCTGTGTATTGGTCAGCACTGTTTTCGCCATCTGCGCTTTTTAATTCACGATTCTAAGTTCCAAATGAATGCAAAACGGACTTTCTGTCTGAAGGGCGCAATGAATGGTGTGCAATATTGATTCGATTGTCAATGAAACATTAGCGGTCCCAGTATTTCCCTCTTGTTGTCACACAATAGTTAACTCCAACCGATTGAGATAGTCTTTTTGTTTTTTGGCAACACTTTCAATTCAGGGTTCATTTCCATATTTATTGCACACACAGACTTTTCATTTCTGCTGATGAAGGGAGGTGTATCTCCCGAAACATGTCCAGATCTCTTGGATTTTTATATGGCGTATTTTAACGTTGTATTTGTATTTTAATATTCTTAACGGAATGTTTCTATAAGGCGAGTTTTTATCTTAAATAGCATTATAAAATACAGAAACTTAGTTGACATCGATAAATTAAAACTTTACTTTGCATTTATATATCATGATTTTTTTAAAATAAAATTTTGCCCCAGAACCCGCACTGTAAAAAGAAGCGTACTTAGAAATGAGAATCTGAACCTACTCGATTTTCTTTATGTATGATTTCATCAGACTTATAGACATACTCAAATGCAAGTAACCGTACTTTCTCAAAAGGTTGCAATGTGATTTAATATTGCTAATCTCAGCTTCTGTTCAAACAATCGTAATGAAATCCGACAAACTTAAAATAGTCGTTCAAAAGATGCTTTTGCCCATTATTTGATGTCTTAGAACAGTGGTTCCCAAAGTGGGTTCCACGAAAAAATTTAAGGGTTCCGCGGGACAAATTTTATTTGATTAAAAAAAATAAGAATGGTGTTTAATATATTCACTTTTTCCTCGGAAAGTTTACAATCGACCCCCAAAATGTATGTAATTTTTCTTTTTGTGCAATATACCGGTGTATGAATGTTTAACCGGGATCAAACTTTCGATCCTACCAATAGATGGCCATAGTGGCATATTCCAAACTTCCTTTCCGGGTTACTGCTTTGGCAATTGTCTATGTCCCTTGGCTTCTTATAACGGCACCAGTTGATCCATGCAAAGCACGTTTTTATTTGTTTTCATCATAATCACTGACTTGTCTGCATTGCATATTCTTAAACGACATCGATTAGATGGAAAAGAAAAAATATAAGAAAAGTAAAGTATAAAAAAATAAAAAACTGTGGATTATTAAAAAAACCTAAGAAGAATCTGAAGTGGATTTAGATATGGAAATCCGCGATGGTATAAAAACACATCTGTCCAGTTTACAGCAATCACTCAGTGATTATTTTCCAAACCTAGATAATCAAGATAATTACTGGGTACAAAATCCTTTTAAAATAAAAGAAAAACCAAAAGAATTTCATTCCATGGATTATGAAAATTTGATTGAATTGAGTTCGGATTCTTTTATCCAAGAAAGTGACACTCCACAACTAAACTCAAGCCAAAAAGAAGCCAAATTTAGAACAGTTTCATTAACAATATTCTGGTCAGATGTATTCGATGAGTATCCAAATTTAGCAAAACAGGCTATTCGAATTCTATTGCCGTTTGCAACCACTTATTTGTGTGAAGCTGGGTTTTCAAAATGTGTTGCGACAAAAACCAAATATCGTAACAGACTTGATGCTGCACCAGATATGCGAGTTCAGTTATCAAACCTAACGCCCAATTTTAAGAGAAGCATGGAATCAAAGAAACAGGTGCATTCTTCACATTAAAGATTTTCCATTTATTTTAGTTTATGTTTTGTATTTTTATTAATTATTTCTATGATGAATTTTTTTTTTTGAGTTTTGCTTAATTCAAATAATACCAAAATAATACTTGTTTCATTTAATATCAGATATTAAATTTTGAAAAGTCGTTGATTAAAAAATATTCAGGGTTCCGCGATCATTGGCAACACATTTTGGGGTTCCACGACCAAAATAGTTTGAGAACCACTGTCTTAGAAAATAGAAACTGAGTTATTACAACTCAATTATCTTACTTCCCATTCTTTGGCACCTTTTTAAAATTTCTTCTGTTTATAACTTTTTCACGTCGTCCTGGTAGTGCAACGGATAAGGCGGGGAATGCGGTGCTTGAGGATCTGGGTTCGATTCCCGGTAAGACTTGGTTGCACTTGTTGTATTTATTGAAAGTGATTTATGTAGGCAGTTTATGTGGGCAAGCAACAACTCATTTATGAGTACCTCTTTCAAAATTGAAACACATGTATTCGGAGCAATGATAAGGATCGAATTGAGTACATTTTACTATTTTTAAGTACCTATTGTTAACAGTGTACTGTTGAATTTGAAGGTATATGCCTTTACCTCTTCGAGCATGGATCCCTCATAGTAAATAATTCATAAGGTTATAATATCGCTGACATCAAAGTGAGGCCAACATGTATGGCCTCAGACACGTGGTTTATTACGTCATCCATTCATAAAAATATCCTGTACTTCGTGAAGTAACACATTTACTATTATTTCTTAATCACAAGTCAGTCGCGAACGTTTTTTTCATTCATAAATTTTGAAAGGAAGTCACGTGTCTGGTGCCATCAGGTCTGAGATGTTTGCATCACGATGATGACGTCATATTCGCTCTACCACAGTCCATTCATGCTCGAAGTTTAACCCTGCGACCTTACCGATAGAGACAGTCTACCTCTTTTTGTTTTTAGATTTAAGAAACTATTTTTATAACTATACAATCCTAACTATATTGTGAATAACTGCAAAACGTTAAGTTTCGAACACCTTTATACACCAGTTTATTTATTTTTACTAGCCGTTTCGTCAATATTGATATAAGCTCCAATATTATTTGTTTATGCACGATTGTTTTTCAATAAATAAAAGAAGCATTTCTAAAAACAGAACCATTGGTGGTCCCACCGTAAAGTTTGGATCTTCTGGGTTCAAAATAAATATCGAGAAATTCACAGTTGACACAAGCGTTTCTAGAACAAATAAATACAGTTGTTAAAACAATATCTCAGATATTTACCGATGCATGAATGAAAGATACATTCTATTTTCCTGATATTGTGTTTTGAATATATTTGTTTAGAACTTTCGCTGGATTTATGACCTTTTTCAAGTCGCAAACTTACTCAGAACAAGGAATTTCCAGGTGCTGTTGTTGATTTTAATTTTTGGACAGCATTTGTTTAAAATCCGATAAAGAAAACTGTAAACTAACAATCAAGGATTTAGTTATTCTTAAAATATTGGTATTCTTATTTTCTTTGTTTCTGTAAAAACTTATATAATAACCAATGTCCTGTATCGTGATAACAATGAGATTTGGAGGGGAGCTGGGACAGTCAATCGCACCAGCAATAAACAGGGATATTTTATCACTGGCAATGGGGATTTTCATACTGACTTTTAGGGCGTCTGTTAACAGGGCTCACATGTATGAATGACAGGAAATCCCGCTGCCCGAGACAAGAGCGAAAAACCGGGGTTGTCCCGTCTGGTAACCCTATTTATTGCTCAAAGTAGAATCAGCCTATGGAGATACATGACATTCCATCGTGTAGAGGAAACTGCGACTCGTTGACCAGGCCAAACATAAATATAGATGAGTTAGATTTTAGTTATGTTAAACTGCTTAATAAAAATATTTTAATATAAATTTTTTACAATATATTTTTCTTAATTTTTTCCCATATAACTTTTTGTTCAATTTCTAATTTTGAATATTATCCCCAAATTTTAAAAATAATTATACAATTTTTAAATAAAATCTATATATTTAATATGTAAGACCTATTTTGTGGACCCTATTAGTGATTTGGCATATCCAATAATTATTTTTCTTGAACTGATTGTATTTTTTATTTTATTTATACTTCATAGTTTATCACTTTAAATGGTAGGTTCTGCTTAAGAATGTAATATATATATATATATCTTTATAAAGTAACATTTCTTTGTCATCATACAGTCAAAAATTAAACCGACACCTGATGTCTAATGTATGAATCATAATTTTTAAGTGCACAAGAAAAAGGCTTAATATTGTTATGAAATTTAAAACTGATACTATCCCGATTCTTTTTGAAAATCTCAAGCAATTTTCAAACAAATTGTAAAAAAAAAAATGGGGTCCCTCATACATACAAGAGGCTTTTACAGGTTATTATCTACCATGAAAAACTTTCTGTTTAAAAAGATGTATTTTGGAAATTTAATAGAACGAATCATTAATCAGCGAGTTTAAAAAAGAATTGGAGGCGCCGGGTATCGATCCCGGTACCTCTCGCATGCTAAGCGAGCGCTCTACCATCTGAGCTACGCCCCCTATGCAAAACAACTGTTATTAATACTAAATAACTATGTTAGCTACCTATATAAAATATAGAATGCTTTTTTTGAATAAATCTATTTATTCACACATAAAAACGGCTTTGAATTCCTTTTTAGAATTAAAACAAATTAATCATGTAACAAAAAACTTTATGCTCTTCAGTGTGCTGTAACTTTGTAAAATTCTTAACCTTTTCTTTTATCAGATCTTTCATATTTCTTAAAAATATACAATACTACCACACAGAACACAATTTTATTCCAGATAATTTAACAAAGAATAATAGTTAAAATACTGCAATTAAAAAAAAAGAATTTATGAAAATATGATCAAGCAAACTAAAAAAAATTAATGTCAGTAATAGTGGCGCCATCTACTGTTAAATAATGAAAAGAGTGTTATCGGCAACGTTATAAATAGTTTATGTGTTGGAAATTTCAATTCCATTTCTTTATTAAGTTTTTTTGCTTTTAAAATTCACTATTTTCATCTGCTGAGTAAAATATTCGAAATACAAAACAAACATATATCTAATTGATAAACTCTACTTTTAAAATTAAGATTTTCATATATTTTAATTCATGACCTATTCTAATATAAATAATATTTCATAAACTAGTGCTATCCTAATGTATAAACATTAAATTCGATTTACTGTTTTAATATATACTTGAGTAATATCATTTAAATAACTTAAATAAATATAATATTTAATCGGAAGATTATTATATAATGACTTTTTATGAAATATTAAAAATTATAAAGACCGAAATTTGCATCATCGTACTCCGACACTAAATCTTTGGAACAGTAGGCGAATCGAATATCTTGCACCAAAATTATTAAGAACATACCCCCCCCCCCCCTCAGTATTTTTAATTTTTTTTTACGATCACTTTATTTAGTACTTTTTTAATAACTAGAGCTAGATAACTAGATTTTTTTAATAACTATGTATGTGTGCGCATGATTTCTGTTCTAATTCAGGTATTTTTAATTTTCTTTTTGGGGGGAAGATAGAGAATATCGCACTTGGGCATCTTTCAAAAAAAAATATCCGCGTTATCCGGCATTTAACTATACAGAATTCTTAATTAACCGGACCGTAAGAAAAAATATTGTCCGATTTCGAAAATTCTTTTTTTTTATTATTCAATAGAAAAAAATCCACTTTTGCAAATCATGCAAAAAAAAATAAAAATTTGGTTGTCCGATTGTCCCATGTCTGAAAATATAGATTAACCTGACTTTTTTTTATAACACTAGGGGGCTCCGCCCCCTGCTCCGCTAACGCTCCACCAACCCCCGGAGGATTGCTACGCAATCCTCTTTAGTTTGCTTCGCAAACCAATACCGGCTTCATACACTGTAGGCAATGACAATGTGTCCTAACAACAATACTTTTTTTAGTTATATAAATTATTACTGGCAGTGCCGTCACACAAATTTATTTTTAGTATGTTGAGACAAGAAATTTCCCAACTTAACGATCCGAAATTCCGAACTTGAACGATTCAAAATTCCCAACCTAAGGACATCGGGTACCAGCTAAAGTGTTATCCTCGTTATCTGACCACTGTTAACAATATGAGGCATCGTTCCCGGGTCTTTTCTTTGAGAAAGGCCTCGAACCAAAGCGTCCTTGATGTAGTAAGTAAATACGTACCAATAACAAATCAAGGGCACTTTGCTCGAACCAACGCCAGTAGTTCAATGTGCAGCTCTAGTGTGACGTTATTTAACCAGACCATACCTACCTATTCGAAATTGCACAACACAACAGTGCTAAAAAAATTCCCAGTTCCAACTTATAAGACATTTTCAGCTTTTTTATAGGTAATATTAAACATTTCTTTCGAAAGTATTGATTTGGCGCACGCATGTTCCAATGCAGTGGTCCATTTTGAGGTTTAATTTAAGTTTCACCTTAATAAAAGTTGGGCAATTTCTAGTAGTCCGTCGCTTTCCTTTGCTAATAATATTAATTTGCCTGAGGCATAAATTTTCCCAACTCAGAGATTTTTAAAACTCGAAATTCCCAACTTTTAAGGTTTCAAGTTTACAGAGGGAGGGGGGGGGCATGCTTCCCCCCAATCTCCCCCCCCCCCCCCCATAACTGGAAAAACTCAACTGTAGAACTGCTTCAACGCAATTGTGCTCATTGAAAAGCGAAACATGTGTAAACAAACAACAGCATAAACGCGCCAAGAATAAATAGGCTTCATCGCCAACTTATATTTATATAAAGTAAGATAATTGAGAATTGGCGCTAATAATAATTCGCCGTTGGCAGCCAAATACACGTTGGCATTTTGCCAATGTTGGCATTTCCTTCCGGAGTATCTTTTAATAATATTTATAGTACTTCACATAAATAGTAACATCTAATTTATTTTTTAAGATAGAATTTCAGTATTGATACCATTCAAGAAAGAAAGATTTTACGAACATAACTATATTTTTTTAACGGGAAAAAAGTATACTTTTGAACAATTTAGAGCAGTTTTAATTTATCACTTAAAATTTTACCCGTATAATTGACGATTATTTCAGACATTTCGTCAATTATTTAAAAAATTTATAACTACAAAACTAAATCGAAATTTCACAAACGCTCTGGATCATTTGTAGCCAATAGTTTAATCTATATCCCTAATTTTTTTTTATTTTTTTGTTGAAAATTGGAAGACAAGTATCCAAAAATGTATGAATTGTTTTCAAAATTTTCTAATATCATGACTTTAACATAAAATAACGTCTAATATACTGATCGTATTGAAAAAAGAAAATATTCCTCTTATTACCCAAACATTTCTTAATAAACTGGCATAATTTCATAATTTTAGGACATTTACTTTTTGAGATGCAAGCGGAACAATGAGACAAAAAGTCGCAAATTAAAATTTTCTCGAAATATCCGACATTTTTATCCTTCTTCGCTATTTTTTATACCTATCTTAATTGACCATATCTAATTTAATTGTAAAGATAGAAATATGATCTTTATAACATCAGAAAGAAGAAGTTTTAACGAACATTAATATATTTTTTTGAATAAGAGAATATGTAATTTTAAATTACTTATAGCAATTTAGAAATCACGTTTCAAAAATGAGGGTGAAAAAACTTCAAAAAGTGGAGCGTGTTTAAATGTTTCAAAAATTTATAAATCAAAAACTAATTCGAATTTAAAAAAATGCTTACTTGGATTTCCAGTTCAAACTTATTTCTACACTCCCTAAAAAAATTGGATCTCTCCTCTTAATAGAGTTTCAGAAACTCGACGGACAAAATTAGTTGTAAGCGAAATTTTATCAACGACGACTTTAATATTAAATAACTTATAAACTAATAACAGTATTGAAACAAAAATATATTCTTCTTATTTATCAAACATTTCTTAACAAATTCACTTAATTTCGTAATTTTAGGACTTTTACATTTTGAGATACGATCTGAATAACATTGAAAGAACGGAAAATTCCCCCTAGTACTTACTTTTTCCCCCTAGGGCTTACTTTTTTTTAAAATAGAGAGAATTTCTCCGATTTTAAAATATTTTCATTGTTGAATAAAGATTGTAAAACAATGACATTTCGTTCACTTTGGCATTTATACCAACATGGATAGGGACTGTTTTGCATGTTGAGACAATATAGTTTTAATTTTTGTTTACCCGGCATTTATTAAACTGGGTCTAGGACTTAGATAAGTGGAAGCAACAACTTGAATTTCTTGATGAATAATAGAAGGGAGGAAGCCCCCTGCTAAACTAAAAACTAGGGGGGCTACGATTACAAACTTGGAAGTCTTTCGGGTCCTTTTAATCAACACAATATCACTCTAGGTCACCAATACCTAAAAAACATGCTTCCTACTCGTTTCCCCAACTAATGGCCTTATTTATTTAAATAAAAACAATTTTAAACGTTAACAGATGTTTACAGAAACACTTGTTAGGGTAAAGAAAGTTAAGAGACATCACACACTTCTGTAAAATTAAATACAAAAATGAACCACACAAGTCAGTTTTATCATGAAATTTTACTAGCACATCATTAGTTTATTCAAAATATTTACACAAATTCGTGAAAAAGACACATCGGGACAGTTGATTAACATTTAATTAACAAAACACTAGTCTACAATGATAAAATAACATTGATTTTGTCATTCACATGAAACTCCCATCCATATCAAATGTACATTACATCACAGAAAGTTTATCACATGACATGATTGCACGAACTAGTCATCATTGTCAGTTTATTTTCACATAGAACTCGTTTCAGTTGTAGACACATACATGATTTTTTTTATTTTATTAGATTTGACCAAGTATTTTGGAAAAATGTTAACTACAAATTTTATAACTTCACATAAAATATTAATTTTTACACAGAAGAAATTTGAAATAAAATTGACATGCAGTAAAAGAATATAAATTAAATAATAGAACTAATAAATTGACTAGTAAATTTTCTATAATAAATCCAAGTCATAAAAATATTGTATAATACACATTTTTTTTTTGTTTCTGATGTTTCAAGCACACATGGTAAGCACATTGAGAACATAAAAAAAAAATAAGATAAAGAAAAATCAGATATAAAAACAATTTCAATATAAATGAACATTTAAAACTAATTACGTAATTACATAATATACTGAATGACATCAATAAATTATTACAAAATTATAACATAATTATAATAAATAATTGAATAAAACATTACGTAAAATAATAATTTTATAAAATTCATAATACAATGGTACTTTTTTCACACATAAATTTAGTTGCAAACCTCCAGGGTTGCTTATAACATTCATAAATTCAGAATTACAATTCGAGTAGTCCGGTTGAAACTGGTTTAGAAAACGAGCTCTACAGAACAATTAGTGAGTACAACAGCTCCATTTAATTCTTGAATGTTTAGTCATTTGAAATGAGCACAAATCTCTTTTCAGTTGTGAGGGTGAATTTAAGACACTGGTCACAGTTACATACAATAAGTATTGTTCACGATCAAATGAAACTTGAACGAAAGGGTTCGTCCAAGATGTGCACAGCCGGTTCCTTTTGTTTCAAAACCCTGTGAACCAATTCTGGAATTGTTATTCATTTTCAGTCAAATCATCTACAGCAATTGTATTATTTTGTATGATAAATTGGACGCTAAAAGATTTAGTAATTTAGTTAAACTGATATTTTTAGATTTCTTTTATAATATTATTAGCTGAGGGGGAAAGATGTAAAAAAAAAAGTATACGATACACATCTTTTGCTAATTTTTGTTTCAACGCAATATTACAATTAACAAGGTTGCAATATGATGGGATACAAGATTATATTAGAAGTAAAATAGCCATCCATAAAAAATATGTTTGCCAATTTGTGATTGTAACATATACTTTTATAGATAGATTGCTCCACCTCAGATATATAGTCATTTGAAAATTCAAAAAAAAAAAATACAATACTTCGAACATGGCTAACACTATATCTATTACAAGAGCTTCACTGATAAATTTTAGAGCGGTCCATAAAGACACAAAAAAAAAATATTAAAAAATTATTCCCTTTGCTTCTGAGCAACATTTAAGAGTACAACAACAAATAATGGTAGAAAAATGACATCACACAATACAAAAAATTTGTTCACGTTCTAAATTGGGTCAACACTTAAATCTACTGTAGTTACCTTATTTTCCAAATATTCTGCAGTAACAGTTCAAATCCTTTAAGTTTGCTAAAATCATCCAAACTTGTTATTGTATCTATTTAGAAAAAGGAATGCCATACTACTGCCTGAATTTATTTATTAAGTCCAATTAATTGTTTTATGTAAAATAAATTTATATAAAAAAATATCATGTATTGATATCAATAAAAATACTTTTATAAATTGTTATGCCTTTACTTAAACTTTCACATTAAAATCTGTATCTAACCACCTAAGGCATGTGGTCACTGTTTTAAGACTGACAACTTTATTAAAGAAAATCAAAGATGTTTAAATTTAATAAAGAAACCCATTAAAGTATCGTATTCATAAAAATTAACTCATTTAAGATATTGAGTATCGAGACATTTTTAACTTATGAGAATTAGTACTTTCATTCATTGAGACAGAAAATAAAATAGATGGCCACAAATGAAATAAAATACAACTGAGCTAATTATGCCAATTCTTTAGAACATACAAAATTCTCGCTTTCGATTTTCCACGATGATCCCAGATTTTTACGACGCCACAACAGCAACCTTATCACCGCTGCTAAAGCACTCTGCTTGTTTGTTCACGAACATGTCTATGGATTACAAATACCGAGATGATAAGCTTCAGTAGAAAGATGGGGTAAAAGATTCAACAGTTTGTGGTCTGTGTGACATAGTGGTCGAGACTGAATACGGGATAGGCAAGCGTCGTCTTGAGCGTGTCGTTGTGCTCCTCCAGAGAGGTCTGTGCGTAGTGGAGCACCAGGCTCTTGAGGTTGGGGTGGACGTTATAGGGTTCGGCGAATCCAAAACCTCGTTCCGTTTTGTAGATGAGGCAGTGTCCCACTTTGCCGTCCGCACTGCAAGAGCAAAATAAGGGTAAATTGGTGGTAATCACATTTGCTAAATATGCATTGGGAAATCTAGCAGGGTTTGTACTCATTTTCAAAAATAAAAAATAAAGTTTCTAAGGAGATTAAAAACAATTTATAAGGACTTTATTTTTTAATTCAATCAAATTTGTATACATTTGTAACAAAAAGTTAGCTCTAAAGTTGCAAATAGGCTCATTAGTATAAAAAACACATTCAAATATATATACAAGGTGCGTTCCATAAGTAATGCGACTAATTTTTTCCAGACACGACTATACACCGCAGTGCTTTCTAACCTGCTGGGTTAGGTGGAGGGGTTTATTAGCTTCATAACGAACTCATTCTCACTCGGATCCGAGCTATCAAAAGGTCAGGACATGCGTTTTTGTGAAGCATGTTTTGATCTTAATGTAACACGGCGCGATCGATGGAGCAACGTTACGATATCAAATTTTGCGTTCAACTTGGGAAGCCCGCCACCGAAACGTTTCTATTAATTCAGCAGGCCTTTGGAAGTGATAGCTTGTCCAAATCACAAGTTCACGGATGGCACAAGTCGTTCAAGGAGGCATGATAAAGTCCAGTATCAAAACAATGCTCATTTGTCTTCTTTGATGTCAAAAGCATTGTCCAACACGAATTCGTACCTACCGGGACCACTGTGAACGCACCTTTTTACTTGGAAGTGCTCAAAAGGCTGAAAAGAAGGGTCTCGCACAGCCGAAGTGATATCAAGGACGCATGGAAACTTCATCATGAACGCGCCAAGCCACAGCGCCTTCGTTGTCAACGATTTCTTGGCCAGGACCCATACCCCACTGGTTCCCCAGCCTCCCTACAGTTCTGACCTGGCTCCCCCAGACTTTGTTTTGTTTCCTCGCCTAAAAGGGAAACATTGGGACACGATTGAAAACATCCAGGCTCATGTACATCGGCTCTAAAGGACCTCCCGGAGAAGGCCTTACAGGATGCCTTCCAGCCTTGGAAACACCGCCTTCATAAATGTATCGACGCAAGAGGGTGCTATTTTGAAGATTTTTAAGTAATTGTACGAATATGTCCAATAAATTATTTTTTATGAATTTGGTCGCATTACTTATGGAACGCACCATGTATATACAGTGCTTGATTTCCAGAAATCGAGGTGCCGGAATGGTAACCTTCTGTGGGATGCGGGAGTGCAATGCATCAGCCATCACACCACAAACAAGTCTGGAATCGTAATTTTTTTTCCTATTGAGAGGTACCTGAACGCCGTTCCACCTTAAATCGAGCCTTGTATATATATATATAAAAGGGAAATAGGTGCAATCAGCTAAAAGCTATTAAGTGCAAAAAAAGCCATGGGTTTTATACTCAGTTACAAAGTTATGTTTGAATTGTTTAAATCACATTAAGATACATTTTTAATAGAAGTTTAGTAAAATTATTTAAATTATGGTTATTTTTAAGGACTTTCTAAGAGTCCTTGAAAACCGGTTGGACAAAAATAAGGTGTTTCTAAGGACCTACGAACCCTGTTTAGGATTTGGTAAAGAAAGGGTTTAATTTATACAAATCTGGTTTAAAGGTATCATTACCATTTTTCAACTAAATGTTATTGATTAATAAAGATTTAAAATATAATAACTTATAAAACTCAAAATTGTATTATTTGGAAAATATCTTTGAAATCTTAAAAATTTAATATGGTTTTCCAACCCAAAATCATCTTGCTACAGAGAGTATTTATTTAATATGTCCCTCTCTTTTTCATTTGTTTATACATGATCTCCCACACGTTACACAATGTAAAATTAGCTTTACTCCCTTCTCACTCTTATTCCAAGTACATATCAAATTGCATACATCAATATCAACTACAGATGACACAGTATAGGTCAGCTCTAATGCAAAAATTGTACATTAAACAAAAAAAAAGTCAGTTAAAAAATAAAACTGATCCATAAAGTAAGGCTATACGTACACAATGGAAAGTGCGTATTGTCCTTGCATCTTGCTGTTTCTTATGAGAAAGGTCCCGTCGGGTTTCCCCGTCAAGATCCGAATCGCTTCGTTCCTCGACATGTCTTGGAGGAACCACAGGGTCTCGTTATGGTGAGGGAGGGTTTCATCGTCTTGCATGAAAGCACTTTCTCTAAAATTTCAAACGAATAACAACATGAGTGAATATTTGTATACATGATATACCTATAATAAACATAATTATAATCAATCTGCAAATAATTAAAAAAAATTCATCCTTGGAAGCCAGTGGTTCTCTCAGCCTTTTATCTCCTGGATAAAACTCTTCATTTACGAGAACACCCTTCTCTCATCACCCTTCTCAATCACACATGTACACACAAAAAGTTTGTTGTTGTTAGGCAGTAATGTTCTTAAGGTAGCTGGTAAATTAATCAAACGACTCAAATTGATGATACCTACAGGTTTTTATATTCGATTTTATACATTAGATTTATTATGTTTTGAGCCATTACTAATATTATTTTCACGTACCCCCAACCAGACTGCCACGTACCCCATGTGGTACATGTACTCCAAGTGGTACACGTACCCCAGGTTGAGAACCCTTGCTTTAAGCAATTGAGAAAAATAAAGAAATTATAAAGTTGTTTTCCCAGTCAGGGAGTTTAATATATATTTCGAATATATATATTTCATATTTAAAAAAATTATTATTTTAGTCGGTACAGCTTTAAACAAATACCTTAACACTTTAGATTTAAATAATGCAAAATACTTTTATGAATTTTAAATTTACTGCAAAACTAAAGATCCACAGTCGACTACAGACTAAAAGGTTAATACTAGCTACATAATTTTGCATTAAAATGCTATAAACAAATTAGATACAATCAGTTTATTATGGAAAAATTAGACAATTTCAAATAACTCATTTTCAAACTTTTAACAGCAGAAAAGTTAACAGGCGTCTGAAACGTTCAATAATATGTTTTTAATATAAAGAGAAAAATGGGCAAAAACATAATTAATCTCACCTCATTATATCCCTAGCTTCTGCACAGGAATCTTGTAGCAATTTAAAAACTCGGTCTTTCTTTACCCCCTTTGCATACAGCATCCTACAAAACAATATTACGTAGATTAGAAAAGCAATACTTTATAAATCAATCATTCGCGCATAATATACAAAGTAAAGTTTAATTGGTATATTAATAAATATACAAAATACTAAAAACAAATGAGTATTTTCACTATTCATTAATGAGTGTCATACTATTGCACTACAAAACACATTTCAACAAAAAGTCATGAAATAAAAAAACATGGCTTTGGTACAAAAGTCATTGCATCTACTTTTAATGTGATCTATGATTTGATAAATGTAACTATAAATGGTTTTTATTCTGGTAATTCTATAAAAGTAAAAATAAGTTAGCATATTAAATTTCAATCTGAAATCTTGTAAGTAAAAATATTTTAAAAACGAAATAAGAGATTAATTAAGCAAATATTTCAAATCCCTTTCATTTTAACTATTCATTGTTTGTTTAAAATTTCACAATTTAAAATATTCCAAATGTCACTTCTGTAACAACTACTGAAACTTAGTTACTAACTTATAGTTTTTGTGTTTTTTTATAAACTGCCCTTAGAATCAATATCACTTTTTTTTTTGTTAAAGTTTAAAGATAACCTCCGAAGTTTATCCTTAAAACATTGGATTTACAAGTTTTAAAATAAATTAAATAAGTGGGAATGTACAAAAAGACACTAAAAATAAGTGGGAATGTACAAAAAGACACTAAAAATAAGTGGGAATGTACAAAAAGACACTAAAAATAAGTGGGAATGTACAAAAAAGACACTAACGCTTGAAAGTCCTCTCGCTGTTTGTAAAGCCTCATGATTTCTGGTTTTAAGGTGTTCATTTCTCTGTCTAAGGATCTGTGAAATGCAGCTTGATGCTTCAACTCCATGTCCAACTGCTTCTTGCTCTCTTCCAAAATCTGTAAGCGGGATTTCAGAAGCTCGTAATTTTCCATGAGTCTGAAAATGAATAAAAAATGCATTGTTATATTTTTACAATATCAAAAAGGGATTAATGAAAACCTCAGTGACAAATCAACAGTCATTAGTAACGCAATTTTTAAAGCTGCACATTTTCAAAGGTCAAAGTTAAGACTATAACTGCCAAGCATTTCCAGTTTTCACAATTTTTAAATCTAGACTATAACTATGTGTGAAAATGATTAATGGTTTTACCCACTATTATTGAATCCTATAAAAAAGAGCACACTACATATAAATACCCAACTCTAAAAATAACTGGTTGGTTGAATAAATGCAACATTAGAGTTAAACGATGAACGGTTCAGGATCTATCTGGACAAGCAAACACAGCATTATTATTTAGAACCATCGTAAAATGGCGAGAACCCGAGTTGGCACCATACTCTCAAATGCTCAACATCATCATGAGGAAAGTGAGGACATTAGAGACACAACAAGACTTAATATGGCCATCATTAAAAGAGTTTTCAATTGGCTGATCCTCCAAGATTAGATTGGTTCAAGATTGATCCTCAGATTGGCTCAAGATCCTCCAATTCTGAGTGCAGTGAGAACTGTTATCAGTAGCCACAGCAATTGGTTAAGAATAAAGAAACTTGATTATTTGTTAGCTTTACACTTTAACAGTGCAAAGAAAACAATGTAAATGAATTCTTAAAAATATTGTAGTGCATAAAATAATTTATTGACAATTCCCCAACATTTTATTCAATTATTAGTTTTTTGGAACCTAATTTTGCTTGTTTTTAGGCAATTAGAAACTTTAACAAAAGAAAACATTTTCTAAATAATAAAAATAAAATAACCTGAATTTGATAAAACAAAATATACTAACACATAAAATAGGAATATTTAATCAATTATTAATTGCCTATAGAAATAACCACAAAATTTATAATTTAAACATAAGGCCAGTAGAAAGAGACTTACGGCTGAATTTCACATGGAGCTGCACCTTTAAGATTGTCTTCTAGTAAATTAATTTGTTCTTCAAAGACAGCTAAAGTTGCAACAAATGCATCTTGGGCTTGTTTTTTTAACTGGACATCTTGAAAAGTTTTGCTGTAATCTTCATAGAACTGGTCATACAGTTTAGTTTTCTGTAAATACTCTTGGTTGATTTTCATTAACTTTTCCCCGACTTTTTCGACGTCGCTTGACTCGTCCTCGTCTAATCCAGTCTACAAATAAAGTAAATAAATAATTTTTATTTGTTTAAAACACTTATTTGAATAATATTTGTTAGAACATAAGAATTAGAACTTGGAGAAAATATTAAAAAAATACATTTTAGTTAGTTAACACTCACACTTGAAATAGTAAAACCTCCAAAAAGTATTAAAATAGTATATATTTTTTATTGAATACTTGTTAATGCAGAATAAGAAGAGTATAAATTACAAAACAAAATTACTTTAATGGCAGAAAATATCAAATCTTTCAATTTTTTTAAAGCATTATGAAATTTATTTTAAGTTGATATCACAGCTCAATAATAGTACTAAAGTAATGTTCATATTTTCAACAAAAGTAAAAATAGTATTTCAGAATAATTTTAAGTATTCATTCGTTGAATAGATGGAGATAGTATTCAATGTAATTTAAAAGAATAAGGATAAACAAAATGAGCCATCTAGTTTCAAAATCAGATAGATCCATTTTTATACATTTTACAGGAGATGTCAAAAACGATCCGACGTCCAGGTACTTTTGGATCTAAAGTCCAATTTTAGACTGGAGTCTGACACTTTTGGTCAATACCGCATTGCAAGGAGATGTAGTATATTAAAAACTTGTATTAAACAAAAAATAGCAAAAAATGTGGTTTTATTTGGTTTTCAAAATAGGCAGCTCACATAAGGTTAAAGTTTCCTGAAGATTGTTAAAAACTTGCAAAATGATATACATGGGGAGAAGACAAGCAATATTTTTATCCATTAAAATTGTACAGGGTGGCAACAACCTTCAGGAAAAAAAGTTCCCTGATATTTTCCTGATGGTGCCGCAAAAGTTTCACAATTACATTAAGAAATGTTGCATTACATGCTTTGTATGGAAACAAAGTATCTACACTACGATAATACTATAAATATATTGCATTATAAATGAAAAATAAGCAATACTTATTGACAGTTAAAATAATAATTTATGGATACAACAAAATAGTAAATAAACATGTTCCCTGGAAGCAGATAATGCAAAAAAGCAAATTTTTTCAAATTATTTCTTTTATAGATAATTTTAAATATTCTATATGCTTCATATTTCCAATTCCAATCTTCAATAAATCCCATATTCATTAGCCCCTCACATGTTGCTTACAATTCAAGGTCCAACACACTTTGCTTTTGCTTAGCTCCAGCAGTGGTTCACGTTTTTACAAAATAAAAATATGAAAATGCGCATAACCGTGTTTTTTTAAAATTATTTTTCAGAACTAAAAGGAAATATTGACAACTAAATTACCCAGAATGGAGGGCATAAAAGACTTGCCGTTTTAATGATCCTAATTTGAAAATTTACCTGATTTTTTGTGACATTTTGAAAAATTCCTTGACTTTCCCTGATATTTCCAGAATAAAAATGTCCATGATAATTCCCTGATTTTCCAGGTTATGTTGCCACCCTGTTGTACCTTATTAAAATTACATTCCAGTTAATATTAACCAAGGCACAATCAGTATAAAAAGTCATTGATACTTACAGGATGTGTCCTTGAAACTGGGTTGAGTAATTTAACATCCAATGTGCGATTGTATTGAGCAAGAGATACGTTGTGGTAATAGTTGATTAACTCCACAACAGAGTTGAACATCAGGGGCTCTGTGAAACCATATTTTCCATTGCGTTGGCATATTTTTATTAGTTTGTTACTGCCCCCTTTCCTGAAAAACCAAATATTATAGTTAGTGGTAAGAAGTATCAAGCAACATAAGATCTGGTTTATGCAATTTTGGAAAATAATTTTCCAAACCTCAGATATTGTTTTCAAGAAAAAAAAATACTTTATCTAAGATATTAAAAAGCTGAGGTGCTATTACTCTCTATCAAGGATCATGCATCAATAGTTTGTTTATGTTATTATTTTATAAAACAAAAAAGAAATCAACTTCAAATGTGTACATTGCTTAAAAACTAACTTCTCTATTTGCTGAAATTGGCTACTTGGATATTAGTGTATAATGGAAATTTGAATATATTTAGCACTTTTCAAAGAATATAAAATTTTGTGTTAATTATTAGATTATTAGACTGAGTAAATTATTAGATTACCGAAAAATTTATAAATAAAATTTTCTCGATTATTAACCCTCTCTTCTTGAAAAGAGGATCTCATTAGGTTCTCAAACATTTGGAAATGACCCAAATTCTTTTTAGTACTGTTAGCGATTTCCTACACCCTTGAAAAGTTTGATAAAGGAAGACCACCTAATTAGGGTGCAAAGCAAAGTTATCCTTTACACGAGATAAATTTCAATGCAAGAGTTCTCTGAAAAGGTCAATTCCTTTTTTATATACGTAGTTGACAAACAAAATGCTGTATTTGAATTAATAAGTGTTGTGTCACAGGGTTATAGTGACATCTTTTTGGGAAGTGAGCAGCAAGAATCCCAAACTAGCTGATATTGTCACATCGGACAAAATGCTTGCTTTGTTCTCAACCCAACACTCTTGAGACAGAGAGGGAATACTGTAGGAAGTCGTTCGGCCGACTCTCTTGTATTCTGCATGTAAAGTTGTTTCAGCCGATACAGTATGAAAAAAGTTATGGAAATTTTCTACATGCCACATCTTCAAACAAATGTAAGGGGATTCCATGTCTTCAATTTAAAAACATGTTTTAAACATGCTTGCATATATACAAAAAGGAACCACAAAGCCGACTCTGAACGAACCTTAATGTGAGAGTGTATTCTCCGGATCCCTTGTTGGAAGCGTCTCTAACCACAAATGTGCCGTCTGGGGTGTCCTTCAGTTTCTCATTCACTTCTTCCCTGTATATTAAAAAGTAAAAATTCAGCAAAATGTCTAATATACATATGATTTATATGGGACTGTCCATAAAAATACAAAAAGATTGCCACTTAAAATAAAATTCCTAGACTTTTTCCCACATAATTTCCAATTCCATTAAAAACAGTAGTTATTTTCACACATTAGTATCAAAGTAACTGTAATAAATAAATTAAAGTTTTCTATTTTCGGAAAAATGCATTTTCCATCACAAATGCACTTTTGTGGAGAAATTGACAAAACAAAGTGTCGTTTTTTGCTTTCATCAATTTGATTTTTTATGACCAAAATTACAGAAAGCTTGCCATTGAAATGCAGATTTTGTTTCCATCAATAGCCCCTGCTGATAAATAAGTATCTGACAAATGAAATCAAAGTGGAAAATAATTATATAAGCAAATTAAATTGGGATTAAATTTGTAAAGAGATCTTCTAATCTTAAAGTCGAGAAAATTGTTGTGCAAAGTTCAGGAAAATCTGTTTTTGCAAATACAGATTCCTCAACATAAAGCAAAGAACTTCCACAGAAAACAATATATATTTTTTAAATAGTAAACAGTTTGAGGCAGTAGGGGTAGTGAATTTCCCATAAATGTAAAAGAGGGCAATATTTTCATGGAAAAAGATAAGACATATCCAAGAATGGACACTGTATTCAGTTTTAAATTTGTTCAGAAATCATTTAAGTTTTGCAAGCTATCGAACATCAAAATAGTGGTAAACATACCGAGTGATATCACCCCAGTACCATTCAGCCTCTGCCAGACTCTTTGGTCCCTCTACAGGTCGTTGCGGAATGCTGCCGCCATTGTTTGGAGACATGTTTATCAAACCTCCGTGCACCACAGAATCGGAGAACGGTGGGCTCACCTTTGATATGCGCCGAGGTGGTAATGCTGAAAGAAATATTTAACAAAACTGCTTAATATGCGAGTTTTAAAACAAAGATGCAGACTTCAATAGTAATCATTAAACAGGGTTGAACTCTTTTATAGGAATTAAGGTCTTGTTTGTATAGTGAGTAATAAGTATTATAAAACAAATTACGTAACTCTGGGTATAAGGTATTTCTAAATTATTTTTAGCAACATTAAAATTAATGTTACAAACTTTTAATACACAATAGACCCCTGATATAGCGACTCCTTTAGGACCAATAGGAGATGGTCAATATAATTAAAGGTCATTGTAATTACATGTAAACTAATCAACCAATTAGAACCTTCATTAGCGGTCCTTAGAAAAAAGAGGTCACCATATCAAAGGGTCATTGTGGCCTTCAGGGGGTTTATCGTAATAACAATAAATATTTTAAATCTATAAATAGTTACATCTTCCAAAACAAAATATATGCAAGTGCAAAAAATATAAACAAGTTTAATATGTTTTGATTCCAAATTTTATTCTTAAGAAGACTTTTAAGTAATAAGGTTAATCTCAAATAGTTTTAGAGATAAAATTCTGAATTAACCCCCGCCCCACAAACTATAGGTTTGAAAAATTCTTAGAACACTGGAGTTTTTAAAACCCTTTGAAAAAAAATTTATCTTTAACTAATTTATATACCTAAGCAATTCTATACATAAAAAATTTATAAGTTACTTACAAAGGAATACACAAATCTTGCATAAGTGTAAAAATTTAGCAACACTGTTTATCATTTTAACATGAATAAAGATCTAACCTGGTGCGGAATCAAAAGTAGGCATGTGCTCTCCCCACTTTCCTTTCAAAAGCAACAGTTCCACCACCCTGATATGGGCTTCGGTATTGTAAACAATTTGTCTGAAAAGATAAACAAATTCCACATTAATCTCACCCTGTTAAATGCCATTTGTTAGAACAGGTTCAACATAGGGGGATATAAAATTGGTTCAGGGTACATAAGGGAAAGAACTATGCATTTACTTAATCTTTAAACATGTATACACTCAAAGAGAGGAGGACTAGAGGAAACCTTATTTGGCTATTCAAATTTACCAAATTACATGTCGTTGAAAGCCTGAAGTTTAATACAACCAAAGGGGCTAGTACAAGTTATGCAAATCACAACATAATCAAGAAGGTAGGAAAGCATTATTTTTATAATATGCTATTAACAGACACAATCGCAGTATCAGAAAAGCTATGTCATCCATCGCAGATTTTGGACAAAAGGCTGGAGACATTTTTCAGGTGTCTTTTTAGTACTTTTTAATGGCTGTCAAACTTTATAAAATAATCTGCATATTCTTCTTAAGCTTTAATAACAATTTATACCATATATTTGTGCTATACTATAGTAATGTACACTTTCTTCAATCTGAAAATCTTATACTTCAGAAGTTAAGCAACAAATTTTTTTATGTAATTTGAAGTTATAATACATTTTTTAATTATTTCAATTATAAAATAAGCAGAGGTTCTGTCTTTGACATAACAAAATATGTGCTGCACCCGTGAAAATTCTTTAAAATAGGTTATTGAAAATTCTTAGGATAACAGATATTTTTATACAGGGCTATATATTGATACTCAGGGCTTGATCTGAGGAGGAACACGGCAATACAGCATTCCTGTACCTCTCTTTAGAAAAAAAAAATGATAGTTAAAAATAAAAATATTTATTTAATTACATATTATTACTGTGTTGTTAGTGAATGGGCTTGGCCTACAACTTGTTACACTTCAGGTAAAAGCTGAAAAAAATAAAGGAAATAAAGGTAAAAATTGAAGGTTTGACTCATCGTCCATAGTCTGAAATTTGGAATTAAGTGAAATGTTCAAGTTTTTGTATAACCAAAGCTTTCTTTATTTCAAGCTAAGAATTTAGAATACCTCCCTACCCCACAGAAGATGACAGTTCCGGCACCTCTATTGCTAGCAATCGAGTACTGTCGATACTTATGTAAAAAATTACTTACAAGAAATTTTATTTTGAAAATAATGTTGCAGACAAATGAAAAAAATTCTGCTACTTGGGAGACAAAGGAAATAACTTTCCTCAACAGGTGGAAAATTCTCCAGGAATAGGTAGTTTAATCAGACAATTGAATCAACATTAAGAGATTATTAGAATGTATTAAACAGAACCAATATTACATGGTTTAAAGCCTGCAGTTAGTCGTAATTATTTATATAAATGCTATTTAAGGTGGTTACTATTTTAATATGGGGTTAGGAGACGCATTCAAAGAGACTCACACTATCCTCTCCCAGGGGGGTCGGAGCAGGATGTGGCAGAGCACCTGGATGAGGATGGTGGGGGACTCCCGGATGCCCCTGGAGTACTGGAGGCGGCACACACGGCAGAAGTGCGCCATCAGCGTCTGAAGGGTGGACTTGTGGTGGATGGGGAGCTGGTGCACAAGCTGCTCCAGGGCTTGCACGCACTGCTCATCGTTCTGGATCTCTGAAAGGAAAGCAATAATTTGTAAGGACTTGTTGTAGTTAACATGCTTAAAAATTATTTTATTGATTAATTGATTGGGGTTTAGGGTGACATTTTGTGTATTAACGTCAGATTAAAGTAACTCAGAAGGAAATTTCAGGATTGGCAAACAATATTAAGATCACAATTAAATGGTTTGTGGTTTTGAGTAATTCACGTTGCACTAGAGCTGCACAGTGGGCTATTGGCGACGGTTCGGGGCCTATCTCGAAGGAAAGGCCCGGTAATGATGCCTCGTATTTTTGAACCATGGTCAGATGACGAGGACAACACCTGAGCTGGCACCCAACACCTTCAATAGACCTCGGGACTTTGGACCCAGATCAGATTTATCGTGCACCAGTCCCGTACACACACTGTTAATTTTTTGTAGATGTTCTGGACGACCATTCTAGAATTTCAGTAGCGAAGTTGGCAACCCTCCGATCGCAACATCACTACTTTTTACTATTCTTTAGTCTAGTCCATTGCAAGGTTTTGAACCCTTGGATTCCCAGCTGTCGCCTTAATCCACTCGGCCACGGAGGCCTCTGGGGTTCAGAGTGAAAGTTTTTGTATTAACGTCAGATTAGAGTAACTCAGTGGGATATATCAGGGTTGGCAATCAATATTAAAATAAAAATTAAATGACTTTCTAGAAGAATTTTTATAAAAAAAATTCCGGATTGAGAATTACTTGTAAAAATAACTGATTTTTTTATACATATTAATATTAAAGGCTAGACTAAGACTTTATAGATTAATATGAAAGTTATACTACTGTGATAGTTAGAATTGAAATTAGTTTTATGTGGAGTACTTATTTGTATGTGCATGTTTTTATATTTATATTGCTGGGCAACCTGTTAAAGTATACACTTTAAAAGAAATTGAATCATCAGGACTCAAACACATAAGCTATTGTTTTGAATTAATGTGCATTATCGACTAAGCTGCAAAGGTAGGTTCTATCTAGATTTTGGAAATATTTTTTTTAATGTTTCATTGTACAAAATATCTATAATTGTTAAAGTCATTTAAAAAAACTTAATAGAATTTTATAAATCCAAGCTTTAGGTGCACATCATGAGAATCAATAGTACTGATATATATAAATTTTCAGCTTTTTATTTATCAGTGGAAGTAGGTATTTTGCGATCAACGGACAGACTCTTTTATTATTATAGATAAAAGCGAGATGTTGAAAAAGGGATACAAGTACGTTGAGTGGATTGTTTTATAAAAAAAAAAACATGGCTAAACAATAAATCATTTAAAAATATATAAAAATTTGAAACCATGAAGCATAACTACTTCTCAACTACATTCCCAAAAATTTCAAGAAATTCAAACTTGAATAAAATTACTAAGTTTACTAATTACTATATATGTCCATTAAAAAAATTCTATGGCTTAATAAAAATCATCATTGTAATTTTACTTAATTTTTTTTAAAAAAAACTGCTCATTTATTATAAAATAAATATGCTGTTTATCAAGTTGTATTACAAAAATACTTTTTTTATTTTTCTTTGAAATGATATAGAAAAAGGTGCTTGTATTATAAATTTATTATACTTACTCGCTGTTTCGATGAATTTATCATAAAACTGAACAGGAAACACAGGATTTGGGAGTTCCCTCAGATACTTCTTTAAGGCACTGGCAATACAATGTAATTCATAACTGGCTAAATTTGTGCGTTCTACATCTTCGCTCAGCTTCTGTCGGAGCTCTGCCACAACGTCACTTGGGGCAGATGTCCTGTACACCCTATACAGGTCCACATCTGTTTAGAAAAGAAAAACATTTATATAAATATATACTCTTATATTATATTTAATTTTTTTTGTTTGTATTTTCAGGACCATTAGGCCATTAAACATGGATAAAAACAATGATTGTAAAAGAATATGCACTGTTTGGAGGATATCTAAAAATAAGCAGAATGGATAAAGGATAAGAAATTCATATTAATTGAAATACAAACATTATTCGCAGAGTTCCTATATATATTTTGTTTTAGGGTTGCAGTAGTAATCCAACATCACAATTTTTTTAATTTCATTTATGTACAACCGTACAAAATGTGTGCAAATACACAAGATTATTGAGAATTAATAAAACCAGAAAATCTCTTAAAATTGCTAAGAAATTATCACATGTTCAGACTCTTTTAATATGAAAAAGTTGTTAAAATATCAAATAATGGAAAGAAACTGAATTCAAGTTTGTGAAGGACAAGCTTTTTTCGGTCAAAATTGAGATTATAAATGCAGTTCAGAGAGAAGTTGAAAGTAAGTGAATGTAACAAAATGTCTTACTATTCATGGCGGCTCCTCTTCCTTCTATTTCGCAAATGCATCGGATGACTAGGAGTGGGGCACTCTGAACAGATGGCAAGAATTGGCAGCTGAGGTCCTTCCCAAATATGGCTGAAATAAGGAGAAACTCAAATCAATTACTCTCTCCAAATGGCAAACATTCCATACACTAGTATTTCATACATTCATATATACATGAGTCACGAAATGAACACATACGTTTTTATATGCCACTAAAAATACTGACTTTGCCCATCAATGTTTGGTGACCCATTTACAAGCATAGCTTCAAGGTCAATAGTGTCACTTTATAAAGGCAAAAGTTAAATTCGGGGCTGCAACTTTAATTATATATTAAAATACAAATTCCTGGACTTCACGCTAAGAATAAATTAATCTTGAGAAGTAGGAGAAAAAATAACTGATATTTTTTCTCACATTAATATTAATCAAATTATCAAAATATATCCAAGGAAAAATCATATAGAAAATCAAAAATTTTACAAATTAATAATTTCATGAGGAAAAGGAAATGTTAATCACAATGAAAATAACAGTAAATGGTGCATTAATTTAAATTTTTTAGAAAAATTACAATAATTTTCCTGAAAAAATTTTCATTTTCCTTTCATTCTCTGCAAATTATTTGTTTAAATATTGATTTGACAATTTACTTGTTTCACCTCTTTATTTGAGCATTTTAATTATGCAAATATTTTATATGCACAATACTTCACTTGAACAACAACAAGTTATTTGTAAAATGCTTGTAGACTGATTCTATTTCAAATTATAGCTTTATATTACTACTATTTTCTCACTAAATCACAATTTAATAGTACATTATAATGTTGATTCAAATTAATTCTTGAAAACCCAAATCTAAAAATCTGAAACTTTAATAAAAATTTTAAAAACAATTCTTATAGCATTACAAATTTCAGACATTTTAACTTATTACACAACAGATCGCCAAGAACACAAACAAATAAAAATAAATATTATATTTGAATAGTCCCATGATGATTACACAGCTGCGATCTCATTCTAGAAAACTGATGACTAAAAAAAATTGAGAGCAACCCAGAGATTACCGATCTCTCATTACATCAAATTGTTTGAAAGGATTTTATTACTAATAAAAAAAAGACAGTTATACCTGATATCAAATTCCGTCTGTTGGCCTTTTCGAGGTTATCAGAGTTACAGCGCGGCAGGCCAATGGCTGCACAGGTACGATGCCATATCAATCCACATTCTACAAGAGTATTAGTTATGATTCTTTATGTGAAAAAAATTCTTTATGGTTTATGTTAGTACTATATCAATTATAGGCGATTTCATATCAGAATTTAAAGAGAAAAATGTATCTGTAAAAGTTATAAAATTCAGATAGTAATCTGAAATGTATTTTATTTTTTTTATTGCCCGGTGAAGAACAATTGCAGGAGTTCACAATGGAAGACATAAATCTAGATGGAATCAACATTGGTTCTTGTAAAATGTTAGCTGTTTAAACCTTATTTTTTTTACTGAGCTAGGCTGAATCCACTTTGATGCTACCATTTACAGCAATGTTAGGAATTTTTATTTAAAAGCATTACCAATATAATTGAACTATATGTCTATAACAGTATTATGAAATCAAGTCTCTTATAGGTTGCAATAATCTTAAGAACTACTAAAGCAAATTAAATATTTTTTTTAATTATCAGTAGAAACAAAGCAATTAAAAAAATCCCCTTTACATTTATAATTTAAGAAAATCAAAGTAATAAAATTTTAATGAACCTGGATTTCATGGATAACGAAAAGTGTTGAATAAATAAAATTGGAATTAAAAATATTCAAAAATGAATATTAATTAATAACAAATGAAATAATACATTTGTATAAAATTGAATAAAAGAAAGTTTTCTAGAAATAATTGATTGATACGTTTTTTGGCTGCCTATTTCTATCCTCTAATTGAGACTTATCACAGCCACATACACCTCGTTATTTTAGAACCAAGGTCAGATGACAACTAAATACCTGAGCTGGCACCCAACGCAACCTCAATAGGCATCAGGACATTGGACCCCGATCAGATTTATCGTGCACCAGTCCCGTATACATGCCAGTATAATTTGTTGAACATTTTTAGATGACTTTCTAGTATTTTTGTAACAACACTTTATCGTGCACCAGTCCCGTATACATGCCAGTATAATTTGTTGAACATTTTTAGATGACTTTCTAGTATTTTTGTAACAACACTTAACAACCCTCCAATTACAAGATCTCCAATTTTTTACTTTTCTTTGTCTAGTCCATTGCACAGACTTAAACTAGCAATCCTCTGATTACTAGGTGAATGCCTTTATCCACTGGGCAACTGGAGGCCCTTCTAGAAATGATATTCAATGAAATAAAAAGTAATTTAAGTTACAGTATATTGTAACAGTCAATGAATAGGGACAAAATCTTGCAAGCATTTGAAGCAATGTGAAGTCTATGGAAAACTCACCTTGACATACCACACCTTGATGTATTAAACCATGGAGATAATTCTGGCATTTGTCACACTGCAAAACACAAGAGAAACTTTGTTCGAGGAGCTGATGATTGTTGCCTGTTGGTGAGGACCCTGAAACCAAAATGAAAGGTTTAGATATATTTGAAATAACACATCAAAATTGACTTAACAAGCATTGATTTAATCCTCAAGGGCTTGACTACGATCATGTATTTCGTTCATTCATAAATAATAAAGTTAAAAAAATTCATCGATAACAAAGAAAAGAACATAGCAAGGCACTTTCAGCTAAAAATTTTAGAAAATTTTCTAACTTTTCCAAAAAAGTTTTTAAAAAAATTGTTTAGTTTCCCTGACAATTCCCTGACTTAGGTTATTTTCATTAGCATTACATTATTTTAATTTTCCCTGACTATTTCAGGTTTTCACTGTTTTCGGGATGTGTGACAAACCCGATACACCCCTCAGTTTTAAAAGCGCAAGTTTAAGGAAACTTATTTTGTTGAAACATTTTTTAGCCACATATTTAAAAAGGTTAATTTTTAACAAAAGTCCTCAAAAATCAATGCAATACTCAAAATGTTTAGTTAACTTTCAAAGATGAAGTAAACAAAAAAGGTAAGATAAAAACTCATCTTATAGAACATTGTGTTAAGAATTTAAAAATACAAATGCAACGTTAAAATACACAATAAAACTCCATCAAATCTGGACATTTTTCGGGAGATACATCTCCCTTGATCAGCAGAAAAATTATTTCCTTCATCAGCATTTTTCTGCTGATGAAGGGAGAGGTATCTCCCGAAACATGTCCAGATGTGATGGATTTTTATTGCGTATTTTAAGTAACGTTTTTGTATTTTAAAAAACAAAAAAGGGTTTAACAGAAAATTTAATTTTAGCATTTTCGCACACAAATAGCTTAAATTACATTGTGATGTTTTTTTCTTTTTTAAAGTTATTTTTAAAGACTGAAAAATATATACAGGTAAGGTATAACTAAAGTATAAATTGCCCTAATTGGAAGTATATGAATTATATTGCAATTGTTAAAGACAGAATTTAGCAAACATTAAATTAGCATTGAATTCATAAGAAATTATTTACATTAAATATAAATAATTATTGTCAATAATATATTTTTTAAATACAAATATTTAAAAAATATTTTTTTTTTAATATTCCTGAAAAAGAAATATAGCATAAAAATGAAACTAATTTTACCAAATATTACTAATATAAAATAAATAGCGTACCTTCTCTAAGTGATGAATTTGTTTTAGTCTCGTGTAATGATCTCTGAAAAAAAAAATTATATTTGATGTTGAAGAAATAATTTAAAGAAAACAATCAAACAACAATATAAAGAAAAATAAATGACATAAATATTCAAATTAAAAAATTAGCTAAAACACACAAAGCAAGTTCTTCTCAATTTAAAATAACTTTTAATTAATAATTATCTAAAAAAACATTAAAAACAATGTTAAATGATAAAAAATATATTGCTTACATTTAGGTTATTTCTTTGACAAAGGTCATCTACACAAACAAGGATTGCTTTCTGGTGAAATTCGTCTTTTACACCCATGTTCTGAAATATAATCATTTGATCAATTAGATAAATTCCACTTTATACTGTAAATCACAAGAGAAGAACAGAATAAAAAACTAATATTACCATATAAAAAATTCTAGGATTGTAATTTAAATATTGTATACATATTGCCTATAACTGGATTTGAATATACATATAAATTTTGTCCATCTCTTGAAAAAAAAACCAAACTGATGTGCAAATTCAAAAAGTATACTACACACGATCGAAATCCCCCTTATCAAGAAGAGTTTCAGTCAATTCCGTTTCCATAACCGTATCCCCAACATAATTTTTAGTTGCTTATTTAAAATCTAAATGATAACACAGGTACTAAATCCCTAAATTTGTTGGGGGCAGTTAAGAAGACAAACGGATGTACATTAAAAAAAAAAATGAAGTGTTGATTGCATGACATCAGACCTGTAATAGATGTGCATTGCCATCACCAGATTTAAGATTTTTGCAGTCATAGGAGAAATTTCTGAGCGGCCCCCCATCACCCCTCTTACGTCTGTGATTTTGAAGTAACAGATGTCATAAGTCACTTCATGTTAGATTAATACAATTAAATTTTAAACCAGAAAAATGCAAGATTTCAATTAGCAAACTTTTTTTAAATATTAAGAGCCATGCAAAAGAATTAAGTAAATTTGAGTTATTTTACAAATATCAAACTTCTCTTTTAAAAAAAATCTACTTCTCTAAAGAAAAATCTGTAGCTTGCGGCCATAGGCAGCTGCCTAATGATAAATCCGGCAATGGTATTTTAGCCCAGTAGAGATAGGATTTTGGCTTGCAAAAAATGGAGTAGTTTTGATTTTCGGGTATGTTGTATGTATCGACCCCCTCGTGAAAAATCCAAGTTTTCGACCTCCCACCCCTTGTGCGTTTTCCGCCATCTTGAAAAAAAACGCTAAAAAAAGGCACTTTTTATAGTTTTTCCTCAATAACTCTCTTTCAGTACATTTTAGGTTAAAAGTCACAATTACAATTTTAAAGAGCATTAAATTTCCTACAAATTTCATGTATAACATCTTGAAAAATTCTGAACATGTACTGAGATATAGGGCCGTAAAAATCTATAAAAATTTCAAAAAAATGAAAAAAGTCAAATATGTCGTTAGTTTTATTTGAATAACTTTTTTCTGTGAAGTTTAACGTAAAATACATAATAACCAATCTTGTAGAGTATTAAATTTACTACAAGATCCATACAAAATATTTGTAATTACTCTTAAGATGCATTTTCAAATTGTATTAACTTTTGTTTTAATGATATATACAAAATCTCAAATTAAAAATCCATCATAAAGTTTTGTTGTTTTAGCACAGGTGTGCTTGATGTATAAAGTTCATTACTTCAACCAATAGGCAGTAGATCGTCAAACTCGTCTTCTTCCATGTTCAATTCAACCTCTGGTGCATTACTGCTGGACTGGAATCCACAATGAAGACATACTATGGAGCATAGAAGCCCAGCTTTTTTTGCAGCTGCATTTGTTACCACAAGTCTTTTTCCATTGGCACGAAATCATGTTAAGCAATGCCTGTTGTGCTGGTTCTTTATTCATTGGGACTGGAGTTAGGCCACCAATATCCTTCTTCCAGCCCCATTTGAGAGCGTCTTTTTCATACCACATCCAGGTTTGAACTTGCAGATAAGTTCTACATGCATGATATTGAACTGCATCCTTAGTTGGATGTAGACAAGCCAAATTGAATTTTGTGTTTATAGCAGCTTTAGAAAAGCGAAGATACCGCAACTCATCTATAGAAGTGTTTAGGTCACCGCTAAAAAGGGCCACAAGGAAAGTTTCAGTGGCTTCCGTGATGTTTTCTTTTTCTGCAACTGGATCTTTGAAAATGGTAATACTTTCATTGTGGAATACATCACTTTCTAATGTGGTACAAAACTTCATTTTTCCCTGCCAAATAGAGCGGAGATTGTATCGCAGCCACTTATCGCATGTAGAAAAATAATGTTTTCCACAATATTTTTATATATTTTGGAGTACAAGGCATCTGCCATGTTGCTCCTACCAGATTTGCAAAAGAACACATTGTGTGGTGCTAAACCCGTGACCAATACTAAAAGGTCAATGTATTCACCAATAACTACAACAGATTCGTATGCATCTGGGATCACAGAGGTGCTAGGAGTAACAGAAATGATCATTCCCATTACATGAAATGTACCTTCTCCATTCAGAGTGTTAACGTTGAAGTCAGCTTTATCAAAAATGAATTGGCAGAATGCATTTTTCTTGAGGGTTGCGTCCGCATGAAGTACAGCAGATAGCTCAAATATAAAAACTTCATCATAACTGGAAGAAAATCCCAAGGATGATAATAAGATGAAGTCGTAATCCAAATTTCTTGTACAAATAAGTACCTACTCCAGAGAGAAGGGATGACAAAATTGACCGTGATCTTACTGCGGCTATCACTGAATGTGACAATGTCACATTTAGTCCATCCAGCTGGCCTTTCTTGTCTTTCATAATCACACTTTCCATGAAATAAAGTAAAGAAGGTGGTATCACAGACTTCACATCCTGAAGGAAGTCAACTGAAGGGGTATACACACTATTGTCATAAACGTGAGAACGAATGTCTTCTGCGATGACGTAAGCTGCAACCTGAAGGATACGAAAACTTTCTTCTTCCAAGTTTTTTTTCCTTTCGCCGTACCAGTTATCACTGAGAATTTCGTAACTAGTCTTTTTGAAACATATCACTGATGTATGGGGATGTGAGTCAGCAATCAATACATCATCTCCATATTGTTTCCGAAGCCTCGCTTTTATAATTCTCATATCTGGACGAAACTCTCCTTCAATCTGATTAACCAAGTCTTCAAATGAAAACTAGCTTCAGTAGAATCGGGTATCCAAAGTGTTTTTTTTTTGCTTCTCCTCGAAATCCTTAGGTAATTCGTTTCCACAGAGGAAGCAGTGATGTTTGAAAGTGAAAACACATTCATTCAACGATCTACGAGATGGTCCAGGCGCAGTCTGAGAAGCTGCCCTTCGGAGGTAAGCTGCAATCACCTTGTCATTATTAGTTCTTTTGGCATGAAGTATGAACCCTGACTTCGTTCACATTATTCAGAAAAGCAGAATGAGTTGAAAGTTTACGCTTTAAACTGGACTCACGTAATTCGCCTAGCTCTTTCACTACGAACGTTTCACCTTCACTCAAACTTTCAGCACAGATAAAGCACACAGTTCCATGCAAACTCGACAATTTGAACAAAAGAGCACACACTACAGAGCTTAAAAAAAAAAAAAAAAAGAGCAAACACAACAGAACGAGAAGCGAAACTCCTACAACTGGAAATGTGCAAGAGAAGGAAGGGAAAGTACGTGCGACATTGTTATTGTTATTTCAACATTTCTCGGCATCTGTTCGTAGTAATTACAAATATTTTGTATGGATCTTGTAGTAAATTTAATCCTCTACAAGATTGGTTATTATGCATTTTACGCTAAACTGCACAGAAAAAAGTTATTCAAGTAAAACTAACGACATATTTGACTTTTTTCATTTTTTTGAAATTTTTATAGATTTTTACGGCCCTATATCTCAGTACATGTTCAGAATTTTCCAATATGTTATCCATGAAATTTGTAGGAAATTTAATGCTCTTTAAAATTGTAATTGTGATTTTTAACCTAAAAGGTACTGGAAGAGAGTTATTGAGGAAAAACTTTAAAAAGTGCCTTTTTTTAGCGGTTTTTTCAAGATGGCGGAAAACGCACAAGGGGTGGGAGGTCGAAAACTTGGATTTTTCACGAGGGGGTCGATACATACAACATACCCGAAAATCAAAACTACTCCATTTTTTGCAAGCCAACCTCTTTTTTTGAGCTATCTCTACTGGGCTATTTGTATTAAATTAAATCTAAAAAGTATTACCATAAAAAGTATTACCATTAGTTTGTCTCTGTCAAGTGTCATAAGATCACAGCCTTTGATGTCTTTGGATTTGAAGAGCTCTGCATACCTATACAGGTTAAGGGCAGCCATCCATTCTACAACATTGGAAGAGGTCCACAGAGTTAGAGGCTGTAAGAGGGAAAAAAATCTGATTAATATGAGAAATCATACTGGAAATGGATGAGAGAGAAGGAACTTGTGTCATAACATGTATTTTATATTTAGAGATTTAAAAATGTCCATTTGGTTTATTTAGGAAATTTTATTGAAACATCTTAACATAGTCGCAGATAGTGGAGGGCCTAGTAAATCTCACCCCTTGATAGAAAAAGTGTTATTTTGTCTAATGGACATAAACCTTAGCTACAGAATAAAATACATGCTATTCCCTTTTCAATAATGAAGGTAATAACACTTTAAATTGATATATCTTTCAAAAATGTTGAGTTCATTGTCATAAACCTTCCTGAAAAATTCTCTAGCTAGTCCTTAACTTCAACTAAAAAAATTTCAAAGTGTTTAAAATTAACTTGATTAAACAGGCATCTGTGCTCATCGATTGCATCTCACAAAATAAATTATATAAATATTTTAATTTATTGAATAAAGATGTGTCTGCTCTAAAAATAAATTAAATTAAAACACAAATGAACTCATAATTTCTCCGTTACAATACATGTAATTTAACTCTAAGCTCAATAAAAAAAAATTAAAAAAAACGAAAATACTGTTACCAACTTTTTTAAATTAATCATTTATCAATAGTACAATTAATGTACTGAAAGACAATATAAATTACATTTTATCAGCTGGTGCTTAAAAAAATTAATGAAAGTATACGATTTTGATTTAATACAAGTACCAAAAACTACCAAAGTAAAATTTAAGAAGCCTACAGAAATATCCTGGTTACTATCCGATTCACCAAGTTCTAGGAAGTAAAGACACTCCACAATTTAACAAAAGTCCTCCAAACTGGCACATGCTGATATATTTTTCATTTGAAATCACAAATATCACCATTAATTCATCTATATTCCTCTTCTGCGCGTGGATACATACTTCCCACAAATAACGAAACGCGAAAGGAAACAAGGGTATAAATATAAAAGAGAAATTGGAATGGTGAAAAAAGCAGAAAAAGGGTTAAGGAACGAACGAGCAAAGAGAAATGGCAGAAAAGAGAATTAATAGTAGACGCAAGGTGAAGCGAAGTGAAGGGGGAATAAATCATTCGGCAGACAGCTGTGGCACGTGGATGACCTGGATAATGTCTGCGGCAGCCGTCGAACCTCATTTTCGACCGGTGAATTGTTCTTGGTCAAGCGAACAGAATTAGAATTTCAACAAACCTTTTTTAGAACAAACGAAAATCGTCGGCGCCGGTTAGCCCAGGATTCATTTAGTGCGCAGACACCCACTCGATTTCGAGTTCGAAAAGGAATTATGGACAACACAAGCCGGTGGGAAAAACAATTACGTTCTTAAAAGTTTCATTCTTTTGAGAAAATAGACATGTTATGTATGTTTCAAAAGTCATAAATTAAAAAAAAAAAAAAAAAGATCCGAGGTCATGTGTATTGTTTTTAAAATATCTAAAAATAAAGTTTGACCAACTTCATAAAGTTTGATCTCGCCTTATCTCACCAAAAAAAAAACTTACTTTAACTTAAAATAACAACAACTAAGGTCAAGATTACTTCAAATAAGATTTAATGGTGGGAACAATTGATTTGTTGTACTGCTCATATAAAATATACCTTAGGCCATACCACGTATGAATTCCCAAATCACTGATAAGCTTACGATGTTTTACTCGTTTGTGTAGAATTGGGCCTTTACAGTTCTGGTAGTTAAAAGTAAGAGAGTATATTTAAAAAGCAATTTTCTAAGACACATACATAACGAAAAGCTGGGTGTATAGTATACGATGGAGAGCAATCTAAGTGGTTTTTTTTAACCTTTCCCCTATATATGTGTATTTAAAAAATTTCTAGATTTCGAAGCAGGATTGTATTGGACTAACGTCGCATTACATTGATGACAATCCGGAGTCTACGTCGAAGGAAAGGCTCGAGGACAATGTCCCGTAATTTTTAACAACGGTCAGATGACGAGGACAGCAAGTGAACCAGTAACATATTCTACGAACTTCCACACCACAATACGAAGATACTTATTTAAGTGAAACGTTTACCAGCCATCTCTACGAAGTGGGGATCTTGCTTGGACTTAACCTGGATTGATTCGAAGTAGGGTCTTGCTAGGACTTAATGTGTTTCAGGCTCCCCAAAAACGAGTCAGTCTTGTCAATCAGACAATTACACCCCACCTCCCTCACACACAAGAAGGAAAATAAATTTTTAAATTGAGATTATGGAGAAATTAATTTTATAGTTCATAATCATTGGATTGTTTGAAATTAAGCAACAAAATTCAGGACCCAATTAAGACTTTAAAGCAAGAGAAGCCCGCCTTTAAATGGAGGCCCCATTGCCCTCAAATAGACCCTGGAATATTAAATTGAACTTTTACATGCACTGAAATCCTTGCCCTTGATTGGCGTTAAAATGAAACACCTAATAGTCCAGTCAGCAAAGCATGAAAAAAGAGCCAATTCGGAAAAAAATCCGGGTAAGCTGGAAACAATTTTAATCTCTTCTAAAAAGTGTTCTATATGATATATTGATTTTGCACCCTCGCACCACCTCGGCGTTGGCCGCCATCTTGGAAAAATGGCGGCGAAAATCAGTTTTTTATAATTATCTCCCTAGGTATTAATTATAGAGAAAAATTTTCAATTACAAAATTATTTGTCGAGTCATTTCCAACAAAAATGCTATTTACACTTTTTTTCTGTGACTCTCTATTCAGACGCTAGACGAGAATTAAGTTGGTATCAAACCACTACGTAGCATGAAAATTCAAGAAATCGCCCAAATATGACAGTTTTTTGCCCTTACTTTTGTTTCAAATATCTATTTTTATCTTATGCACATATATTTCAGTAAGAAAATTATATTTGCAACGAAAAATTAAGCATTGCAATTCATGATTTCGTTATTTATAGAAATTAAAAACCTTTCTCAGTTTAATTAATATATCTAATATTTTTCTACTTATTTACTGTTTGCTGATAGCTCTAAATTTCTTAATTTACACTTCCAAAATTCTTCCCTACAAGTCAGATTGTATACAACACCTATTCCTTAAGTATATACATCTGTGTTCAGTATAACAAAGTAAGCCGCTTCTATTCACCGCAGCTCAGCAGGAGTACTGTGTCTGCATGGTTGAGTGATCATCTTTTGTGTAGTGTAGTTACGAAGCGATTCCCCAGTTTCCTTCACGCTTTAAAAAGTAAAGTGTTAGTCTAAAACCTTTAACGGGGCACACAATAATATAAGGCATATGTTTACAATGTGCAGCAACAAGGTTTTATTATCGACTTGTAAATGTGACACTTAAGGTTAATTAAGAAATGATGTCTTGTTTGCCGCGCAAACTATCCTTTGTGGACCTGTAGTGCATTTACTAAAGGAATCAATAGTCACCAGAGTTATATTAGCAAGTGCTTTTTAGATAATACTTTTAAATGGTCAAATGTTCTTTATTGTCCTTCCATTCTATGAAGATAAACACTGGACATGAATACGTACAAATAAACATGTGTTTTCACGTAGTCACGTAAAAGTTCTTTTGTATTACTGTAAAACTAGAATGTGTATAGAGGCTAAAATTAAGCGTGCCCTGCCTTTTAAAGTAGATTTATTTTGTGTGTAATGTTTACCAATTGGATTAAACGGGATTAATCAGTTATGTCGTCATTAGAAAAGTGTTTTATTTGCGAGAAATTGCTATCTGCTTGTAATGTTCGAGAAGTAAAAGAAAAGGGACTAAAACCTTTAATCGAATATAGTTTGAAATGGAATGATGGGAAGCCTGCTCAATTAAGTGAACATTAAAAAGTTACTGTACATGAAAAATGCCGAAAATTCTACAAAAAAAAAAAAAAGGAATTCAGTAAATTTTAACTCAAGAGAACAAGAGCCTTCAGCAACTTTGAAGATATCTCGTAGAGCAGCTAGGTTTCAATTTTCGACAATCGTGTTTATTTTGTAGACAAGATGCATTTGAATTTTTTTTAAAGAATCAAAGAAAAAAGCCTTTTAATGAACGCAAGGCTGTACAACATGTCGACACAATTGAACTTAAAGAAAATATTATGGAAGCAGTAGTGAAAAGAAAAGATGACTTGGGAAAACTTGTCAGCATTAGAATCAGTAACGTTAGTGATTTAGTTGTTGCTTAGAAGGTAGATATCATTCTTCTTGCATGAAACATTTTTTCTATGTTCCTCCTGAAATGGAGCGGGGTCGTCCTAAAGATGCAATGCAACTGCAGATGCAATGATACACGCGTGCAACTATCTCGAAGCTAATCGAGAGGAGTGACAATTTTCCTTTCAAGAAATTTTTGAAAATTATGATGGGATATTATCAACTGAAAAAACAATAAAAACTCAACTTAAAGAAAGGTATGGAAATGATATTATTATATCATCGAGACAAAAAACCGAAACCCTGTCGTATGTTTCAGTGACAGTGGACATAGAATTGGTATGAACGCCAAAAAAATACAGATGAAGGCAAAGAAAGACTAAGTACAATAATGACAGCTGGGAAAATAATAGCTGAAGATGTGAGGTCACAAGTGTATTAAACTAACCAGTATCCATCGCCAGATCCTTTTTTGAAGGAAGTGAATTCTCTCGTACCCGATACCTTGAAGTGTCTTATTGATACCATTGTATTGAAAAATAAAATAGGAGATACTTCGCAATGGGAGAGAAAAAGCACAGCAATATGTCATTTGGTTATCTCTGCCTGTAAACCTAAATCCTTTCTATCACCTTTGCAAATCGGCTTGGCCATGGCTAAATCCCGAACTTTTGAAAGAATATTTTAGACAGTGTTTTATTTATTGATAAAGTACTTAACGTAAGCATTGAATGACAAGAACGTGAGTGCGATTGTTTATGAAATACAGATTAATAATTGACATAATAATCGACATTCTTCTATATTCCATACAAATTAATATGCAAATTATTAAAAATTTATATATTTTGCTTAAATACTAGTTACAATGTATTTTAAACAAAAAAAGGGGCAAAAAAGGCCATATTTAAGCGATTTCTTGAATTTTCATGCTACATAGTGGTTTGATACCAACTTCATTCTCGTATAACGTCTAAACGGTGAGTCACAGAAACAAAATGTAAATAACATTTTTGTTGGAAATTACTTGAAAAATAATTTTATAATTGAAAGTTTTTCTCTATAATTAATACCTAGCGAGATAATTACAAAAAACTGATTTTCGCCGCCATTTTTCCAAGATGGCGGCCAACGCCGAGGAGGTGCGAGGGTGCAAAATTAATGTATCGTACACAACACTTTTAAGAAGAGATTAAAATTGTTTCCAGCTTACCCGGATTTTTTTCCGAATTGAATCCTTTGCTGACTGGACTATAAATAATATAACAAAATATATTAATAGGTAATGAGTATTCCTAATATTCTGTATGTTTTGAGGGTGTTTTTTCCCTAAAAAATTCGAACAAATTTAACATAAGTGACAAATTTTTTTTATCGAAGTTTGTAATGCAATTTTTGTAGGGTAAGGTTAGTAGCAAACTAGGGGTGTTAAATATTTATATAAAATGTGGGATTTGGGGTCCCCTCAAAAATGTAAAGTGTAAGCCTGAGATTCGCGGCCTATTTGGTAATCAGGGCCTGACAATATTTAGAACACAAATAAAAATACTTCTAGATTGTTTTTTTTTTTAAGTTGTCAACCTTAATCAATAAAAACTTCTTCAAATTAACATGATTCTCATGTGCAAGTCATTTAAGTAAGTGGAGTGGTTAAAAGGTTTATAGCGGGGTTCGTTCCTATGATTATCCCAGAGCTTACCAGCAACATATTTTCGTGATCAGGAAATTGACTAATACAAAATAATCCTTCAAGAAAGACGATTCAAAACATCCCATAATGATCCTGTTGTAATTATAAAAATACTATATGGGGGCTTAAAATTAAATTTCACAGGAACTTCCGAACCAAAACAGTTACGCCACTGCTTCATTTGCTGTAACGATTCTTTCGGATAAAAATTCACAGTTTACAGATCGATTTCGTGAGATTAGATTCCCCAAACAGAGGGCCACTTCATATCCCAATATCAAAATAAGATTCCAAAAGTGGATCCCAACCGTTTCCCTTTCTGCACTTATAGAGGCCGCTGCTAAGAGACGTCGAATTTGTTAGTCAACAATGGCAATCTACCAAAAAAAGATAAGTGTAACAGACAAGTTCTCTTTATTATCAGGAGCACCATAGATAACATCCCTTATTGCGGAAACAGGGTCATTTCTCTTGCAGAGTTCTGGCAAAATTGGCAAGGAATTGATAATTTGGCGATTTTTTATGTTTTCTTGAATGAAAAGTGTCGTTTGAGTGGACAAATGAATGCTTTTATAACTATATTTTTTAATGACGTCAATTTTAAACAAGTTTAAAGCATTTAAAAAGTGTCAATTATCTTTGCAAAATCATGTTATACACAACTCAGCTGGGCAATTAGTAACGCAAGCTGCTCTGACGCAGCTGCTGGTTTTACCTGGAAGAGTTCTACAACTCGTTGGTCAGTCTTGCTTTACACAATGGTTGCCCGAAAGTAAACTAACTCAAGAAAACCGACGAAAGGTAAAATAAATTGTTAAAATAATTAAAATCGTTAGCAAATTATTAAAATTTAAAGGTAAATTGACATATTAAAAAAGAACATCTTATTTATCATATTGAAAGACTAGAAAATACAACGTTATTTTTTAATGCTTTATTATTCCCATTTATCAAACTTTTATAAACCATATTAGCAAGAATTGATAGCCTTTTTTTTCATGAAGGAAAATCTAATAGGTCGTCGTCAACATAGAAGGACCTAAGCCTTACTCGGAATGCATACCACATTTCTACTCGTGGTAGCCGACGATTGGTTAAATTAACATCGCACTAGAGATAAACAATTAGATACGGAGCGACCATTCGCGATTTATCCTGCCTGAGGCCCCGAGAACACTGCCTCATAATTTTGGATTATGGTTAGATGACGAGGGAGCTGGGACCCCTTTATCCAAATTCACAAACCACGAACAACAGAGAACATTTGCACAACAACAGTTTTATTACACACCAGTTCCCTCTACAAGATAAATGCCTAATGGACGAAGAGGTTCAAATTCGGAACTCTCCAATTACGAGTATCAGTATCAGTGATTTAGCTGAGGTTTACGATTAGAACCATTTGGGACTCAATCCAGTGCAAATTGTGTGTTTATTGTTAGTGGCTCGAAGACAGCTACCATTTTAAAACCAGCAAGTAACCAGTACCATTGTTCTACCACCAAGAACACACCCTTAGACTGAATTCTATTGTATAGTGGTTGATAGAAACGGAATATTGCACTCAATTCCAGGGGTGAAATTGAAGAGAAAGAGATGGGAGCAAGTTAAATTCGCTGGCCCCCTATTTGAAAAATTCAGCGATAGCCAGGGTCTGTTTTATCATAGGCACGTTGGGCCACCTAAGGTCCCATCTTTCGGGGCCTCGACTGTTATTCAATTACACATACGAAAAAGTTGCCTATACTATGAATAATTCGTTAGTAATATTGCATTTTTTCGCCAATTTTTCCAAAAACGTCATATTTTCCCTGTTTTTGAATAGTATAGCGAACTTAAATATGTATTGTTTTTTATCCATAGAGACTATTTTTACAGAGGAGGACCCATCAGTGCTTATCGTGCCTATAGTATGACATTTTCTAAATCAGGCCCTGGGGATAGCAACCCTACCCGTGGGTTTTCTCGAGACGGTCACGCAGTTCTCTTTTTCTGGGAAAACGATATATTTTTTATTGCAATTTGGCGACTTTTTTTCTACAATCAGGCGACTTCAAAACTCGCGATTTGGCAGCTTCGCGATCGTCCGACCGCGAGGGCCGTTATCTCCCACTGGGCGATAGCGAAGACAACAGAGTTTTTAACATATCGCTCTTAAAAGTTGACAGTTTCAATCGCCAAATCGCATTTATCTCGTGACATACGGGGGCAGATAACTTTCAATGCTTCCTGAATGATAGGATGTATGAAAACGACTTGCCCCGTTTTGTGCAGTTGGACTGCGATGCGATATTTAATCAGGGGCAGACGTTCTTTTTGGGGTGGTATATGTTGCGCAAGATTAGTTAAAACCAGTGCAGATTGGTTTTGCAGGAATCATTTACGTTTCAAAGGACGCTACTATGGGTTACGAGTGCAAGAAACCAGTTACTTTTTGGCGTTCCATATTCGAAGAGAAAATCTTTTATAATATCTCGTCTATATCACTGTTTGTTTGAAATATATATAAAAAAAAGTATGAATCACTTAACAGATTAGACTATCTAGTAAATGTAGTTAAAACTTACAAACATGCTAAGAGTTGCATTCGAACATGGAGCTATGGGCGTCCCTGGCAATGTTGTTACTTTAGTTCTCCTTTGCCATCTCTGGTTTGGTTAGGTTTTAATGGCACAAGGGCCAGTTTGCCATCTCTGTGCATTGATCCTAAGCTTTAGGGTGTATGAAGCAAACTGGAGATTGCCTTCGATCAACGGGGACAAATGTCCGCCTTACTCTAATCCAATCTTTCATCACCTCGGGACAGGTTAGCTAGTAGCAAATTCCCATCCCAGGGCCGACCTTAGCAGATGCGCCCCGGTGCGAACTTAATAATGGGCCCTTATTAACATCCACACAAATTTATGAATAAGTTTTCAAATTTTTGAAAAGCCAATTGGATTTTTTTTATTAACTACAAATATTTTATGCGGCTACATATTATTTGAATGGAATATTTATTTGAAAACAGTTACATAAAAAGTCTATAGTTGATTTTTTAAAAAAATATTTTTATCTATATAAACCAAATTCTCTATCGAACGATACCAAATTTATGTCAGTCGCGATATTTATCACGGAATGGATATGAGATTAATGATAGAAGATACAGGCCAAAGTGATTCCGGAAGCATTATTTTACGTAATAACTTTTACAGTTGGAATTTTTAAACTTTTTTTTTCGCCAACTCAGAGCTTTCTGAATTTTTTTGTGGTTGTACTGGCCGTCCTGCCAGAAGGAAGAACCTCTATATGATCAAGATGAATCCTACTGGCATTACTCTCAGAACTTCTGGAAGGACATGATCTATCATTAACATGATACATATATCATGTAGCTGATTTTTAAGACGTTCCATGTCATAAGCAAGGGGAAAAAATTATTTTACCTGGAACATTTTTATTTTGATGAGCGGGGCTCTGTGCGGTCGCACACCCCTAAGGGCGGCCCTGTCCGAGTCAGAACTGTTCCTAATCAGTTACACACTCCCGGAAACACAATCCACTCTTCCCAATACCACAATACCAGCCCCAATTAGAAACATCCCCACGAGTTGAAAATTTCAATATATTCTCACCAAATGCGCCGTCGGGCAAATGAAATAGGGAAGGAACGGTTACGTACTGAAAAGGGTTCAACGAATTCCCCTGACCCAAATGCATGCGTCGAATCTATCCTTTTTTTTTTCTTTCTGCAATGAGAAAGGAAAGGGTTGGATTCACGCGTTCTTCTCGTTCAAGGATTCTTTTTTTTTCTCTCTGAGTATTCAGGTGGTTATTTTTTTTTTACAGGTACGTTCCAGGTTGCGTAATTTTTTTAATCCAAAGTCATACGAGGCGTTCAGAGATAAAGTGGATCAAGTCCATAAATTATAGTTTTGAGATAATCGAGGTAAAAGTTTATTAACACTAGTTGAATCCTTAAGTGATTTAGAAGATAATAATGACATCTGTTAGAAAATAGCAATACAGCAAGGACTTGGTTCACAATGGCTCTGAAAATATATATCAGAACAAGTATTAATCTGCAACAAACACGTTTTTTTTATACTTTTGGACTTGATCTGCTTTAGCTCTGAATGATTCATACAGTGAACTGTTCGTGGATAAGATGTTTCGTAGTCTCCCAAATATGCAATTAAATAATTATTGGACTTTTCTTTTTTTTTTGCTTGAAGAGCCTAACGTACAATCACCTAACATTCAATCAAAAACTATTGGACTTTTTAAAATGTGTTTGACGAGCCTTAAATGTCGCATAATTGCTTTAGATTAATTAAAAAAATTAATATTAATTATGTTGAAATTTTCATGTGTTAACCTATCTTCCACGAAATTAGGGGCTATTAGTAAAGTATTCGGCTCCTAATGGTTGGTTTGGTTAGTGAACGTCGCACTAGAGCTGCACATTCGGCTATTCACGATCGGCTCTTAATGAATGGGTCTGTGTAGCGAGCTCGTTGTCGGGAGGTAACTAGTTTTGTTCCAAATGGCACGCAAAAAAATATTAGCTGTGTTTGGGGGACTGGTGCAAGTTGAATCCGTCGTGGTCTAATGTCCTCACGCCTTTTTATATTATATGAGATGCAGTCCTTGTTATCTGACCATGGTTTCAAATTAGGAGGGAGATTCCCAGGTCTTTCCTTCGCGACAGAGTACAAACCGTAGCCAATAGCCGATTGTGTATCTCTAGTGTGACGTTAATCCTCCAGCGGAGAGTGCGATCCAACCTATAGAGTAAACATATGCACAATGTCCGTTTATTAAATGCATTAAGCATCGAAACCCTTAAATATCATAGATTTTTTAAATTGCTGAGGGTAACTCACGTTAGTCGCGTAATAAAAGGCCAATGGACGTGATAATAGAGAAGAGTTATCGACTTGCATAAATTTAAAGTTTAAAGCGTCTGCTGTTAAATGTAAAAGTTGCTTAGCAACGCTCTAGTTCGAGGCATTATGAACGGAAATACAGTCGGGGAATGGCTGAAAAGCAGATTCTTGATACTCAGTTAAAATGTAAAATTAAACACTGTCTTTTAAAAAGGTAACTTAGGCGCACCTTTTTTTGTGCATATTATCTATAGCGTAGTCTCTTTAAAACCTTAATTTTATTAAAGATTAATTAAAAAATTTCCTGATAAGTTTGCAATTTCTTGGAATGATTATAGAACTTATTTGAGCTATTTTTGTACCGTGTCTATCGCACGAAAGACTCCTTGGATAATCGAAATCTAGCTTCTAAAACCGTTATAAACAGAAAATTAAAACGGAATTTTAAAATTTCAAGCCTCAGGTGCAAAATTAGAGGTTGAATAGTATCTATATATACATTTTCAGACATATCAGAGGAGTAGAAGATAGTCTTTTGCGTATCGAAGACACACTTTCTTTTATTATACATACCATTTAATTAGCCATAGTTTACAAAATTGATCAAATGGCATAGTCGCTTTGGACCAGAGTCCTTATGACACTTATTGTTTGGCATGATTCACTCGCACTGCGATTGAAACAACTAAATTAATAATGTAAAAAATATGAATTATCTGTTGGTTTCTATTACAAAATTTAAGGGATTTACATATAATGCATTTAATATGGTGAAACAGCCATCTGGCCACAAGCGAACATTTCGCCCCACGTAGAAATATACAATATTTCAGAAAATTCCAACCAAACGTCGAAATATATTATATTTCAGAACAGAAGAACATTCATTTGAAATGGAATTAAAACAATTAAAATAAATAATGTAACAAACATAATGCAACATTTCACCGAACGTTGAAATGTACAACATTTCAAACTTTTACAATATTAGCAATTTAAATCGTGGACGCAAGAACCTGACAGCTCCACTTTCTTTCTGACTGACATTTTTTTACTTATTCCTATAAAGGAAAAAAATCCTCTAACGATTGGTGCAAGAACCAGACAGCTGTAAGCAATGGCTATAGAGCTATAAAGGAACTGTACTTTGTATTATACGATGCAAGAAACGTTCAGTGCTTTTCTTCCTTCCTGAACAATTTTGAACACTGGAGCTGCCTTGTTCTTGCACCCACGTCTCCAATTGAACTTGGATAATATAAGCATATACAAAGGAACAATTGTCAAAATTGCAAACCTTTAAAAAATTGTATATTTCAACGTAGGGTGGAATGTTAGCGCTTAGGTGATGCTTCCACCATAAATAAGTGAATCATGTAAATCACTTAAATTTTGTAACATAAAGGGGCAGGGATTTCCGATTCTTTCCCACGACTGATTCATTCTCACGATCCAAAAGAATCACAGGATTAATTCGTTGCTGATAGACTCACCACAAATACCTTGCAGATATGTCGATCAATTTTAAACAATACATTTAGATCTCCTGTCAAAAGACATCCTTTTGTGAAATATTGATTAGATTAGATATACGTTTAATCCGGAAATCGAAATCAAACCTCCAATTTCTCAGAGAATTGCAATTTCAAGTTACGCTAAATGGGAGAAAATCGATGTTTAATATAGTATATCGCGGTCATGTTTAAATGTGTAGTTGAAGCAAGTAAAGTTGAATATCTTAAACGCCAATTGCATATTTTGAAACTTAAATTAAACATAAAACTAAAAAAACAGTACGAAAAGGAAACATTTTTAATCTGCAATTTACAAATAAAATGTGTTAGACAAATAATATATAATAAAATTTCTCACAAAATCAAAGAATTGAAAAATGCAGTATTTTTTAAAAACGTTTCTTATAAAAATGTTTTTTTTTTTTAATATGCTGCCACTTCGAGGTCTATGCTACGACCACTGTTCGATTTCAACTTCCAATACGTATAAAAGTTAATTAAAAAACACTTCTCTAACATACATTATTTGTACACGTTAGGGCCGTAATTAAGCTTAGTAAGAATATATTTTGTAATTTTTTTGCATTTTAGACATAAAAAAATTAATATCATTTATATATAGGGGGGCAGGGGGTTTAAGAGAGGGTTTGGTTTGATTAATGTCGCACTAGAGCTGCACAGTGAGCTATTGGCGACGGTACGGGGCCTATCTCGAAAGGGTTGCTAGAGGGAAATCAGTCGGAACAAGTATAGGAAATAAGGACCGATAAGTTAGGTTCAAAAGATTTATTCCCTCCAGAGCCACGACACATTACAAGATCAGGGTTTCATTTTGAATGATAGATTGAGGGACTTTTCAATTACATAGATATTGACGTTTAGGGATTATTATCGATCAGATTGAGTCAGGGAAATCAGCTAATTAGTCAGAAATGGTTTGACCTGGGGATTTATGTGGAGGGACTAAAAAAAATCTAAAGCTCTTGCGTGAAACTTATATTAAATTATGCGCGTAAGGCGGTTGTTATGACTAAATTAAGCTTGGAATTGAAGTCGTCAGCGAAAATTTATGGGAACTCCATTGCATTAAAGAAATAAACACAAATCTGATATAGAAGTTATGTGGGATGGTAAAATGAGTTTTTAGACACGAGGAAAAGTTATTACGACGCGATTAAATTATAAAGATTAAAAGGGGTGGTAGATTAAGGAAATATTAAATATGATAATTTAAGGAAAGTATATTACATAAATGCACGGACAGAGGTGCATTGTATTATAAGAGCAGTTGATCTTGAGGCGGGCATTCGCCCCAAGTGCCCTTACAGCAAGATCCACCGCTGTACAGCTTGCGGGCCTCGGAGGCCTAGCCCCAGAATGTTACTCTCAAGGTTAATGGCACATAAATTGCATAAAATACGAAGTACATACATACAGCCTCCTTATATCGTATTAGAACAAATGTTCGAATTTGAACAATTATCCGAAAGAATGTGTTTCAAATGTCAATCGTGGCTTTGGAATTTTCATGAATTTTAATTTTTGTGAAGGTTGGCTTCAATTCCCAGAGAATCGCCCAACCACAATACCAGAAACAATAGGAAAGGACGGTAACTGATTTTTTTTTGCAGCGAGGCCACACTCCAATCTACGCACGCAAAGCCGACACTCGGGAAAAATGCATCTACATTTACGGTCGATTAACCACTCGCGTCTCTAACTTAATCCGGCTGATGGAGGAAAAGCATCTTGGCGGAGAAAATTGTTCCAGCTTTGGCGATATTGATAAAGTTTACTATTTCACGACCCTGTGGTAGTAATAACTTATGACTACGTTGCGAGAATAGTTGAACTTTTTAAAATTTTTGCTTTAAAAAAAATGACATTGTAGCAGTTAGTTTGGGCACAGGGGCAATTATTTAAAAAAAAAAAACGACTGCTCCTGCGAGCAGTCGGTTTTGGCACCGGGTAACGGTAAAAAAAATAACTTTTATTTATATACATGGTAAAACAGTATGTTTTACTTAATATGAGCATCACTCTATAACTTAGAAGGCTGTCGAAAAGTCTAAGAAATAAAAATAACAAATTTCGTAATAAAAAGCTACATCAATATAAAACAACTATACTCGGGGACAACCTAAGTTGAGCCCACGGAGTAAAGAAAAAGGTGGATATGATTTGGCGAGTTTTCATGAGACGTAAGTTTGCAACCCCAAACTAGGCACAAACAAACCTAGTTTGCAGTGATTTTTCTACGAGGAATGCATTATTTTCAAATTAAGAAAACGCATGCTAAAACTTAAAAAATGACTATTTGTGCAGTTGTGGGATGCAGTACAAGTTCCAAATCGATAAAGGATGCTATTATTTCCACTTCATAGATAAATAAAATTATAAAATAAATTATCGCCAAATACTGGTACAAAGTAGTGCTTTGGAATAGCGCCAAATACTTCGCCAGTACCTACTTTTTAAGCGATTGGTTACTTCGCATTGCAAACCGGTTTTAGACTTGATCGCACCTCCACCTTCTTCTTTACTCCGTGGTTGAGCCCAAAGCAATTGAATATTTATACATATCATAGCTTCCGCTTTAGGTTCAACTTAGGTTGTCCCCGAGTATATATTCTGTAAGGGGTGATGGTTTTTGGTTTGGTTTTGTTAATTAACGTCGCACTAGAGCTGCACAGTGGGCTATTGGCGACTTAAGGGGTGATGGAACTACAATACAAAATTGCAGCATTTGGCGCTTTACCCCCTCCTCGCCAAACAATTATCGCGCCAAGATGCCATTCCTCCATCAGCCGGATTAGGTGGGAGACGCTAGTCGATTAAACAGCTCGTCCCAATGCACGAGTCGAAAGTGATTCCAGTATTCGACCTTCGAGATCGTGAATAAATAATTCTCTCCGAAGCGACTTGTTACGTCATTCGACAAAATCAAGGATTAAGTAACTAAATTTAGAGGGTCGTGAATGGATTCCCTAAGCATTGTTTCACAACGTCTGACAAACTGTGGATCAGGTAGGCGGAATTCGGTCGGTTTCTTTTGACTAAAAATATCTCGAGAAATGAAGACTGTAATCAAGGTCTGTCAACAGTCGAGTGGTCTTTAAATAGAAAATGGCGTGGTCTTTCTGATTAGCGGTTGCAGTTGATACTACAGCGTCCATATGCTCTGAAATTTAAACTACTACAGAAGGGCTGCCCCTTAGTGGGCCCGGTGTGAACTTAGTAATGGCCTTTTTTAACACCCACACACATTTATGAATAAGTTTTCAGATTTTTTTTTTTAAAAGCTAATCGGATTTTTTTTATTAACTACAAATATTTGATGCAGATGCATATCATTTGAATGTAATATTTATTCCAGAACTTCGTCACATAATAAGTCTGAATTATTTTGATTTTTATGAAAATTATTTTGATTTTTATGAAAATTATTTTGATTTTTATGAAAATTATTTTGATTTTTATGAACATTATTTTGATTTTTATGAAAATTATTTTGATTTATATAAGCCTAATTTTCTATCGAACGAGACCAATTTTATGTCAGGTTGTGATACTTGTCACGGAATCGATCCCTCTATGAGATTAATGATAGAAGGTTCAAGCCAAAGTTCTTCTAGAAGTAGTTTTGAAAATAATAAATTTTACAGTTGGAAATTTTAAACTGGTTTTTTTTTCGCCATCTCGGAGCTTTCTGAATTTTTTTGTGGTAGTACCGGCCGTCCTGCCAGAAGGACGAAAAACAGCTATATGATCTCCTTCAGAAGTGCGGAGGCACCTGTCGCACACCCCTAAGGGCGGCACTGTACTACAGTAAACCCAACTAACAGCGATCCATTGATAACAATCGGTTGATTAGTTTGTATTTAATAATATTTCAAACTTGTTACAACGAACTTTCGTTATAGCGACCAGCTCGCTCCAGTCCCAAGAAAGGTCGCCAACACTGCATTAATAACAACCAGCGAGTAAAAAAAAAATCATGATTTTTTTTTGTTGTTGAAATTCTCAGCTGATTATAACATAGGATAGGAAGGAATTGCAACTGGGAATGTTCACTCCAGCTATAGGTTCGTCATCTGACCATGGTTCAAAAATACGAGGCACTGTTATCGGGGTTTTCCTGCGGGCTAGGCCCCGAACCGTCGACAATACCTCAATGTGCAGTTCTAGTACGTCGTTTATTAACCAAACCAGCTATAGGTAGAAAAATGTGGGTTTTAGACAAATAATGGTAAACTGTCATTATCTCAGAGGCGTGTAGGGTAAAGAAAAAAAAAAGTTTGGGAAGGACTTTGAATAGATAAGAATGGGCAAATGAAAAATAAACCTTAGTGAAAAGAAACAGAATAAAGAAGAAAAAGTTGAAGTGACCGTGAAAAAGATTTCCCCAGTGAAATTTTTATTAACAGAAATTCTTTATCAATTAAAAAAAAACAATTTATTTAAAAACAATCAATTGATTTAAATTACTGATTTAAATCATTGACATCCTGATAACAACCATCAAAATGGGGGGTACTGGCATAGGAATAACAAATGGCGGCGTCAACATGTTGCTAATGCAGTGTTAAATGAAGGGTCTACTAAATTTAAGAATTTTTAAAGGATTCTTTTGCTCACTTTCAAAGCCCATTGAAGTCGACTAACTACAAAACATTAAAAAAAAATATTTCTATTAACTTTCAAAATTATTTGCGTGTTGTTTTATATATTTTAAAATTAAAAACTTTAAGAGCAACTGAAGTAGGGTTACCAGAAATCGCAAAAGCCAACCGTATTCAACGAGATCAGTTCCATAGGCACACAAACTTCCATTGACGCAAAAATCAATCAATCAACCAAATTACCATGGAACGTCTGTTTAAAAATACATTGCCAGAAAAATTTGAACCAAATAGTTAGAACCGTTTTTGAGTGACTCTTAAAACTCCGAAATCGAACACTAGCATCCTTGCCGTTTCGGATATTTGATTAACACGCTAACCTTGATGTTACAGCCCAAGGACACTAGCTACTCGAATACCAAATTTGATTGTGGCAGAATTATACATTCTTGATATATTTCCTTCATATAGATACAAGAAAATAATTTTTTAACCACTTTTTTGGACTCGGAACACATAAAAAAGCATAAAAACACCCTAAATTTTATTTGATAACCTTGCTTTTCATACAGAGCAGTGATTCCCAACCTTTAGGTGCACGTGGACCACCACTTTCTACAGAAAATAATATTCAGTTACTAAATGTACATGTAGTTTAGAAACTAAATGTAATTTAATTCAAATATTAAATACCATACGTTTCAATAAATTTATTAATTAAAATGAATAACTGTTTAACTTGATTTTTTTTTCAAATTAGATTAGGTAGCTTTTGAAATCGTGTACGTTAAATGGATTTTAAATAATAAGGAGGAAATTTTTCAAATGACATTGTTTTACTAATTTCGGTACTTTTTAAAAACAATTATCAATACAGCATACTTTTTAAAATGTGTGTAAATTTTGAAGCAGTGGCGGATCTAGTTTCATGGCAGTTGGTGCCCCCCCCCCTCATATATACTGTATAAAGTACCACTGATATAGAGAAATAGGAAGTCAAAAACCTCATTCTAAGTCTGCCTTGGGAAGAAGAAAAAAAAGAGCAACTTTGTTGCAAGTGGTGATAATTGTACGACTTGGAATTTGACCAACACCTTTCCATCCGTCTGACATGAGTTAGCTCTCTGTTGGGAAACTTTTTCCGCCCGCTGTCAAGAACCGCATCGTCTGCACATATCTCGGAATGCATGTATCCAACACACCCTGCCAAGAGCAGAAGGACATTTTTCTATATCTAATATGCAAGATGGTTATAATTAAACCGACAGCGCTCGAGACTACACTTCACGTGGAGGAAAATTGCTCATTAGAACTGGAATAAGAGAGGGTTTGCCAATGTCCCATTCCAAATTTAAAGACAGTCAAGTCACACAAGTAGTGAAAGCAACGAATGGGACCGTAGGGATCGCAAAGCAGGGAGGCCGAGGCCTATAAAGATCCCGCCGAAGCAGTGATGAACAGCATTTTAGCACCAGTATTCATTCTTGGCGTTTTTTTTTTTTTTTTTTTTTGAAGGGCGGTCCGCCCTTCCCACCCTGGTTTCGAAATTAGCGGTCGTTAGTCAAATTTTGCACTTAAAAATGTCAGTTTGACGACCTTAATTTGACACCCAGCAGTCATTTCGCCTAACCCAGTGGTCGGCAAACTCATTAGTCAACAGAGCCAAATAACAACAGTACAACGATTGAAATCTTTTTTGTGAGCCAATTTTTTTAATCTTAAACTATATAGGTAAATTAAAGTACTCCTAAGCTGGACTTTGCTTAAAACATCCTCAATCTCATTGAGGTGCGTTCGCAGTGGTCTACCCCTTCCTACTCTTCCAACCAAATTCATCTTGGTATACTTGTTTTGTCTATTTCAATTCGTTCAAACTCACTATACGTCCAAACCATCTCAACATGCATTTCTCAATCCTCGACACTACATCTTCTTTCAATCTACAACGCTCCCTAAAATTAATTTTTAATAAACTTTACTTAAAGTTTTAGTTAAACTATAGGTACGTCGAATAAAACTTGATATCACAATAAATAACGATATTATTTATTGATAAAATTAAATTGTAAAGTATCCATAAAATTAAATCAAAACGATGACTGGCAAACACTAATGTGAACATAGGCCTTGCATCTCCTTTGAAAGTTTGGGTAAGTCAAGTTTGTATGGTGTTCTTTTTAATTTTAGTGGAAGAGCCACACTCAAGAGGCTAAAGAGCCGCACGTGGCTCGCGAGCCGCGGTTTGCCGACCACTGTCTTTTAAAATAAAAATGTCAGTTTGATGACCATATTTTTACAAACAGTCGTCATTTTTTAAATGAATCCGAATAATGCAGAAAGTGGCCGAAAGAGACGTTCAGACTATAAAACACAACGTATTTCGTTAATAAAATTTATCCTTGCAAATTATATAACGTCTTTGTTTTCCTATAATCATTATAAGTCTTTACAGTGTCTGTATATATGCATGCACTTAAATAAAGCTGCCAACTTATATCAAAAGTTTTTAATAATAAAAATTGATTTTCAATAATTGCTCTCATGCTTTTTAGTTATTTTGTAGTAAGACGGTGATATTTTTAGAGTACAAATGGAAACATACTGCTAATTTTATGTAAAAAAAATACTGCTTAAGCAATTTGAATTATTTTAAAATTACACCTAATCGGAACATTTCGGCAACTAAAAAAGTTGTTAGTTACGCCAATGACGCCTTATTTTTATCTCCTAATATCAAACCCTGTTCCCACCCTTTTACTTTAAAAATTGCGCCCTTCTGTCCTTCTATACACGAATCGCCGCCCTTCCTGCCCTCCTCAAAATCCCTGCAATTCACCTAAACATTTTCTGAAATATCAGTTTTCTTTCTTTTTACTTCATTATCGAATAAATCGCCTTTTTATTTTGAGGACGGCAGATCTGCGTTAATCGAAAACGGTATTTTCCACGGCGATTATTGACTTTGGAAATGATAAAAAAAACTTGTTCCTTTCGGATTTAAGGCTCACTTTTTAACTCAAAATTATTTTATTTAGTGTTTATTGCATTCATTAGATATTTGGTTAGCAACAGAAAAATAATGACGTATAGCTTTCGGAAAATCGGCAATTTGGCACCCTACTACTTCGACTTTGATAACGGAAAATTGTGTAGTCACAAAAGTACCCTCTGCTTACACAATTGACACAAACTAAAAATACACTTGCAATTACAAAAATAATACTATGATGACTAAATAACGAGATATAATAAGAGAAGAATGCATTTAATGAATTACATTTTGAAATAAAATAGGTATAACCCAGTTTTTATGAATTGCAGTTAATAAACACAGGTGCAGCAAAACCTTTTTTCCATAGTCCAGTGGATATCGGGTATTATGAAACATTCGATCAACTGTGGTTTAACTTCGTAGCGAATTCATAGACATTTAGACTGAGGATGCTGTAAAGCGTGTGTTAAAAGTATTTTACGATACTAAAGTTGTTTCACAACTATAAAATGTATTTTAATGTACATGTGCGTCATGCGATTGATAGAACTAAAAAGCATGCGCCAACTTTGATATTTAGAGACACAGTTGAAAGGAAAAGCGGCCAATCTTAAGTAAAATTTTTAATTTGATTAAAATAGAAAAACCCACTTTTAACAGTGAAAAAACTTAGGTAATTTTTTAATGTAAGGTTATCGAGACCAATAACCTGAAGAGGAGAGCCGCGGTGACCAGGTCAGCCATTACTCCATTCCTCCTTCTGACATTTGTACCCCGAAAGAGAGGGGGGGGGGGGATTTTATTGAATAACTGGTAATTATTTCAAATAGTTGTGTTATTAACAAAATATACATTTAAAGTTCTGGAAGAGTTTTCAACGCTGAGGGATTTATAAAGCTACAGTACTTCCAGCATCTTTTACTATTTTCTCCTTAATTATAGCATGACATTTTAATAAAACTTGTTTTAAAAAAACGTGTTTGAGGGTTAATATATTTTTAGAAATATTAAAAACTCTTTTTTTTTTTTAAAAATGCTTAAGACGGTTAATAAAAGGACAAAATTATGCTAAGTTAGAAATTAATATTTCTTTTAAAAAAATCAAGTTAAAATATAATTTCCAAAGCAGGATAACTTCAGAAACTTGTGGAGGTGTGGAAAAGTTTCTGAAGCAATCGTGTATTGCAGCGGTCCCCAATTAGCATTAAGCCATGGATCCTTAACTAAAACGGGTCCGCGGATCCTGTTGCAAACCGGCCCACTTGGGGCATGATTCACTGTGCTGAGAGGCCCCATTTGGGTTTGGAATGTGGCATCTTCCACTTGAAAAGTTTCGGTTCGGATTTCGAACAGAGAGAGCACCAGGCCGCCATTGAGTATGGTTGGAAAAAAGTCAGCTCCTCCACAAAAAGTATTGTTTGGGAATGTAAATAAAAACTAGTTAAGTTTTTAATAAGATGTCTCTTCTCCTTGAGTCTTCTGAACTACAGGAAATGCATCGAACCTGGTAGGTTTGCATTTGCATTTACAAAATTATGGCGCCCGAACAGGGACTCGAGGAAAAAGAGACAATGCAATCTCTCAAACAAAGACGCACAGCCGTGCGAGGTTCATTCACAAAGGCCGTTAAGCTCTTACGTGAGCTTATAACGGAAATGGCTGAAGCCGTGAATGTCCAAATAGTTTTAAATCAGCTAGAAGAAAAAGCCAAAAAACTCTTTGCCCTAGACGCTGTGTTCCAGGAACTCCTGCAGAGTCAGGAAGGGGGATGCAGCCAAAACGACTTCAATCAAGAATGCTATGCTGCCGAAGTATATGAAGAGAAGCTTATAGCTTGCCGTGTCCGAGCTACAATACATCTAAAAGAATTGACGACCTCGTCGAGGGATGGAGATCGCGTTCGAATCCGAGGAGATTCATTCCCGGCCGCGGTTGTGACCCACTCAGCCGATTTCATCCCCCCCGTCCCAGTATTGAAGGTCTCGACGACAGATGAAGATGCTATTCGAATCCGAGACGATTCCTTCCCGGTCGAAGTAGCGACCCCCTCAGCCGACTTCATCCCCCCCGACCCAGTGCGGCGAATGCCGGAAAGGCTTGTGTATGATGCAAGTTGTAAACAGAAGGGATTATCGTCTCCGAATCAATGTTTGGAAAAAGTGCCAAACCTTCTACTTAGTGCATCTGATAGTGTAAACTCAGGTGAGTCAGTAACTTATCGTCATACAAATGTTTGTTTTGGTGTAAAATGCTCCCCATTTCAATTAAGTGCCACCATAAATCATCATTTGAATATAGTGCCCCGTGATCTTTCTCCAACTGCCAATCATCTAAGTGTTGATGATTGTATCCCAAGTTTTAGTGACTTGGAGGTCACTGGAAGTCGTCCATTCTATTCGATGGACACTTCTACAGCTGTTAGAAACAGTTTTCGGAGTACGATGACCGAGTGGTGCACATTAGTGATAAATCGAATTAAATACATTCTTTCAGTGACTGATCCTCCTCAGTTGTGGCATAATATACCAGGTGTATAAAAAGCTGCCAACCTCATGTCTCGTGGTTGTTCAACTGAAAAGTTGAAACAATTAAAATGGTGGGAGGGTCCATCTTGGCTCTGAAAGTCAGAATCCAAGTGGCCTTCTAGTGTAGATATTCTATATGAAGAGATAAGTAGTTCCGAGTAACTAAAAAGTGTTAACTGTACATAATGATGTAGTGAAACAAATTGTATTATGAATATGTCTCTTCTTATTTAGAAATTTAAGACTCTTTGTATCTCACAACAAACTCTTAACGCTGGTAACGTGCCAAAGTGGTCGAACTGTGCACCAGATCTTTTGAGCTATTAAGAATGAAACTTAAGAGAATTTAATATTTAGAATATTTTTTTTTCAATTTATACTTTTCTTGCATTTAAATTTATATGTATATATATTTTAGCATTGATTAGTAAGCATTCTTTTAGTTAGCAAATAATTCATTGTTTTTGTTTTCAATGAACAATATGTGTGTATTTGTATATATTTTTTGTATCCTTTTTGTATATTTGACTTTGCTTTTGTGGGGAGAGCTGTAGTAAGTAAAATTTGAGTTTATAAGTTTAAACTCAAAGGTGGGAGAATGTTGCAAACCGGCCCACTTGGGGCATGATTCACTGTGCTGAGAGGCCCCATTTGGGTTTGGAATGTGGCATCTTCCACTTGAAAAGTTTCGGTTCGGATTTCGAACAGAGAGAGCACCAGGCCGCCATTGAGTATGGTTGGAAAAAAGTCAGCTCCTCCACAAAAAGTATTGTTTGGGAATGTAAATAAAAACTAGTTAAGTTTTTAATAAGATGTCTCTTCTCCTTGAGTCTTCCGAACTACAGGAAATGCATCGAACCTGGTAGGTTTGCATTTGCATTTACAAAAGATCCCTTTTAAGTGCTCATGGAAAGTACCCCCCTCCCCCCATGTGATATAAATTTTATAATTACTTTTAATTTTACACAACTTTTACTCAATTTTACACAGCTTTCACTGAGAATATGGACGCAAATTTACCCAACAAATACATATAATAAAAGATATAAATCATAGAGTAATGATACAAATAGAGGAATAAAAATGCTGATTTCCGTGTGTGCATCATTGAAACCACGTGATTTGTGAAAATGCCAATTCATTCATGCGCCAATATTACTTGGCAGGCCTTGGCGACTTTCAGAACTAAGCGAGATCGAAGTATTGTAATATGGTTTGGTGTTTAATTTTGTATTTAAATATCGTTTTTTTTAACGAGTGACACAATTTAAGGAAGTTTAACAGATATATTAAAGACTAGCAATATGGCCCGGCGTTGCTCGTGGTCACTTTGCACAGTAAGAGCTGCGCGATTTTGTCTTGTCAGCGAAGCCATCGCATATCACTTTCTGTGCACTGTGAAAAATAAACTTTATCAAAATCCAGATTTACTTTGAATATTACCCAGAATTACTTTGAGTATGTTTTGAGATACCTAAATCTATTTTTATGTTCACGACTTTACATGCTATTGCGACTACTTTTTAAACTGATGTTTTTGTAAAATGTTTCTTTTTTGTGAAATAAAAATTCCTAAAATTTTTTTTAATTACATATTTTTTGTATAAAAATTAACCATTTAGTAACAATAAACCTTTGTAGAAAAATTTCACATTCATTAGTTTTAATATTGACGACGCAATAATATATCAAAGAACAAATATTGCATTGTTCCAAATCGAAATAATGTATCGTATTTGGTGAAGTTTTTTTTTTTTTTTTTTTTTTTTTTTTTTTGTGCCAATTGGTGACCGGAGTCTATATATCCGTCTTTCAACATAATTTCATAAGGGTCAATATTTCTTAAGAAAATTAATTATCAAATATTCATTTTTGAATTCCAATAATATGTTTTTGAGGTAAAAATTAAAAAATAAGCTACATGGAGGTATAGATAACCTAAAATTAAACTTTTAGGGTGGCCCATTTTAACACCATAGAAATATTCCACTCCGTAACAAAAAGCACTATTGTCATAAAACTTAAGTTGTTCAGAACATGAATACAAATGGCGTCTGTCAAAATAGCTGGTTTATCTTCCTCCTTCGGTTGGCGAGGTTTTTATTAACGACGTTAATTTTGTTATTTGGACACTAATTTTGCCATTGTGATGATATTTTTAAATATAGGACCTCTATTTTAGCTCATTTGGCAACATTTTTATTGATTTGGCGAAATTTTTTATTCATTTTGCGAAATTTTTAACTCATTTGGCAATATTTGGCGACATTTTTAAACCGTTTGGCGACATTTTAAATTAATTTTGCGACATTTATTATTCATTTGGTGACATTAAAAAATTATTTTGCAACATTTGGAGACATTTTTAATTCATTTGGCAATATTTGGCGACATTTTTAAATTTATTTGGAAACATTTGGCGACATTTTTAATTCATTTGGCTACATTTTTTATTTGTTTGGCGACATTTTTAATTCATTTGGCGACATTTACTCATCAGCCAATCAAAATAAATCGTTTATCCCAGTATTGTCGAAAATATTTTTGGTCACCAAGGTGATTTTTAACAATAATGTTATGAGGGGAAGATGGAGATGTAAATTTCCCATAGGCGTAATGTTAGAGAAAATGGAAAAAGTTCTATAACTTTTGAATGGTTGCAGATATCCACATGAAACAAAGTGCATATTTTAAACTAAGAAAAGTTTGTTCACATGGTGTAAGTTTCATAAAAATCCGTGGAGTAGTTTTTGAGTTAAATCCGGACAAACAGACAGACAGACAAAAAAAATTTAAATGTGATTTTCGGAATCAGTGTATCTTAAGACTATACTATAGGGCATGGGGTGTCTTTTATTTGTCAATAGATGGCACCACTAAAAATTTCTAAGAGGGGAAAAAAGTACAGGATTTTTTCCTGAAAGTCTTCATTTCACTCTAATTTATCCCTATATGTCCACAGAAGCACGGGCAGAAGTTAGTAATTTATTGCTTCGCCCTCTCCCCGCCTCCTGTCACTTTCACTTGAATGGACGGGAGAAAGATCCCGTCCATTCAAGAAACCCCCCTTACTTTTTACGACCTTCAACAACTGACATGCCCCCACTTGGTCTTTCTCCTACATAACTGTGTTCCGAACATTTTCAAACAGAATAATGTGAATGGAAATGACTAACAATCATACACATGATTTGTTTTACGTTTTCTCTTTTGTTCAGAGCATTACGAGGAGTAATGTGTTTTACTCACTCAATTTTATATTTAATTAAAATTAATAAATATTGAACCTCATCGTTTATCTCCTTTGGACCAAAACTAATAGTTATATTACTTGTATATCAATTATCAGTCATTAAAATGTGTACAAAAAATTATTAATGTTTTTATAAATTATCATTAAACTCGAAGATAGGTAATAAGATAGATACAGATTGCATCTGATATATGCATTTATAGCGTTATTTTTAAATTGGTTGTTATTGAAGTTTACTCCAAGTTGAAATGTTCTCTATCCAACATAATTTAATTTTTATTAAAATCGAAGAGTAGAACAATAGAGTCATCCACTGTATCATAAGGTTTGGTACGTGAATTCTTTCTACGCACTGCGTTCTCGTTAAGATCTAGATCTCTCCGCACTTTTCAGTAGATTAGGATTATTGGTATTATTTTGTTCGTCTTGAGCATTTCTTTCAACACGTTTCAATTTATTTTACCACAATTTGACTTCAATGGGATATTTTGGCTCTAAAGTGAAATGTTGGTGATTCTCTTCAATTTAAACAAACGCTCGCCACGATCCGTACCTGACGATTAGAACTGAAGTTACAGCGGTTAAACCGACCAGAGTATGTTCATATTTGGAATAATTTTCCCTCCTACACGGTACAAATGACATGCGGGATGGTAGTGGATTAGTGACTAGCTTGGGAGGCGTCGGCTACTGGCTACGTGATTATCAGTGTTTATCAATCCAAAAATTATTGAAGTTAAGAATTATTGACACATATATTTAGTTATCATACAAATGTTAAGTTAAATGTACGAACACAACAGTGCATATTTTAAGGAATTTTAACTGGTGGGGCAAATTGAATTCTGCAGAAAGCCGAATCCCAGAAGTTAATGAAATCTTTGTACTTAAAATAGCAAATTTTAAACTAATTTAATTAATTTAGTTTAAAATTATATGTTCTGAAAGAAGTTAGTTAACAAATTTATTTAAAAGAAATTAGCGAATTCATGAAATTTTCTAACGATTCATAAAAGTATTTTTCATTTGTTTTCATAAAGCAAATTTTATTAAAAAAAAATTTTAATATTTTTTTTAAAAAAACTAGTGTTTTGTATTTAAAAAAAAATATATTTCCTACATTTCCGCCATTTTATTTCACACAAATGTTAAAGTTTTAAATCTATAGTATATATACATCTAAATCCGTATACTTAGGTAAATTTTAGACTAGTACCCGAGCATATTACAAACAAAATGGGCATTAATAACATTACATTAATAAGTAGCATTTACTTTATAAGGTGAACAATAATATTCTATTTATTTGTATTCGAAAAATATTTTATTTTACAGCACAAAAATGTAGAAAAATAAGTAGTTTTAAATTTTTAAAAAACATAATACTTTCTTAAAACTCGTTATCATTTCTGAAAAATGTTTTTATATAATCTCTGCTTTTGTAAATTGCTGCTCCGACAACTTTTGTCGCCGTTCCTTCAGCTGCAGAAATTTTAGCACTGAAGGGCAGTGATTGAAGAATGCTGTTCCTTTTCCATTTAAGACTATAATGAGTCTCTTATTAATTGTTTCGAGATTATCTGACTGCCTATGATCTGACATCAACATGTTGTAGCAGGAAATTACCCTTTCCACTTGCATGGAATGTGGTGCGACCACGAGTTAAAATTACATGAATGGAACTTCTCTTTCAAACTTCACTTCCCTTAAAGCCCACATTTTTTGAAAATATTAAATAATTCTTTTTCAAGATTAAGACAAATAAATTATTCTGGTGGGGAAATAGAAGTTTATTGTGAATCCATACACGTAGGTAAGAGGGTGGTTCAATCCTCCCATTGAAAGTCAAGAAAAAAATTCAAAAAATCGAATTACTGTAAAAATCATAAAAATACTTTAAAAAAATAGAAACATTTCAATTTCTAGTATAGTACTCCTTATTGAGTTGCATGACGGAAAACCTGTTATTTCCCGGGGGTCTTACCTAGTTTTCAAAGGGCTTCAAAAACTTGTTTAGTAGTCATTTTATCCCACACCAAGTCTAACATGACGTCATCGTGTTGCATTATCTAGCATTTGAATTTCGGCGACAAAGGAAAAGGTCGCCAGACGGGATCTATATATTATTTTAAACAAAGAATCTTAGAGTTTGTATTTGTTCTCTAAATTTATTTTGTAATTAGTGGCGATATTTACTAATTTTTAAAAAGAGTTCATGACTGATATTGGTAACAATTTTATGAAAAATAAATTATAACTGTTGTTGTTTCAATACTTATATTCTAACATATTTACGTTTACTTGAATAAAAATTAATAAGTTAAAAAAATGAGGGGGGTAGTTTTTTTTTTTTGGGGGGTAAGTTAATCAGTCACTGAACCACCCCCATGAAAAATTTATACCTACGTGCCTGTGTGAATCAGAGTTATTTGAGATTTATAATAGTATTATTAAAAAGAAAAGTATGGGAAGCTTTGCCGTTTTCATCGAAGCATGCACATCTAAAATAAAAATCTAAGATAAGTAGTTGAATAAAAAAAACTAGTATTAAATGGCATTTACAAAAGATTTGACTATTTTTTTGCATTGTTTTGCAGTAATTTATTTTTTTAATCAAACGTTCAGACACTTTTTTATTTCTACCAAACTTTATTAAAGTTACTCATATATTTCATGTAACCTACGCATAAACCTAAGCTCCCCCCTCGCCTTTTTCACAACCATACACGAACGGACATTCTTTAAAATTTATTACTCAAACCAAAGTTTCCTTTCAACTTTTATGAAAGATAACATGTAAAAATAATAGAAAACACTTACTTATTTTTTGAAAATAAAATCAATACTCCTATCAAACTTGCGAATCGGTCAATTTTAATATTAATTTAAGTAAAGAAACAACAACACACGTGCAAACTTATCGAAAACTGTTTCCGTTTGGAGAGATTCTTTACCGTTTTCCGTTATTAACCTCCACCCGCCTCGTGGAGGTTAATAATTCTGAAATTATCGTTTTCGTCCACCCCGCCTCGCCGATTCAGCAATGAACCAATCATTTATTTGAAATCCCTAGTACAGCTAATTTGAAAAAATCCTTTTGCGCTACGTTTGTGTCGTCACATCCTCCATTTTAGCGTGCTGGGGAAGTCATACTACGTAAGGTTGCCATGGCAACGATGCAGCCGATTTCGAACTTCGCTTTTTAGCTGCAATTTTGATTGAATGGAATTTTTGTTTTTTCTTCTCCTGAATTTGTGCATTACGGAAACACGCTTGCTATTTATCGGAGATTTTTTTTACTTAGAGTTGAAATTTAATCTCCATTTCCAATTCTAATCTTCATTTGAGATAATTAGTAAAATATATAATTTTAGTTTTAAAATATAATAAAATTAGGTGCAGCCCGGCTGTACTTGCTGTAGTGGGCGAGCCGCCACTGCATTTCACTCTTTATTTTACCAAACAAACTTTGAAATTAATTATTAAAAAGGATTAATATCAATGTTTTAAAAGTAAATATCAGCATTTTTTCTACAAAGTTTTGCTAAGTCATGCAACCACTGAGTTCCTTGTTACGCCAGAGCCAAGCATGATAACCACTTTTCCCCTAAGGGTGCGGGACGTAATAAATCAACGGTCCCGGATTTGGGGTGTTTTATTTTAAATTAAACGTAAATGTGTTTTAGTATTATTGGGTAGAATTTTTTATTTGTTAAATTGTTTTTTTCACTCATGTGGCATGAAGAACAAGGTAAAGTAGAGTTTACTATCGTGAATACGTTCTGCAGATTTTTACCATATTAATTTTCTGTAGCCTCTCTCTGAGAAGAATGCAAACATCATAAAATGAAACAATTTAGGAAATCAGTATTTATAAAATTTTTACTTATGAAATTCAAAATTATAAAGGTTTCATTTATTATTTCTCAGTCAGTGGCGTAGCCTGGAGAAGGGTCGATGGGGTTGGGCACACTTTGAAATTTATATTGGAGATACAAAAGCATCAGAATTTTCCTCACATTGTTATTTCATTACATTTTAAACAAAATATAATAATTTTCATTTTGTGTTTTTTTACGAATTGCTTTATACCAAAATCTCATCGTCATATTCTTTTACACTCGCTACCGTCTATAATTATATATAAATCAGAAATACACATAAATAACTTATGCAATACTACAACCTTGAGAGGTTTTTTTTTAATTATTATTAAACCTTTTTTATATTCTCGTACATTCTTTCTACAAGACCAAATCATTTATACAAATTTAAGGTAACATTCGTATGTAAACAATTAAAGTATCGAAGCTAATTTACTAATTAATGATAATTTTGATTAATTATCACTTAGATAAGTAATTAAAGTATATTCTTTCTTTGACTTGCTTGGATAGGATCCTCTTTAAATTAAATACTGGCTACGCTATCTGCTCACACGCAACTTATGCCGATGCCTCTATGATGGAATTGGAACACCATGACTATAGTTTCTTACAACGGACACTTCAAGGTCGCTGTGCAAAGGAGAGAAAGTGGAAAAAGCGAAGCTGGCGGTCTGTCAATAAACCGCTTCTGTTCCTTCCCCTCTTGCATTTTGACTGAGTTGCCCCCCTCCCAGCTCCCAGCAACACGGCCATATGCAGGTTTCAGCCCTAAATGGGGGGGGGGGGGCTCTGAACCCCCCCCCCCTTTTGCCAGTGGCGGCGATTGGGTGCTAAAAGTGGGGGGGCAAGATCAAGATGAAACAAGAGTGTGTGGAGCGCGGGGGGTGGGGTGGGGGGTAATAAAAATATTGACCACCAAAACAACGAATATTGCATATTTATATTTAATCTTTGTTTTGAATTATTTAAAGAAAGGATACTATCTTAAAATAGGTACGAGACGCCCAGGTCGATTATTAACTAACCCTTTTACGATTATTCCCCCCCCCCCCCCCCCCCCATTTTTTTTATGAAAGGATATGGACTGTTGCAAAGAATCTAATTAATATACTTGTTGACAGACCTCCAAAGGGATAGGTATCCTTTCCATTTGTGTCAGTGTTGAAAAAGAAATGAGGAAAATTTTACTTTCTCACCCTTCCAATTCCCATAAAATTTCCTGCAGTATTTGCAATTCTGCATTTGTGGTGCGACTTTTGGAACCCTGAGAAAAATAATTACAGTTTCAAACTGTAAAATAGTGCAGGCACGTAGGTGTAGATTTAATAGGGGTTCAGTGGAATCCTTAACCCCACAAAATCCTCACCCAACCCGCCACCAAATCTATAACACATTTTTTTCTCAAAAAAATTGTTAATTTTCATTAGTAAAAAGAAATACGTTGGCATTTGAATATCGAGGAAGCAACAGTTGGCATTGTCATTAACTACTTTTAATAGTTGTCAATAACTATGTATTCTTAAAATTAGTAAATCACCCCTAATTCTGAAATAAATTTAGAGAACAAATTTAAAGTTTGAGAATCCCTATAATATATGTGTGGGAACGATTAGTTAGATAATTTATAGTTATGGTAATTTAAAGATGTAATAAGCGTTTTAGTTGACCAAAAATGTAAAGAATAATATAAAGGCTACATGAGCTAAAGAAATGTAGGAGTCAAAAGACTTGACTTACATGGTATTGTGCAACACAATCGACACTGCTGATTTTAAATTAAACGTTAAATATACATAATTTAATTCAAAAGAAATTATTTACTTATTACCAATAAATATTAACTTCCATTAATTAAATTTAAATTATAAAGGTCATTTTAATTCAAAGATCTAAAAGAAACAAGAAATTTACCAACTTAACGGCGCCAGGTGTTGTCCTCGTTATCTGACCATGGTTCAAATATATGAGGCATTGTTCACGGGTCTTTCCTTCAATATGGGCCCCGAACCGTCGCCAATAGTCCAATATGCTGTACTGCGGCGACGTCCAATGAGAGGACCGTTCAGAGGTCTATTTTAAGTTTAAGGCAAGTTGGGTGATCTAACCTTCCCTCGCTTTCTTTTGCTATTTCTTTGGGCTTACATTTTCATAAATCAGGGATTTTTAAATGACGGATGACGAAATTCCCAACTTTTAAGGATTCCAGATTAGTTGGAAAGGGGGGGGGGGGAAACAAAACCGCAAATCACATGCACGAACAGTAATAAAACAAGAATTATTATCCTTATAACGTCAAATGCTCAGACGTTCGGCGCCTATAGATTGCGCAATACTACATTAATGTAAGAAGTTTCATACAGTCGCTTGATAAAAAAAAAGGGTGTCTGATCTTGAACTATATTTAGAACTAAATAAAAAAAGGCGATATTAGCCGACTGGTCTGGATTAATTCTATGGTCCTGGATTTAAGTCAAAGAGGAAATTACAAAAAGTTTTTTAAAAAAATTATAAAGTTAGATAATAATCAAAGAGCAGGTGCTGGGCGTTTTCGTGGGCCAATAAATTTAAAACTTTTATAGAAAACATGGAAGATGGTTTTGCTTTAGAATAAACTGGCAACTTATAATGAAGTATTTTAAGGTTAACAAAATTATGTGGTCTTTGCTCAAACAGCCATACCACAATATGGTTTCCATAGCATGTTTTGGAGCATCTTGTTTATACGACCCCGTTTGAAGATCTTTTCCCTTAGTTATCTTTATTTGTATTTCAAATTAAACCTAACAGTACGTCATCGGGTTTCTGTCCCAATAACCCATGCTCACAGAGGGGGTATCAAGACAGAATACCCTCTTCCCCCCCCCCCCCCCCCCCCCCCAAAAAAAAAAATCTATTTTTATGATTCGGTTTTTAATTTTTTTTTATTTTATGGGAGGAGTTTGGGTTTTACAATGGGAGGAGTTTGGGTTTGACCCCCCCCCCCCCCCTCCCCCCTACTTATATGTGCCTGTGGTAGTGGGAGAAAGTTGGGGTTCAAAATGTTTCCTTTGTTCGGAAATGCAGTAAAACAATTGACTTGTAACTTAGTTTTAAATAGTGCAATATTAAAAAAATGCGGGGGCAACATCCAAAAAAAGTGCGGGGGCAACCGCCCCCCCTTGCCCCCCCGAATCGCCGTTGGGGGTAATATACCAACCCTTGGGCTCTGAGGAATATCCTTCCTCCCTGTCCACTTGCTCTGTCTCTTCTCAACAATCGCCGTTGAGAAAAATAAAAAGTCGCTAAGAATAATGATGGGTTTGTAGGTGTAAAAATTAATGCTAATTTATAATGAATGCTCATACTAAATTACTTTGCGATTATAAACAAAAAAAAAATAATAATGGCTTATGAGAAGTTGAAGTATGAATCTCATTTAAAACACAAAACTACCTGGATAGTCGCTTTTCAAGAAGTCATTGGCAATATAATATTTCAATTCTTTAAAAAAAATACATTGTCTACTCCACAGTGTAAAACATTTATATGATTTTAATAGAGTTGGTTTTGGCACTATAAATGTAATTCATGTATTAAATATTAATACGGTAAGTTATATCAGCAGACTAAGTTGCTATAAAAATACATTTTAATTAAAATGCAAATTCTTTATTACCGAATACTTCCTGTATTAATAAAAGCATCATTTTGAAAGTTGATAATTGGGGTTCCAATGCATATCATTGTGTCTTTTTTTTTCAAATACACAGTTACAAATACTACATTTTATTTGAATAGTTCGTTAAGTAAAAAATTTGCAATGTTTTATTCTTTTCATTGAAAATTAATAATAGGGATAATTTCCTATCAAACAAGAGAAAATTGGTGTCAGTCTTGCTATTTTTCATATCGTTAGTGTCGGTCGTTAGTGTCGATGGTCACCCTAAAAGCATAACAAAGTTCTTCTATCCTAATATCCCATTTAGCTGATTTTAAAGTCAAAAGGAAAAAAGCATAATACACTAATTTTATCTGTTGCATTCTCATTTTACCCATCGTTCACTAATGATCGCGGGACTGTGCGGTGACACGCATCGCACCCCCGAATGGCGACACTGATAGGGTGGGTAGTTCTATAAAGCGCAAACCGTCATCTTTACAAGTACTAAATAAATTTCACTTCAAATATTATTTTGCTGCTAAATGTAATTCATGTATTCATTAATATGTATATATTCATTAATACGATACGATATGTGGAGCGTGCATGTGTGCAAAATCAAACATTTGAAAAAATATAAAAAATGAGATAAATGCATTAAATTTTATGAAAAAAAGATTACCTCTATCTGTTTTAGCAACAATAAAAAATAATAAATTCATATATCCAAATACACATTTCTATTTAAAAGTTGGAAATCCGGAAACCCATAGAAATGCATTAGCAGCAGCCTAACTAAGTCGATTTAAAAGTACGTTTTCAATAAAATGCGCAACGTTATGAAAATTTAAAAATGGGTTTCTAATGCATATAATTGTGTTTTGTTTAAACGCATAAATGTCAATTATAATTTTTTTTTGTTTAAAACGAATAAACATTAAAAAATACCTTTAAAAAAATCTCAGAAAAAAACGTATTGATAATAAGATAATAGTTGCACTGCCCACTTTAGATCTCTCGATAACCACGAATGAGTTCATAGACCACAGGTTGGGATTGGAATCAGGGACAAGGCACAGAGCAGTGGCACAGAGGGGCAATACAAAAAAGAGAGAGAGAATAAAAAATAAACACTGCTGTCACCCCCTCTGCCCCTCCCCTTTCGTGTCCCCCTCCTCTTTCGCAAAATTTATTGCGCGACCTATCACCTGGAACGCAGGGGGGTCTGGGAGACTAATTCTTCCCTCAAGTAAATCCCTATATGGAGGAGGGCGCCACCGTACAATGGTTAAATACTTCAAAAAACTTTCTCGACATCTTACAATTAAATTGCTCCTAACTTGAGTCCAAATTAACTTTTTAAGATGGATTTTGCAGCAATTTATAAAAAAATGTTTTCAAAATGGGTTCATTGTTTTTTTTTTTTTAATATAATATTTTAGACATTTTTAAAATTAGTTTAAATTGCAGCACTATCTTTCTTTAATTTAAACAAATAAATAATGAACTACAGAAAAAATTATGATAATAAAGATTTAGAGAACCTCTTGGACTTCAATATGCAAGAAACCGCGAGTTAATTACCTAAAAATTAAAGTCAGTAGAAGGCATATAGTGTCCCATAGAGATAACATTACGGGCGATTTTCGGCAACCTGGACTAGCGACACTCCATTCTTATATATAAGTATTGATATTTTTCTTACTTTGTAGTTTTGAAATAATTGCGTTACGTTTTTATGTAAAAAATTTACCATAAGCGAAGTTCTTTCAATTTTTATTTTGTATAGTTCAATAATTAAATATGAACAATAAAACCGGAGAAATATAAAGAGTTTCGTTTTTTCGAGTATTGAGCACAAAGAAAATTATATTTTCGTTTCGTTAATGAAGAGGAAATATTTAGCGCAAATTGTTTGAAAATAAATAAATACCTACATATATGTTAAGAAGTTATATACGGACAGAACGCTGTATCACCAAAAAGAAGAAAGTGCACCAAATTTGGAACTCCTGCAGATGTCTGAACGCTAAATGTGGCATCGCTAAAACCACGTGATGTTGGTTTTTCTTTTCAATGTTGACACCGCGGCCTTACGAGAGTCTGGCAATGAAGGCGCTCTCTATTTAATATTACAACTCTCTGATATAAACCGCATTCAGAAGCTGAATTACTTTTGGTTGGTTTGGTTAATTAACGTCGCACTAGAGCTGCACAGTGGGCTATTGGCGACGGTTCGGGGTCTATCTCGAAGGAAAGACCCGGAATTACTTTTGGTCTCTTACTTCTACATTTAACGCTCATTTAAACTCACGTGAAAATATTGTATTAGAGTTACAGTTTCGAATATCGCTTTTTCAGAAAAGTCGCCAAGGGTGACCGTTCAATGCATTTTACTGTATTTTCTTTGTGACCCCACGGACCCCCAATTAGGAACCACTGACGAATTGTAGGCCTAACTATAAGAGAAGAGCCTCAATAAAATGTTACTTAGAGGTTAGTTAAAGTCCATTCACTACTCGACCTTTAGCCTCAGGCCCTGTTAATATAGATAATGATACTTCTAATCTACTGGTGAATGACTTGGATGTAACCATATTATTATAACTATTAGGAAAATGGCGGTGTTCATTCTCATGGAATAGTAATGTAGGTTAAAGTTTATGAATGGAATTTTTTATTGCCGAAATGCACCTTAGTAACAATAATTATTGGGTACAAGAAAACTAAATTGCATGTAATTAATGGTTATTACCAATTTGAATAATTAGTTAAACTAATTTCTTGTTCGTGTCAGAAAAATACTCTTCGATGGATCAAGTAACCTAGACCTATTAGGAGATATGGACATTTAATGTTTTTATAAATATTGATGACTAATGCCTAGAGATATCCAATCATCTAACTTTTTTTTTCTTCTGAAAAATAATACAATTTTGAAAAAATATTTATATCATGATTATAACTACTAGGCGGAATTAATTTAAAATTACGTTCAGCTTCTAAGCCAAAATTTCATTTTGTTGTTAAAATTTAACCTAAAATTTAATGAAACAATTCATTTTGGCAAACAATTATATTTTTTGTGACGTCACGGTTGTGTTACGAAAATTCCTTGCTCCGCCCCTGATTAAGAAAGGGATACGGTTTTGCTTTGAGATATGGATTTGGCTTAGTAATGTTATGAAGTAATTTCATTTGCTGCAACCTAAAATACAATGGGTCACTAAAATTATCTCAATGCCATTTAACGTTCTGAAGTTTTATAGCCTAATGTAACACAAAGCATAATACAAAACTGATAACTGTATTTTGAGTGTTATAAATTCTCTAAATAAAATCACCTTTAATTCTTTTTGCTAATAAACACTTTAAAAAACATATTTTCAGTTAAAAAACCAAACCCATTGGATTGAAACAAACATATTTGGGACAAAAAAACACATTTTAAGAATGATTTAATCAATCAAAAGGGGAAAAAATGGTTAAATATAACTTCAGAATGTATTAAATTTTGCTAACGAATCAAAATAATACATAACTATGCATTTCCTTAAGGTTTAAACTAAAAGTTCATTAGCGATTTCAATTTTTTTTTTAAATATTTCAACACATAATTCTATACGGATGAAACATTTCAACACATAATTTTATAAGGATGAAACATTTCAACACATAATTCTATAAGGACGAAACATTTCAGCACATAATTCTATAAGGATGAAATATTTCAACATATAATTCTATTGATGGGATATGGATTGCATTCAGGTTCATTTTCAGGAACAGCTTCAATCGATTTGTCTATTTCCATATTTTTTTAAGCATTAAACATTAATAAAAAAAAATTATAATGTTAACTTTTAAAGAAAAAGTGGTCCTTATACAACTTTAGAGAATATTTTACACTTATAAACCATAAGTCAAAATATTAAAATTTACAAAAAATATATATATATATATATATATATACAGACAATATGGTTAGACAAAATGTCTTATATTTTACATCATAAAGGTAAAACAAAATATAAATAAATTGTGACTTACATTGTCCCGGTCCAGGGTGGGAGGTGGGGGTTCCCCAGGGTTCCTTTGGCAGAGGTGCGACGGGGCGAAGGGCACGCACACATCGTGGAAGCATCCCAAGCACTCTGTGGATGGAGAAGCGACATGAGCAAGTTTTAGTTCATCGTGCTGGTCGTCACTTTCAACGTCCTGTACAGAAGGGCGGATGATTCGGGGCCGGATGACCGCGGTCGTCGCGCTCACGCTCGTCGTTGTGTCACTCGTTGACTGCTCGCGCATTTTAATGACGTTGGTGTCGACTATACACATCGGTGGAGTTGAAGTTCTTTTTTTTTAATTGCAGAACAAAGAGTTCCGGTGGATTACGATGTATCCAGAGGTTTTAATCGATATAATTTAAATAATTATTTTTTTCCAATCAGAGAAAATTCCAAAAAAGGAATTAATGCAAACGATTTTTAATTCGAAAATAATTTCGCTGAGTAAAAATCAGAATCGTTGAGAATACCAGAAGATATAATGCAAACGATTTTCAATTCGAAAAAAGTTTCGCTGAGTAAAAATCAGAATCGTTCAGAATACCAGAAGAAATAATGCAAACGATTTTTAATTCGAAAAAAGTTTCGATGAGTAAAAATCAGAATCGTTGAGAATACCAGAAGAAGTAATGCAAACGATTCCTTGATGAGAAGAATATTATTTAAGAATGTTTTTTTTTCAGAGAAAATTGTTCTTTTATCACAGAATTCCGAACGCTTTTCGGTTGTTGTACGGAGTGAACGGGACCCAGCCGGTGCCGGCTGATTTTAATAACGGGTCCCGAATTTATTTCCCGTCCTGCAGACGAACGTGGTGACTCTCCGATCGCGCTGAAAGTGAGTGAGTTACGACGGCAGGTCGGGAGAATCACTGTCAGATTTTTCGGATGGATTTTCTCCGTTTGGCGCAATCTCGCCAACGGGGGACGTCGCCAACTATTTCGCGGTCTGTTGCCAGGGCTATCCCTGATCCTGACTCCTTCTCAAGTTCGTTTCAAGGCCTCTTCCGATCGTAAAGGACGCTGAATGTGACAAGTCATATGGCAACGGGAAAATTAATTGAAGTAGAATTATTAAAGCAAGGTTTTTTTTAATATTATTTAGTCTTTTTTTTCTGTCGTAAATCTTAATGAGCGTGATGCAACAATCGATGGCTTTAAATCGACAATCACGTGGGCAATGTGTGAAAACTTAATTTTATTCGACATTAATCCTTCCGAAACTGCCAAAATTTGGCGGTTAAATAACATCTTTAGCTTTAAAAAAAACTATTTGCAATAACATAGTGGGGAACAGCTATCCGAAACGGACTGTTTTAGTAGCTATCCATTTCAATACAGTAGAACTCTAATTATCCGGATAAATCTCTGATTGGGACCAGATCCCTTCCGGATAATCGAATATCCGAATAATTGGATAATTCATGAAAAAATGCTATTTCTTAATTTAAAAAAAAACGAATTTCGCTTTATTATGTAATGTAATTTAATGACTATTATAAACAATACCATTCACCGATAAGAAACTTTTAAAATGTGAAAAAACTGGAGTTCGGATAATTGGAGTACTGTATATGTGTGCCCTTTAAGCCTTGCATATAGTAATATTGTTTTGTGTTAACTCTGTTTGACCACCGAAGGACCTGCGGGGGTGTACTCAAGGACTTAATTAGCAACTCTGCACTCTCGGCCATCGGCGATTGTTTTGGCCGAGTGGGCAAAGGCACCTTGCTGTGGATCATGAGGTAGTGAGTTCGATTAATCAAATAAATTGCCCGGATGCAAAACAGTTTACGGTAAAACAATTACAAAATTAAATTTTGATATCAATACTACTTCATCAGTTTGCCTTCAAGATTTCCCAAAATAGCTAAGAGGGGATACAAAATATTTTATATTTGGGCTACTCCCGTTATTATAACTTTTTTTCATTAATTTAAATATAAATTATTAGAATTTCTAAAAAGGGAGAGAGAGAGGGAAGGTTTCTGAGTTTGTGGTATAAAATTCCCCAGAATAATTCAAAATTAAACAACTTTCTTTGACATCCAAGATGGACAGGGACTAAAAAAAATTGTAAGTATTTATTTGCAAAAATGGTTTATTTTAAAAATTAGTCTTACAGTTTAAAAATTATTAGTATTTTTGTTAATAAAATTTAATTTTTTATTAAATATAAGCATAAGTTTCGGTGAGGAATTTTAAATATTTAAAAAAAATCACTCCTCCTATAGGATTACTGCGTAAAATTGTTTTTAAAAGGTCATGTATCAACATTTCCAGCGAGTATCTGCAGCTTGGCGACAAAATAAAATGACTGAACAAAGTCGAGCACCGTGTTTTAACATAGTTCGTTCAAAAAAAGACGAGCCAAGCAACGCAGAAAAAGCCACTCATGGGTTTCTGCACTTCTACAGTTTCTACTTCGGGACCAGCGGACGCGTAAAAACCAGCAGCTTCCAATAAACTTCCCATCAACTGGCTTTTATGGCCCAAAAGCAGGAAGGACGCTTGATTGTAAAAATAGCATTCAAAGTAACACAAAGGGCATTTTTTATAGTACAAAAAACCTCGCTGCAGGCAGCCTATTCGCATTCCTGTAAAGACATCGACACGATTCACGCACCTTTCCGATTGTAACTGCATCCGTAACTATTGCGAACAAAACCTTATTTAGGACTGTACGTATCTTCGAGCATGGATCTCTTGTGGACCATTCGCGCTGGAAGGTAGTAGTATAAGCGCAGAACAGTGGCGCAGACTTTTACATAAACTGAAGCTCGCGTACGTTTGGTTTCGCTGTTAATGAATTGGAATTGTATGATTAGAGACCCCAAAAGCTTTAACTTGAAACTTCTAAAGATAATCAGAGTGATTAATTTGTAGGACACAATTATATTCGGATGGATATAATTATTTTTTTAAACATTTTGGAAAATGTTATGCAATTTTGAAATTTATACTGTCGAAATAGCTACATATCATAGCATAAAAATTCCTATACTGGAGGTTTTAATATAGGTTGGTTAATTAACGTCGCACTACAGCTGCATAGTAACAATTGTTCGGGGTCTATCTCGAAGGAATCTAGGAACACTGCCTCGTATTTTTGAACGATGGTCGCAATCTCAATAGGACCTCATTGGACACGACTGATTCAGCGTGCACTATAGTCCCGTGTACACGACGATGGTAATTGAGGATAATTTCCTTCGAGCATGAATGGACTGTAGTAGAGCGAATATGACGTCATCATCGTGATGAAAACATCTGACCGATGGAACAGATACGTGACTTACTTTCAAAATTTATGAATGAAAAAACGTTCGCAATTGGCTTGTGATTTGGAAATAATAGTAACATGAAGTACAGGATATTTTTATGAATGAACTGGAAAAAAATTATGAATGGATGACGTAGTGAACCACGTGTCTGAGGCCATACAAGTTGGGCTCACTTTGATGTTAGCGAGATTATTATCTTATGATTTCTCTACTATGAGGAATCCATGCTCGAAGATAATTTCAGACAACCTTTGTAATTTAATATCGAATCTTACAACCCAGCGATCACGAGATCGCTACTTTTTAACTTTATGTCAAGTCGATTCGAACTCGTAATCCTCTGACTGCTAGCCGAACTTCGTACCTCCCAGCCACCGCGCCGACGTTTATAATATCGGATTTTCAGATAATAGTGGTTTGTGCCTCTAGAATCGATAAAAAAAAAACTTCCAAATATGCAGTTACTTGGCGATTGTAACAGAATACATGAAGGCGAAGCCACAGGGTGGTATAGAAGATAACAAAAATCTAGAGTGAATTTCTAGGAATCAGTTAACGAAAATCAGCCGATTAAAATGGGTAACTATTTCCTTACTAACTAAACCACGCTCCTTTAAAAGCACGATCGTGTATAGACATGGCGTGATACAGCCGAATTCTTCTGGCTTAGTTTTCAAAGAAATACCAAAAGAGCTTGTACGAGTCTTTTTGAACGCGCATTGTTTCAGAGGCAGGTTTGCAGAAAGAATATAAATCACCAAGAAAACGACAAAAACTGTACGCAAATGTGGTTTGTCAGTAGAATTCTAGATCGCGATGTACTTTTTACTGCCCTAGAAGCGTTTGAATACTTTTCATTTCAAGAGTCATAACCAGTGCCTTTACACAAAAAACATTTCGGGGAAGTTTGAAGCACGAAATTTCCCAACTTAAAGATTCTAAATTCCCAACGCAACAGTGCTAAAAATTCCCAATTCCAATTTATCGACATTTGTCATATTTTTTTTATATACTTTGGGTAATATTAAACAGTTCTCTCACAAGCATTGATTTTTTTGCACTCGTATTCCAATGCAGTGTCCGTTCTGAGGTCTAATTTAAATATAATCTTACAAGTTAGGCAATTTCTAATTTTCACTAGCTTTCATTTGCTAATACTATTACTTTTTTCCGGAATAAATTTTCCCAACCCGGAGATTTTTATTAATTGAAATCAACTTTCCACTGATTATCCCTTTTACCCTATAGAAGTTGAAAAGGGATATGAAAAAAATAACATTTTAAAATTTAAATAAAAATTATCAAACATATTCAAAGATGATGTCAAAATTCAACATTTTTTTTTTTTTCATATTAATAAATTTTAAAAAGTATAAACTAGTTTGAATGAAAAGTTTTCACTTTTCCCACCCATTTTACCCCACCTTGCCCTATAACTTTTTAAACCAATAATTGAAAATTAAAATTGAATTTACTTTCATTCACTATGTCAGTAGTGTAAAAAGGCCGCTACCAAGACGCGGTGCTGTGAGGAATAATGAGGAATACGAGGAATAATGAGGCGGAAGGGGAGGTGGTGCTGCTGTGATGCACTTGAGGTGCGGATCAGGGAGGATCTCGTCTGTCAAGCCGAGGGGGCGTGGCCTAATGGAGATGACCTCAACCAATCAGGTGTCAGTAAGTGACGTCACATGCAGGGGACATGGGAACAGGTGTCGATGACTCATCGCAGCGCTGCCGATGGGCATGTCCCACCGTGTCTCAACGTGTATGTACGGGAACGGACCAATCAGGTTCTTGTGTGAGGATGACCTCATGAACAACCAATCAGGTGTCAGTAAGTGACGTCACACGCAGGTGGGGGAAGGTTTTACTAGTTCTGCTTGTAACCGCAAGACAACGCTGCATGTAGGGGAACGGACCAATCAGATGCTTGCTTAAGAATGACATCATGAAGAACCAATCAGGTGTCAGTAAGTGATGTTTATGGAGTGTCATGTGACATGAAAGTTGCTTTTTTGTTATTTTGCGTTTTTATTTGGGTATTGGTGGAAATTTGCGACGCACAGCATCTACACATTTTTAATTATAAGCTGTGGGTTGTGACATCATAGGTATAATGTTAGGAATGGTTGGTTGTTGAAAAAACTGTGAGCTGTGAAAGTAATGTGAAAAAACTGTGAAAGTAAATAAAATATGATAGAATTAAACTAATATTCTTATTTTAATATTTATTATATTTTAATATTTATTTATATTTTGATATTTATTTGTATTTTATTATTTATATTTTTACATTTATTTTTAATATTTAATTATATTTTAACTTCTATATTTTATTATTCATTTATATTTTAACTTCTATATTTTATTATTCATTTATATTTTATATATATTTTAATATTTATATATATTTTATTATTCATATATTTCATACATATTTTAATATTTATTTATATTTTATTACTCATTTATATTTTACATATATTTTATTTACGTATACATCTGTGCCAAAAAAATTAACTCAGTGAGAGCAATTACGTCCCACTAGAGCTGCACAATGAACTTATGTTAAAGGGAATGACAGTAGTGTATATATTTTAACTATGGTTAGTACAAAAGAAAAGAATTTTGCAAGAATGGTTTTAGAAAAATATATTTTATGTGACCAACTCCAGCATATAATTTCGCAATATAACTCTATGAGGAATCATCCTATGGGGGTAAATAACATACCATCGTGTACAGGAAGGTAGACCAGATTAATAAGTAAAGCTTTTTTTACCTTTTGACATGTGTACTAAGGGTATAAAAAATGACAGTCTGGGGTTCTATGAAAATAATGTTTATAACAATATACGTTTAAATTACAATTTATATAACGGAAATCAGTCTCAGTGGATGAAAAAAAAGTAATTAATATGAAAGCTGATACTTTGAAAAAGAACCTTGGGAACCAAAACCTTGTATTACGGTTAATTAAACTTTTTATAAAAGTAATGTGTTCTTTAAATGTTTTTCACATCATACGTAAAATTATTATTTTAAGAGGGAAAATATCATATCGTTATGACTAGAAGGAGGGATCTCACCTTGATCACAATTGGATGCATTAGAATTGCTTACTGTTTAGGAATATGATGTAAAAGTTACTCTATCGCACTGTTTGTTGTGCTGGGCTTGATAAGAGCAGATTTGGGGTTGGTATGTAAGATAATGGATCTATTACTTGTTCTAATACGTGTTGAATAAGGGAATTTGTCTTAGATGTTGCTGTTTTAGGGGTGTTTTATAATTGATTGTTTGATTGAACGATACAGTGCAGCTATACAAAGGGGTTTATTTATACGCTTGGTACAAGTACACATTTTTTCTTATGTCATAAAATTACACTATAACAAAACGCATAGGTGGATGGTAGAAATGAAGTAGCACCATACAAGGGGAATTATTATGGCTGGCTGATTAAATTTTCAAAGACTAAGAGGCAACAAGTTCCCATATGAGTACAATTGAGGGTGAATGTGTAGAATTTGGCGACATCAAGTATCCACAAGGGGACAATTTGAGAGGTGTATTCGTAAAATTGGCGACATAAAGTACTCATAGGGAGACGTTTGTAGGCGTATACATAAAATTGGGGTGAAAGCGGGGTTTGTAGTTGTACATTAGACAAGAATAAATGAAAAAGTTTAAGTTTGAAATAAATTATAAAAAGAATAAATGTTAAAAAAAAAAGTTAAAATACAATTTAAAAAGCAAAATGTAAAAAAAAAAAAAAAGTTTAAAAAGAAAAATGTAAAAATAAAAAAAAGTTTAAGTGTGAATTAAAAACTAAAAGGTTAAGTAAGAAAAAAAAATAACTAAAAGTGAAAAAAAAATTTTAAAAGTGAAAAAAAAATATATATATATTTATATAAAAAATATTTGAAAAAAGTTTATAGTGTAAGTGTGAAATAAATTATTTCAAACTTAAACTTTTTCATTTATTCTTGTCTAATGTACAACTACAAACCCCGCTTTCACCCCAATTTTATGTATACGCCTACAAACGTCTCCCTATGAGTACTTTATGTCGCCAATTTTACGAATACACCTCTCAAATTGTCCCCTTGTGGATACTTGATGTCGCCAAATTCTACACATTCACCCTCAATTGTACTCATATGGGAACTTGTTGCCTCTTAGTCTTTGAAAATTTAATCAGCCAGCCATAATAATTCCCCTTGTATGGTGCTACTTCATTTCTACCATCCACCTATGCGTTTTGTTATAGTGTAATTTTATGACATAAGAAAAAATGTGTACTTGTACCAAGCGTATAAATAAACCCCTTTGTATAGCTGCACTGTATCGTTCAATCAAACAATCAATTATAAAACACCCCTAAAACAGCAACATCTAAGACAAATTCCCTTATTCAACACGTATTAGAACAAGTAATAGATCCATTATCTTACATACCAACCCCAAATCTGCTCTTATCAAGCCCAGCACAACAAACAGTGCGATAGAGTAACTTTTACATCATATTCCTAAACAGTAAGCAATTCTAATGCATCCAATTGTGATCAAGGTGAGATCCCTCCTTCTAGTCATAACGATATGATATTTTCCCTCTTAAAATAATAATTTTACGTATGATGTGAAAAACATTTAAAGAACACATTACTTTTATAAAAAGTTTAATTAACCGTAATACAAGGTTTTGGTTCCCAAGGTTCTTTTTCAAAGTATCAGCTTTCATATTAATTACTTTTTTTTCATCCACTGAGACTGATTTCCGTTATATAAATTGTAATTTAAACGTATATTGTTATAAACATTATTTTCATAGAACCCCAGACTGTCATTTTTTATACCCTTAGTACACATGTCAAAAGGTAAAAAAAGCTTTACTTATTAATCTGGTCTACCTTCCTGTACACGATGGTATGTTATTTACCCCCATAGGATGATTCCTCATAGAGTTATATTGCGAAATTATATGCTGGAGTTGGTCACATAAAATATATTTTTCTAAAACCATTCTTGCAAAATTCTTTTCTTTTGTACTAACCATAGTTAAAATATATACACTACTGTCATTCCCTTTAACATAAGTTCATTGTGCAGCTCTAGTGGGACGTAATTGCTCTCACTGAGTTAATTTTTTTGGCACAGATGTATACGTAAATAAAATATATGTAAAATATAAATGAGTAATAAAATATAAATAAATATTAAAATATGTATGAAATATATGAATAATAAAATATATATAAATATTAAAATATATATAAAATATAAATGAATAATAAAATATAGAAGTTAAAATATAAATGAATAATAAAATATAGAAGTTAAAATATAATTAAATATTAAAAATAAATGTAAAAATATAAATAATAAAATACAAATAAATATCAAAATATAAATAAATATTAAAATATAATAAATATTAAAATAAGAATATTAGTTTAATTCTATCATATTTTATTTACTTTCACAGTTTTTTCACATTACTTTCACAGCTCACAGTTTTTTCAACAACCAACCATTCCTAACATTATACCTATGATGTCACAACCCACAGCTTATAATTAAAAATGTGTAGATGCTGTGCGTCGCAAATTTCCACCAATACCCAAATAAAAACGCAAAATAACAAAAAAGCAACTTTCATGTCACATGACACTCCATAAACATCACTTACTGACACCTGATTGGTTCTTCATGATGTCATTCTTAAGCAAGCATCTGATTGGTCCGTTCCCCTACATGCAGCGTTGTCTTGCGGTTACAAGCAGAACTAGTAAAACCTTCCCCCACCTGCGTGTGACGTCACTTACTGACACCTGATTGGTTGTTCATGAGGTCATCCTCACACAAGAACCTGATTGGTCCGTTCCCGTACATACACGTTGAGACACGGTGGGACATGCCCATCGGCAGCGCTGCGATGAGTCATCGACACCTGTTCCCATGTCCCCTGCATGTGACGTCACTTACTGACACCTGATTGGTTGAGGTCATCTCCATTAGGCCACGCCCCCTCGGCTTGACAGACGAGATCCTCCCTGATCCGCACCTCAAGTGCATCACAGCAGCACCACCTCCCCTTCCGCCTCATTATTCCTCGTATTCCTCATTATTCCTCACAGCACCGCGTCTTGGTAGCGGCCTTTTTACACTACTTATGTCTTATTTTAAAATCGCCCTTGTATATCATCATCTTATGCGAAGCAGTGACTAGTAAAACAAAAAATTAATAAACCCGATCTGGTCCGTTCAATCGTTATTATTTTGTTTAAACAAATATATTGCAACCGAAACAGGTTTAGCTTTACTATATTTTCGAATTTTTTTTATCATACTAAATTAAAGTTACCATTGAGACGCGATCTCTAGAACTCTGTGGAATTTAAAATATGCCAATGCATAATCCAAAAACAATACATTCATTTATTAATATAGCATTTGAGAGGCAAAATAAAAAATAAATTAAGTTTAGATAATTAATGCTTAAAAAAAATAAAGATTAGGAGAAGAATAAAATACCGTTTTTAAAATGGAATTTTTCCAAAATTTCGTGGAATCTCTTTTTGATCGCAGATAGAATGCTTGGCTTCTAGACAATTTTCGTTCTTTTTTTTTTTATTTTAAATTCTCGCGCAGACGACAATTTGTCTGGTTTCTTCAAGTGTGTTTCTAAGTATTAAGAGCTTTTTTTCAATTTGTTTCGGAGCAATGCGTGGAAGCATGCCAGACATTCAAAAAGAAAAAAACACAGAAATAGGTTCTGGGAAGAGCTTAAATATTATAATGGTCTCATACTAATGTTCGTGAACAGAATAGGAAGAAGAAAAAAATAGAAAACATAAAACCTTTCATTCTTGACAGTGAAATTTTCTGTCAAATGTGAAAGATTTCAATAGGAGAATGAATGTTTTCTGAACCACAACCTTTGACTTCAACAGATGCGCATTCGCTGTTTATTCTTAAATTTATTTGTCGATTTCACGGACTCTACATCTTGCATATTTTCATCGTAAACTTTGCGAATACATCACTATTTTCTAATAGCCATTTCGGCAACTGATGGATTTACATATATTGATGGTTTGAGGTTTTAAGAAGAAAATGTTAAAGCTTTCTTATAACACATAAATCTTTTTAGAAACAGTTTTAATATTCTTATCAAGGGGGCGAGGGGTGGAGGGATACTAGAGTATAAAATTTACCATATGATAGAATTACTATTTAAATACTCTATTATGTAAAAAACAAATTTATTGGGATAATAAATTCATTGTTTATTTTTTTAATTAAAAACCATACAAAGAGGTATTTTAGTTAGAATATACAATATCATAGTGTTCAACGCTATATTAAACCCCTGATATAGAAAGTTCAGTACTTTAGGCACAATATCTTTTACGGGGGCCCATCGCATAAAAATAGTGTAAGAATTTAAATAATCGTATATGAATCGTGTATTAAATTTAAAAAACAATGAAATTATGTAAAAAATTTGGGGGGGGGGGAGAAAAAAATGCGTAAATGTCATAAAAAGTTGCAATAATAATAACAGATTTGTCAAAGTATAGGCAACATTTCTACAATTTATGTACAACTAACTAAAAGTTGAGATCCCTAAAGCCGGATGGTCCTAGGTCCGGTCCTAACGTACGTAATGGTAAATCGGGTCCTGCTCACAGGCATCAAAAGAGTATTTAGTAGATGTCACACGAAACAATTTCGGCTTTTTTAAACATGAGCATCCAACTTGGATAAAAAAAATTAGTGTGTCACTGTGTCAGAGCACGACTAGAAGGGCTTTACTTGAAACTTCAACAAAAGAAGGAAGATAAATAAGGTATTTCGTCTAAAGGAGCAGGTCCCTATCCCACGCTCCGTATGTGCTTTGCTTTATTTCAAGATTTTACGCTTATTTCCCTATCGAACGAGACCAAATTCATGACAATCGTGCAATTCTTCACGGAGTTATAGTGTCGGAATGGGTCACCCTAAAATCGTTACATGGTGTAGAATCATGTAGATGAATTTAAAGAAGTTTCACGTCAAAAAATATTCAACACGTTGTTTTTCGACATTTATTGAACATGTTTTTTTTCATCCATGAAATTAAATATATGCGAGTTTGCGACTAGGTCTTTGGGGGATACCAGAGCGATTGGAGACGTGGGTGGAAGAACAAGGCAGCTCTAATTTTCAAAATTGCTCAGGAAGAACGAGAAACACTGAACGATTCTTGCATCGTATAATATAAAAATACAACTCCCTTTCCTTTACATTTATATAGTCATCACTTAGAGCTGTCTAGTTCTTGCACCCAATAAATTGAGCGTTCTTTTTTCTTTATAGGAATAAGTGAAAAAGTGCAAATCAGAAAAAAAGTGGAGCTGCCTTGTTCTTGCACCCACGTCTTTAATTGTTAATATTGTAAAAGATTGAAATGTTGTACATTTCAACGTTCGGCGAAATGTTGCATTATGTTTGTTACATTATTAATTTTAATTGTTTTAATCACATTTCAAGTGAATGTACTTTTTCATTAAATGGGACTAGTAGGTGGGGGGGGGGGGGGGGTATAACTCGGAGGTCTAAACTGTTACTCTTATGTTTAAAATTAATATATGCCTTACCTCCTAGTTAAACATAATGTTACCCTGCAGTCTATTTCAAACACACAGTAAAAAAGCACTTTTAATAAATATCGACAATTACAACCAAGCCATATCCTCAGGCACCGCAGTCCAGTACATTATCCGTTGCACTACCAGTGCGACGTGAAGTAGTTAAAAACATAAAAGATTAAGAACCAAAGAATGAGAAGTAAGGTAATTGAGTCGCAATAACTCGGTTTCCATTTAAACAATCGGAATCAAAAAATGTGGAAAATCATCTTATGAACAAAAATTTTAAGTTTGTCACGTCTCTTTGTTAAGATGACTCGAACAGAAGATGAGATTAACAATATTAAATCACACCGCTCATTTTTTTGTTAAAAAAAATACGGTTGCTTAAATTTGAGTACGTCATCGCTCATTTACGATGCAATTGTACTCAAAGAAAAAAATGTCGAGGTACTCACTTTTAAGCACCTTTTTTTTTACAATTCATGATTGGTAAAAATATATATATATTTATGGCAACCAGCACATTACATAGGCGAAATCAGCCATTCGATTAAAACGAAATTATCGGAAAAACCACACAAGGAGAAAACGCGGCTGCACAAAACCGAAACTTAAAATTGAATTGGAATTCTTCACGTATCGCCAAGACGGGCGATGCATCGGCAACCCTGTCTCCCGTCCCCCCATCCCCTGACTAAAAGAAAAGGAACACGGGGAGGAATAATTGTCCTTTTTCAAATGAAGTGGGAACCGTGTTGCTAGGCGTAGAAGGATGGCCAAGAACAGGGAGGGAAGAGACGAGTTATAAGGGAAGTTCAGGTGCATTCGAAGAAATTAATTGGGTTTGGCACGGTTTCATGGCTTCTTTTAAATAACAGACACTCAAACCGCTTACGAAATTTTAAAAAATATAAATATATATATATATATTGTGATTTGATCAGGTATTTCCAGAGTTTTTTCCGTGAAAAATAGGTCGATTTGCTTCCTAAAAATATACATTTAAAAAATAGCCACATGTTTTTTTTACTGGTAAGTGGAAAAACATCATTAAAATTATTTTTTAAATGACTGAGATAAAGCATTTTTAACTTGTCCCTTTGCTTTTTTTTTAATGAAGAACATTGTTATCATCTATAATTTCAAAATTCCCCCAACTTATACACGAGAACAATGCATACAATATCGTACTCTGGGTCTTTTAAAATTCAAATAAGAGACAGATGGTCTTGGTAGAAGAGCGGCAAGCTCGTAACCGCAGTTTTCCCGGGTCCGAAGATCGCATTGTGAAGGGATCGGATGCAGTATGAATCTGTTGTGAACCTAATCTCCTCACGTTATTCAGGGTGGCAACAATGTTCTGGAAAAAAAGTTCCCTGATATTTCCCCGATTTCCATGATGGTGTCACAAAAATTTCCCTGATTTTATAATTACATTAAGAAATGTTGCAATACATGCTTTGCATAGAAACAAAGTATCCACGCTACAATGATCCAATAAATATATTGCATTATAAATGAAAAATTATAAACAATACTTATTGACAGTTAAAAGAATAATTTATGGATACAGCACAAATTATGCAGTTGCAACAGGCCTAGTAGTAATTAAACATGCTCTCTGGAAGCAGATAATGCAAAAAAAGCAAGTTTTTTCAAATTTTTTTTTTTTTAGACAATTTTAAATGTTTTATGTGCTGCATATTTCCTATTCCAATCAATCTTCAATAAATCACATATTCATTAGTGCCTCACATGTTGCTTATAATTCAAGGTCCAATGCACTTTGCTTTGTTTCTCCCTGCAGCAGAGGTTCATGTTTAATAAAAAAAAAATTTATATAAAAATGTGCATAACCATATTTTTTTTAATTCTTTTTCAGAACTAAAAGGAAATATTACCAACTAAATTACTCAGATTAGAGGGAATAAATGACGATAATTGACTTTAAATTATCAAAATTTGAAAATTTCCCTGATTTTTTGTAAAATGTTGAAAATTTCCCTGATATTTCCAGAATTAAAAATTTTTATGATAATTCTCTGGTTTCCCGGTTTTCCAGGTTATGTTGCCACCCAGTTATTCGTAGTACGGAAGTTTGGAGAGCGGAGTGTCAGCTTAGTGTTTTGCCTTCGTTATCAGACCAAGCTTCAAAATGTATAGGCCAGGGGTCCCCAAAGTGTGCGCCTCCCGGGGAGCCACGGAGTCTCCCCAGGGGCGCCGCGAAATATGGAAAAAGCTTCATAATTAATTGAGACTCTCAGTGATTCCCAAAGAGTAAATCTAACAATAAAAATAATCCCAAATCTAAAAATAATCAAACTACCATAAGTTGCTTAACTGCGCAGTTTGAAACTTCCAAATGCGCCAAAGAAAAAGGAAAATGTTTCCATACTTGCCAAAGAGAAGTTGTCTAAAACTATACGGTAAACCGCCAACTTTGCAAAAGATCTTATATCAGTTATAACACTTCTATATACCAAGACAGATGATTCCGTGAAACTTCTTGTGACACCAATAGCCGTAAGAGCGATGATAGCCAGTAAGGTGGATCGAAAAGGTTGAACCTACGAGAGCTCCTACTTTTAGTTCCATTCCCTTAAAAATCAGATGCATAGTAGATCCTTCGCGACAGATTTCGACTGTTCTGAAAGGTCTTGCAGGAGGAATATATAAGCAAGCGTTGCCGGATTAATTCAGTCAGTCAGTTGATAGTCGAAGTCTATACTCGGGGACAACCTAAGTTAACCTGAAGCTATGATATGTATAAATATTCAATTGCTTTAAGCTCAACTTAGGTTGTCCCCGAGTATAGTGAAGATAAACTCTTCGCGTAAAATTGTTATTAACCTTTGCACTCGCTGTCGCCTCTCAGGCGCCAACAGAACGACCAGTTCTTTGGTTCCCTGTTCTTTAAAATAAACGAGAACATGATCTTGCGTTTAAAAAAAACATTATATTTTTCAACTTGTTGTCTTGCAGATCCAAAATAGATTGTGCTTTTGTTTTCCTCTATGAGCAAAAAAAATAAATTATGGGGGAAAGAACAGAAAGAGGAATAACTGTTCCGTATAAAGAACGCAAAGTGTTCTTGGAGTGCAAAGGGTTAACATGTTTTATTAATCCGATATTTATAAATTTAATTAAATCCATAGCGGTTAAAAAGCAAGAGCAAAAACTATTTGTTTAGCAATATAAAAATTTATTCTATAAGAAGAAAATATGATATTTATATACATTTAATATTTCTGCAGCGCAATGGTATTAAGAAACACCACTAAATCACTTTAAAAAAAAATGGATGTACAGTATGGCTGGTTTCATATTGGCTTCAACGTGCCCATAGAGGAAATAAGTTTCGAGATTTCCAGAAGTTACAGTTCAGTGTTCCGCCCATATAATTTGTCAGTGGCTTTAAATTAAGAGCCAGTATTTTCAAAAGTACTAGAAAAGTTTGTTATAATAGAAATTGGGGGTTTGAATTATTCGATTTCCTTTTTAATTCCTTTCAAAACGAAAAATATCCATTTTAGGTAGTGTAAGTTTCAAAATCTTGGAGGGGACAATTGCCCCTAAATCCCTATAGCCAGTGATGCCGCCAGCCACTGATACAAGTGAGCCCAGTTATATTCCCACAATCTCAAAAACCCTCGGCAACAGAGAGCGAACGTCAAATCCGATACATGATCGATCTGATAAAAGGACGAGAAGCTTGAAAAACAGACTGATTCGGATTTATAAGACAACTTCACTTTCGACAGAGTGGGCAACAGTCGAAAAGTGACGTCCGGGGTGACAGTCTTTATTCTGCAGACATGAGAGTATCGTGACATCTCTCAAAAGAGACGAATAAACATCCTAACTGGAGAACTTATAATATAAGGACAGGTTTATTCTCGTTTTCGTAAGTAAATTGACGTTTTTGTGGATGTCAATTAGATGCACAGCAAGGCAACAAGTGCAGAAATACTCGGGTGCACATATTTTTGTGCACAAACATTTTTAATAAGATGAACGCAAAAAGCATTTCACCACTTTTTAAACTATTTAATTATTTTTTTTGATTAATTTATTAATTTTAATTAATTAATTTTTGATTTTTTTTAAAATTTTACATCCACTTTCTTCAGAACTCAGCTAAAACAGGGTGGCAACAACATTCTGGAAAAAAAGTTCCCTGATATTTCCATGATGGTGTCACAAAAAATTTCCCTGATTTTACAATTACATTAAGAAATGTCGCAATACATGCTTTGTATAGAAACAAAGTATTCATGCTACAATGATCCAATAAATACATTATAAAGAAAAATTTATAAGCAATACTTATTGATAGTTAAAATAATAATTTATGGATATAACACAAATTATGCAATTGCGACAGGCATAATAATAATTAAACATGTTCTCTGGAAGCAGATAATGCAAAAAATATATTCTTTTTTCAAATTATTTCTTTTGTAGATAATTTTAAATAAATTATTAATAATTTTAAATAATAAATCATGCTAACACACCCGTTTATCACGACTGCCATTTGATTAGTTTCTAACTCAAACGCCCACGCATATTGATCCCGTCAGGGTCGTTATATCGAGGGTCTACTGTTTAAGGCTAGCTGTTAACTAACAACAATTTCACTGCAACTTTTAATCCGACTAGGAACTAAAAAATTGCAATGCAACCGCTTTTGATTATTTAATGGCATCCAACTCAGGGCAGCCAGGTCACAGATTTCACACTCGCCAAAGTGTAGGTGAAAAATCGCCAAGCTCGTATTACCGCAATCCATACAGAAATGTCAATTTGTTGATTTTTTGCTGAAGCTTTCAGCGCGGTAACGAGCTTTTTCCCAACTAAAAGTTGCTGAGTGAACGGATACAATATCAGTTTTCCAATCGTGTGTGCAACTAAATAATTAAGTTGCATGTTCGATAGTTGCCAGTGCACGGCTACCACTGAACTCTAATTGTAACTTCTGGAAGCCTCAGAACTTGTTTCCCCTATAGGCGCGTTGAAGCCAATGTGGGAGCAGACCCCAAAATTTTTTTAAAAGTGATTTAGGGATGTTTTTCAATACCATTGCATTGTATAAATATTAATTGTATATAAATATGATATTTTCTTTTTATAGAATTACTCTGTATATTGCCAAACATATAGTTTTTGTTCTTGCTTTTTAACCACTTCGATTTTGACTTGCAAATGCCTTTATATTTTAATAGCAGATTACATTTAAAATGGATTTCAAAAGAAAATAGAAAACAAATTCAGTCAAAAGCAACAAATGTCGGCTTATTTTAACATTAAAAATATACGAAATATTGCGGTAGCGATGGAAGTAGGGTACAGTTGTCACCCCTTCAATTGGCTTCAAGTGAACAAAATGTCTTCCCTAATCCAGAAGTTACAATTAGAGATCAGTGACGGCTACCCTAGAACCATGTTATGGTTAGCTACAGAGTTTGTTCGAATTCCAAATTTACAAAGTCTATTGACATCTTTACTTATCAACAGATATCTATTTCAATAAACATGTCATTGAATTGGCCATTAAGACAAAAGATGTAGGAGGCGAAAATTTAAGGTTTAAAAAACTATAACACTTTAGACAAAGATCGTTTAACGAAAGTGAAACATCACTCACTTGCCAAAGCAACATTTTACAACAGCTGCACATTTTGCAGCTGATCTAACTGTCATTAAAAAGGGCCTGAAATTGGATATAATACCAGAGATTTCCCCTTCCCAGAATACCCTAATGCAATCAAACTTGCAGAATGACTGTGCAACTAACTCATCTAAGAGCACAGAGCCGAGCTCTGCGAATGACATAATAGATCTTTGCACAGACAATGTACTTAAACTGGCAAGAGGATTCCAAAAGTGATAGGTATACCATAAAAAAATGAAAACTCTTATATCACATAATCTACAATATCGATTCTTCAACATATCCAATCACGAGACGCATAGAAATGGGGTATGACTCAACAGTCGGGCGAATCTGGAACAGTCATAAAACTAAATTGTTTCGTTGCATTGTAAAATTGAAATGCCCTCGTCAGTCATACCATCCCCATAAACAGATTTAAATCGCACCGATATAATTTCTTAATAATTAGTCTGCATTGCGATACATAACTGAATATAGGACGCGACAGCAAGGTGACATTAAAATCGAATAGATCAAAAAGAGGGGGGGGGGGGGGGGCATTGATCTATAATAGTGTTTCCCACCCTTTAAATGGCTTTTAATGGCTACGGACAATTTTGTCTAAAATTCGACAGCGATTCTTTTTAATATTACTAAAATATACTAAGGTATACTTACTAAATATAATTTTGGTACTAAATATAACTTGGGTATTGACGTATTTATTTTAATAAATAAATTATTACAGGGTGGCAATAACATTCTGGAAAAAAAGTTCCCTGATTTCCACGATGGTGTCACAAAAACTTCCCTGATTTTACAATTACATTGAGAAATGTTGGAATACATGCTTTGTATAGAAATAAAGTATCCATGCTACAATAATACTATAAATATATAGCATTATAAATGAAAAATTATAAGTAATACTTATTGACAGTTAAAATAATAATTTATGGATAAAACACAAGTTATGCAATTGCTACAGGCATAATAGTAATTAAATGTGTTCTCTGGAAGCAGATAATGCAAAACAAGCAAGTTTTTTCAAATTATTTCTTTTGTAGATAATTTTAAATGTTTTATATATTTCATATTTCCTCTTTCAATCTTCAATAAATACCATATTCATTAGCCCCTCACATGTTACTTACAATTCAAAGTCCAATATACTTTGCTTTGGCTTCTCCCTCCAGCAGTGGTTCACATTTTTACAAAAATAAAACTAAAAATATGAATATCCTCATAACCATTTTCATATTTTTTAAAAAATTTATTTAGAACTAAAAGGAAGTATTGACAATTAAATTACCTAGAATGTAGGCCATGACAGACGTAATTTCCGTTTTAATGATCCAAATTAAAAAAAAAAACTAATTTTTTGTGAAATTTGGAACATTTCCCTGATATTTCTAGAATTAAAAAAATTTCATGATAATTCCCTTATTTCTCATGTCATGTTTCCACCCCGTATTAATTAAAAATAAATCTTTAACTTGAAACTTCAAATTATTGAAGATATATATCTCTGTCCTACATTACATACCAAATGATATATGGACTTGATCATTTGTTCACCAAGGAACAGCTATTCCGAGCTACAAATTGAAGGATTCCGTTTAATTTTTTTCTTTTCAATAATAAATTTTTCATCCATAAAACAACACTGATAATGGTGATATTCGGGGGAAAAAAGAAAAACACGATAATTTCTTGAACAAAATATATTGAATTCACTTTTGATTACATTGATTATTCAAACAAACACATGAAAGAATTATAATGTGGATACAATTTTGTAAGTACAGAAGATCAATTTTAATTAGTAATTTAGATTTGGATATTAAAAGGAAATATTTGAAACATCACCAGTATTTTTAATAAAACACATTTTTTGGAGCTGCTCATAAGTTCAAAGGACCACTTTGGACCGTCTCGCGGACCACCAGTGGCCCGTGGACCACGAGTTGGGAACCACTGATCTATAGCGATCAATCCCAAGAGAAAGACCCGGGAACGTTGCCTCATAATTTTTAATCCATTGTCAGATAACGAGTACAACACCTGAGCTGGCACACCACTCTTCAAATTTCCACATCTCAGACAACGCGAGGATATTTGGACCATGACATATTTAACGTGCGTCATCAACTTCTACACGATAAATGTTTGGCGGACTACGAGAATTTTATACCAGAAGAAAATTAATATTATTAACAAATGAAAGCTAGGAAAGATTAGAAATCGCCCAACTAGTAAGACTGCCTTTAAATTAGACCTCAGAACGGACACTGCATTTGAATACGTGTACAAAAAATCAATGCTTGTTAGAGAATTATTTAATATTACCTAAAATATATAAAAAAAAAAGATGGAAAAATGTCGATTAAGTTGGAACAGGGAATTTTCAGCACTGTATAGTTGGGAATTTCGAATCGTTAAGTTGGGATATTTCTTGTTTTAAACACCCCCGAAATATTTTTTGTGTAATGGCACTGCTCCCAACCCTCTAACTAACGGGCTTGCTGCTCTCTCAAGACAAGTTCGAACCCACAACCTTTTGATTATGAAAAAGGTACTTTTCCGACCAGGCCATCACGAACTTTCTTATAAGCGTGACTAAATAAAGTGCAATTGTGTGGTGTTTGGTTTAATTTGGAATAAAATGGGATTGTGCAATTAAAAAATTATTAAATACAAAAATATTTTTAAGAGTAGAAAAATAGCCTGCATGGATGTCAAACTTTTTTTGGATTATGCAAGGAAGGGTAAAAAGGTCAGACACGATGAGCATTGCGCCAATGACATTCGTTACATCACATTAACAAAAGTCGATGAGTTATGATTCATAGCCGACAACTAATGCGATTAGTATGTGAAGTTTTTACGGCAACATTATGCAATGAAGCGTCGAGATGCGAGAGCCTTTTGTCTATTGTATCTGACATTTCTGCATTTCCTATTACAAAATTCAATTTTAATAGTAAATTTTTTTTCAATATTTTTAAAGATTTAACCATTTTTATTTTAAAAAAGTTAGCAATAATTATCACCTATAGTATATTTTGACGTGAAACGTCTTTAAAATCAGCTACATGGAGTAAAAAAACAGGAACATCATGTTATGCTTGTAGAGTGATTTATTCTGACGCTACAACTCCGAAACAAATGCTACGATTGACATATAATTTGGTCTCGTTGGATAGGAAATTAGGCACCGAAGCGTAATCAGATAAAGCAAAGCACGTAAGGTGAGTGGATGAGAGTTCGTGGCGTAATGCAGAACACCATTTTCCTTCTATTGGCGACCAATCCCAATTTTTATAACCTTCTGAAATGACGTTTCACGTTAAAAAATAAAACTTCTGGTCATGCTCCGATACAGCCACATGCAATTTTTGTTTCGTAAAGAAAATAGAAACATCACCGTATATTTGAAAATAATTTCAATGAAACTATACTTTCACATTTTCTCCTCAAGTTCCAAAAACAGATCGATTACTGTTGATAAATTTTTCAAGAGAAACAAAAAACTAATTAATAGCATTATTTATGGAAGAATTTTATTTATAAATTGGTATTAGATAGACACAGTTCTTAACCAAATTTTAGTTATGTATTAGTATTATTTAGAGTGATATTTTTTCCCCTTTTGGATGTATCTGGTTTTGCAACCAAGCTATTTGACACTGATGGAATTTCTTTCAAGATCGCCGGTATCCCATATTTGGCTTCCACAATTCTGGACACACATTATAGAACTGGCGTGCAATGGTTACCAAACATATAACGTTATTTTAGTGAGTTTACATGTCGATAAAATTGCTGCAGTATTTCCTAACTTTGAAGGGAAAATTTTCATATAAAGTTATTTTGCATGTATGAAAGTTTTCCCACACAAGTTTGAGATTCTGCAGTAACTTCAGATACACAAAAAAAAATCATCTAATCCTGCTATGGGATCTGTCTGGTTTTGCAACTGATTACTCCGATGCGATGCTTGTGTAGTGGCCTAAGCGCATCTTGATCAAACTGCTTTTGAAACTGATTTCTTTACTCATCTGGTTTTGAAACTAACTGCTACTTTCTATTAAAATGAATGTTATCTAGCTGCTTTGGAATGCTATGACTTTGCATACTGATAGATATAGGAAAATTAAAAATAAATGTCATAAACGGAAAATCAAAAAAAAAAAAATCATCATCTGGTTTTGAAACTAGAAAGCTCTTTTATATTAAAGTTTAATGTTTTAGGGATGGATTTTATTAATCAATGTGGGAAACGAGTGTTACAGAAAAGTAGTTTTATTAGAAAAAAAAAAGTTGCTGTTGTACCTTTTGATTTCCTAAAACAACTACTATAAATAAAGTTACTGTACAATTATATTAATGATGCAAGCTTCATTTCCGCAATTAAAAGTGTTGAGATATCAAATTTTCATTAATAAATACCAAACGTAGTCTATTAGAAACATAAGTCCTGTTTATCTTTGGATGGATGTATTTTTCTGTAGCCAATCATGGCTTTAATTTTACGCAAACGACATCATCCATCTCGGCTTTTTCTTAAGGGTCAAGTTAACATGTTAACTGCAATCTCCCGTAAAAAATTATTGTTTATATTTACAATTCACCAGCAGCGTGCAGCCGCATTCCCAACTAACGAACCACTGCTGCCCCCAAGCGGACTTTGGTGCTCATTTAAAAGCATGAACAACTGGGCAGAACTGTCGGGGATGCGTAAAATAAGACCCCTTACAGTACACCGCTAATTAAAACATCCACGTATCCTTTCAATTCCCAGTTTCTCTAAATATTACTTTTAGCATTTCTTCTTCAGAAACAGGATCATTACTAGTCACTAATGGGAAGAAATATGCATGAGCTCGTTATTTGAGTCCGACAATGGCAATTCAGGAAGTTCTTCAAAAGAGAAAGGTAAGTTATAAGGGAGATGAGTGGATAAGGTTAGGGAAGCACTAATTGAATACCTTCATTATGCTTCGCGAAAATAAAGTCATCCAACGAAGGAAAGTAACCATTAGAAAAACTATTTATGCTTAGAATACGTTCAGAGAATTCAATGATCGTCAATGAAATATGGTATTGCTACTTTATGTTTATGAGGATTAACATGTATTTGTTATTTTGAGAAAATAGTTTAGGTTCCCCCTTTTCTAGCAGCTGTGTTATTTTGTAGAAGGAAAGAAAGAACTACGTTCACATCGTATGTTAAGAGCAATGTCCGCAAATTTTTTCTCAAGATTGGGTTGCAATACAGAAAGTATTATGCAGTTTTCTAACACACTGGCACCAGATACAATGCCGGATCGGACTACATGAAAAAGATCGAATAAATGTGAAGAACATTTCCTCGCTTTTTTCATCTGCAGAAGCAGCGTCCGTCAAGGAATTCGAAACTAGTTTGTTTGGATCCAGTGTCTTGGTGGGAAACTAACCAATCCAGTGTCATAGACGTCGAGTGCGGCGTTTACAGATGAAAAAAGCGAGGACATATTCCCCATCTTAACATTGGCTCCGGTCACTAGCGCTTTAAAGGGTTCCGGATTTTCCGGTGTATGAAAAAAAACGGCCTTATGTCCTTTTATTAATACATTGCCGGCTGTAGACACAAAATATATAAAGAGAAAAAATCTTTTTTTCTAAACTACTATTTTAAGCTCGTCAAGTCCCATTAAGAACGGTACAATAAGATGCCAAGACTACAGCCGACAAAATTTGATTTTAAGTCAATCGGAAAAATACATGAAAAATATTTTTCTAGTTTTAACTGATCTTCCAATTCAAATATCATATAAAAAAAAATTCCCGAGTGGAAATAAGGATTTGAGCAGCAAGTCAGTCTCATCAAAATAGGAGCTGTAGCTTCTGAAATTAGCGCGGGCAAACTCAGGCCTCTTGTAATTTTATTATTATAAATTATATTCAAACTCTATGGTAAGTAATTAAAACATATGATGATAGACAATTCGATTGAATTGTATCATAAAGTAATCAGAGCAATTACATTAAGATAAAAGCATGCACTAATAGTTATTTTTTTAACTAATTGTTCACAAAATAACTTTAACCTTAATACAACTTAAGACAATTAAGATATAAATCAGAAGCAAGACTCGAGTGATTCTCACAAATAACTCAAAAACAATATATGTTACCGATATATTTCCCAAATATCCTTTGCGATCGGAAAAATACGTATAAATATATCACTCGTAAATATGGTTGGCATAAAAGTACGTCTTTGACGTCCGCAGTGAGTGTGATTGTCACACTTATTTTTGCTTCTTACAAGATGGTCGGTTCAGAATCGTAAAACATTTCAAATATATATATAGTAACTTGATTTTAAAAACTAAATGCAATATCTCAATAGACGTCAGGACATTAGACCAAGATCAGATTTAACTTCCACAAGGCCTGCACCCCCGAGGAATTTTTTAAGGTAATTTTAGTACCCCGCCTAGGAGTACATTGAGAGTTGCCCTTTTTCAAAATGGAAGTAAATATTCAAGCGTATTCATACCCCTTACAAATGAAGAAAAAAAAATTTAGTTATAAAATATTGCAAGAATTAGAAATCCGGAAAAAATCGTTTTCGAACTTTTGAATTTTTTTGGGGCATTTCTAAACTTGCGCAGATTTTCCTGATTTCAATCTAAGAATATATAAAAATACGCAGACATTGCAATTTTATTAAACAAAAATAGTTAGGGTGATTTTCAAGAAATAGAAAAAAAAAATTGGAGGTTAATTGTTTGGTTGAAATAACGTTAGAGCTATTTAATGGGTCAGTTAAGAAGTTTTGGAGTACATCCCGAACGAAAGACATGAGAAAACTGCCTCGTAATTTTGAATCGTAGTCAGGTAAAGGGGACAACACCTGAGCATTATTAGTGGCCATGAGCTGTGCATAATGAATGCTAATTATACACTATTTGTAACGATGCATTTAAAATAAAGAACCCGCAGTTCTCCTAATCAGGCCACGCGTTTTCATTTAAGAAGGCTCAAGAGTATTACATTTTAAGGTGGTACTAGTATTAAGAAGATATACAAGCCCAAATAATGTTAGATTGGTTAATAAACGTCGCACTAGAGTTGCACATTGGGCTATTTGCGACGGATCAGGGCCCATCTCGAAGGAAAGACCCGGGAACAATGCTTCTTAATTTTGAATATTGGTCAGATGACGAGGACAACACCTGCATGTTGCAAGAATTAGAAATCCAGAAAAAATCGTTTTCAAACTTTTGAATTTTTTTTTGGTTATTTCTAACTAGTCACTTGAGCTGGCACCCGACGCAATCTCAATAGGCGTCAGGACATTGGACCCCGATCAGAATTAAAGTGCACCAGTCCCGTATGCACGCTGAAGTCCGGACGACGTATTGTTATTTCGCAGAGAATCTGGCAACACTCCGATCACAAGTTCACTGCCTTTTAACATTTTTGTCAAGTCTCTGGTATCAGCAGTATTCGAACTCGCTACTCTCTGGTGGCTAGCCGACGACGGTGCTTCAGAGCTACGAGCCCTCAAGTAATGTTAGATACATCCGTCCAAATAATGTTTGATATATCAAGAAGATATAAAACATTATTTGAGTCAGTGGGTGGTCCAACGGTAGAGTATTCGACTCTTAATAAGAGGGTCAAAAATTCGAATATCGACTTCGGCATTGTAGCGAGTTCGTGATCGAAGATGTGTCAGCTTCGTTCCTTTTTCTCCACACAAAAAAAACATCCCCCTTGTATAGAGAACTGAAGTACGTTGCATTCGTCGTGGCCCAATGTTCTAACACCTATGCCAGGTACATTAGGGTGCCAGCCCAGGTGTTGGCCTCGTCATCTGCGTCATCATAAAATTACGCGGCAGTGTTCTCGAGTTGTTCCTTCGCGATAGACCCCGAAACGCCGCCAATAGCCCATTGTGTAGTTCTAGTGCGACGTTAATTCAAACATAAAAAAAGTTGACAAAGTATAATATAAATTAAAAACATTAATGTCATTTTATTTACTTGTTTGCTCTTTTACGATTTTTTTTTTTTTTTTGTGATTATACGTCCTTTATCACAAAGTAACACGTACTTCCCTACAAAGTAACCCTAAATCCTTCAGTCTCGTTAACTTTCTTGGAGGCTACTTTGTAGAAATAATCGTTAATCACCTATGTCTCTTCGGCACAAACATAAAAAAAAATCGAGCTTCATCTGGTGACATATCTTCCAACGTAAGTGGGTAGTCAAGTTTCAAAAGAAGCAGGAAAATAGTTAATCGATTTCAAGATTTCTTGTTACAATGGTGCTACTTTAAAAAGATAATTCTGTGCCGTGTGGGCAAACATTTTGAAGAGGCGTTCTATTTAAATATTCGAATAAGAATTAACTAAATAACAATCTCTATTCAACGTCGCTGATGAATAAGAAATAGTTTTGAATACAACCCTGTGAGCGGTCAACAAATTAACCAAATTGTACAGTTGTTTCTCTGTTAGAGAGTTTAAATAATATTAAATCAATTAAAAAAATTGTTTATACTCTTAAAAAGATGGTTTTTAATTTATACTCAAATGAAAAAGTTTTAAAATATTGGGAAAATAAGTATTTTTATGAATTTCACATGGTGTGTATTGCTAGAAAAACTTGCTATACAAGGACAGGGTGGCAACAACATTCTGGAAAAAAATTCCCTGATATATCCCTGATTTCTTTGATGGTGTCACAAAAATTTCCCTGATTTTACAATTACATTAAGAACTGTTGCAATACATCCTTTGTATAGAAAAGCTACAATAGTATCCACGCTACACTAATACAATAAATATATTGCCTTATAAATGAAAAATTATAAGCAATACTTATTGACAATTAAAATAATAATTTATACATACAACACAAATTATGAAATTGCGACAGGCATTATAGTAATTAAACATGTTCCCTGGAAGCAGAAAATTAAAAAAAAAAAAGGAAGTTCTTCAAATTATTTCTTTTGTAGATAATTTTAAATGTTTTATATGCTTCCTATTTCTTATTCCAATCTTCAATAAATCCCATATTCATTAGCCCCTCACATGTTGCTTATAACTCAAGGTCCAATGCACTTGGCTTTTGCTTCTCCCTCCAGCAGTGGTTCACGTTTTTACAAAAATAAAACTGAAAATATAAAAATGTACATAACCATACTTTTTTTAATTCTTATTCAGAACTAAAAGGAAATATCGACAATTAAATTACCCAGAATGGAGAGCATAAGACGATAATTGCTGTTTTAATGATCCAAATTTGAAAAATTCCCATTTTTTTTGCGAAATTTTGAATATATCCCTCATATTTCCAGAATTAAAAATTTCCATGATAATTCCCTGATTTCACGGTTTTCCAGGTTATGTTGCCACCCTGTATATTAAATTACTCATATTTTAGTCGTATAATTACATGGATTAATCCATGTAATTATCGTACAATGGATTCTTTTCAAAACGAAATAAAGGGGGAGAAATTGCCCTTAATGCTCAATAGCTAGATACGCTACTAGTAACCATGACATTTGGACCACGACAGATTTAAAGTGCACCAGTATACACAGCGGAACAAATCTGGCAACCCTCCGATTATGAGCCGCAGCACTCTCAATGAAGTCAAAATGAATATTTTATTTGTCTTAAATTAGCTTTTGGTGTAATAATAGGTTACATATCCAAAACGAATCCCTCCAGAGCACAATCAAGAACTTCATCAACTGCAAACCTCACCACAAATAACACTCATCTCATTCTTCTCTCTCGTAATTAAAAGAAGAAAGAAAAGTCCCCATCCAAAGAAACCCTTCTAAGTCATCCTTCCAAAGTGACCTTGACTCCACAAAACCTTACCTTCGCTCCTCTCTCCGCGCGTAGGCAGCTTTCCGAAAGAAAAGACGAGAGTAGTGAGAAAAGGGGAGTGGGACCACAGGGGACCCGTTTCGACCAGGTCGGATTTCTCGGGGTTCGGTTCGCCAACGCATTTTCCACGGCGTGCATTTATGATGAGAGAAAAAAAAAGGAAAGAATGGAATAAAGAAGAAGGTAGAAAAGACCGGGGAAGTCCAATGACCTTGCCCTAGCTTGAAGGACGAAGACCTCAGATGAGTCGGTTACAGTGAAGAGAGGTTTCTGAGATTCGAATCCGTTTGTGGAGTTAATTGTTGGTTAGAAAAGGGGCAGAAATGGAAATTTTGCGAAGAAGTTCAAGATTTGTTATTAAATAATTCGAATTATGGAAATGGAACGAGTGAATATTCTTTTGTTCCTAAGATGAGACGGGGCATTGCCCTTTTTCTATTATAAATCTGGTTTTAAATTAAATGATAAATACAATTAACAATTCCAATTTTTGGCCATTGTGGGTCATATAGGGGCATTTGCGTACAGTGATACCAGAGTACAAGTCAGCGACGTATAGTATATATTTTTTTAAGTGGCATAAATAATGTATTAATGCTATAGAAATCAGAAGGTTCCGCTATGAGACATTTCTATTAAATCTCTTACATATATAGATAAATTTAAACATTTTATAACGTAATAAATTAACATTTTTTTTAATGTAAAATTCGTACGTACTAAGTATACGGTCCCCGCGATGAAACGTCAATGATTGTCGCCAAAACGGCCGACAGCGAAAATAATTAAAAACAAAAAATATGCTTGCGACTTGAAAGAGTCACACCCTCTCGATATATTGGTATAAATAATAACAAGTCTCGAGCATTAAGGGTTAAAATATTAAACTGTATAGCTATTTTTTAACTATTATTATGTGTTTCTCAGTCGCATTTACAGGTTTTTTTTGCGTTTCAAAGGAAAAGTAGGATGCACTCATCATTACATATTGAATACATATTTTTCCAAGCAATGAATCATATATAGTGATGACCATAAGGTATTTTCATGGCGACTCAAATGAACACAAAACCTACCATTTGCATTCAATTAATAAGTGAGCTTAATTTTATGATTGAATGTTAAACATAATTTGTTTATAGTTTAGGTAAACAACGAGAGAAATTGTTTATAATTTCATAATTTTCGTCGTTTATAATTTTATAGAAATACTCCAAGCCTTATAGGTATTACTGTGAACTATAGATTGTGTGTATTATGGGGGGATTACTGTGATGTGGCTTAAAATCTGCAAAAATGTAAATACATCCCTGTTAACGTCGATCTCCCTACTTTTAGTAAGGAGTGCGAAAATTAAGGTTGCGTTGGGTGCCAGATCAGGTATTTCCTCTGCATCTGACCTTGGTTCTAATACAACGTGGTGCATGTATGTGTGAATGTGTATGTGATAAGTCTCAATACGAGGACAGAAATAGGCAGTCGGAAAATATATAAACCATAAACTTTTTCTTTTTAAGTATAAAATTGATTTTTATTGCGAAGATATTTTTCTTTTGTTATTAATAAGTTTGACTTTTTTTTCTCTCATTTTTATGATAAAAATAGTACTGAATAAAAAGTAAACGATTTTATACATTTTTCCTATAAAAATTGGTTTCAACACAACTTCAAACCATTTATTAAAAAAAACAAAATGACCATTAATCTACTTTTTTTAAGGGGGGGGGGGATGAATTTGTAGAGCATCTACGAGACAAATTTATACACAACCGGCAATAGGTGTACAACGTCTACAGGAAGGAATTAAATAAAACTACCAGAATGAAAACATACATCAAGTATCTTAAAAAACGAAAAGCAGTGCAAGCACAGCATGTGTGATGCAATCGTACACGTTACTCTACTAAAGAAAAGCCAAACAGTTCAGAAACTTGCATTTCAGGTTACTCACAGTGTACATGACACAGAAAAATAACAATGAACAAACACAACTTCAACAAATACATTAGAACATAACCGTCTTTCCTTATTTGGTATTTATTTGAACTAACTAGCCAATGGCGTCTTGACGTATTGGAGAGACACAGTTAACGTTGTCTTAAACCGACATCCATATGTCAAGCTCGTAAATCTTATGAAACGTAATAAACTTGTCCAATAGGATAGTGTGAACAAACACGGTTTTGTTTGAAGTTAATGCCTTTTTATTTGAACAATGTAGAGTTTTGAAGGCAATTTGATATTTTTTGTTGGATCGGCTTGTATTGGCATGTGATCTTAAAACGTGAGTTCAAGACATAACTAGGAATTTACTAAAAAGGAATAATCAATTTTTTTTTTAATTTATGATATATCAATAAATTAGATCAGCAATTCCCAATTAAGCCACGGACCCACTGAGCTATAACTGTAACTTCTGGAAGTCACAAACCATGTTTCTCTATGAGCGCGTTGAAGCCAATGTGGAAGCAGCCATACTGTACCCCAAATACTTTTTAAAGTGATTTAATAGTGTTTTTCAATACCATAGCATTGTAGGAATATTAAATGTATATAAATATTATATTTTCTTCTTATAGAATTAATTTTTATATTGCCAAACGAATAGTTTTTTCTTGCTTTTTAACCACTTCGACTTTGACTAGCAAATTACTTTATATTTTAATAGCAGATTACATTTAAAATGGGTTTCTAAAGAAAATGGAAAAAACCTCAGCTAAAATCAATACATGTCGGCTTATTTTAATATGAAAAATATACACAATATTGCGATATCGATGAAAGTGGGTTACAGTTGTTAAACCTTCAATTGGCTTCAAGTCAACAAAATGTCTTGCCCAATCCAGAAGTTACAGTTAGAGATCAATACACAGACGCCCATCTAAAACTAACATAGGACGAAGGATCCCTTTTTTCCATACATGCTCATGAAAGTGTCACAGCTTTCTGGATATGTATACGTTTCAACTTTATTTAAACATGATAATGAAAAGAAGAAAAATTCTGAAATTATTTTTATAATTTCTTTTAATTTTTCACAGCTCTTACTAAAAATATAAACAATAACTTCCCCAACAAACACATAGAAAAGATAACACCTCAATCAGAAGTTTAATTATTTTTAGTCTCTCTTACTTGTACATTTAACTCAATTAAACTCATAAAACCATTGGACAATATGATAGTCACTTAAGTTAATTACTACACAGATGTTCAAATTGCATGTGATGAGTGAAATCAATCTTTTTGGTTCATAATCCGGTTCAAATTTGGTTGTAAGCTTAACATTTTAACCATTTTTTTTCCTCTGTGGACCTCCAACATGGTGGTCGACTGATAACCTTTTGGTAACCACCTAAAACTAAAACCGTTGAAACTAGAAAACTGTAGTTCGACGAAATATTATTTCGTATTGAATTGAATGGAGTTATCACTCGATATCTATTTACCCATTCAGAAATGCAACTAAGAGAAGCGTTTGACAGGTAAGAGTGTATGCAAGAGAATTCATTTTACCACTGATAATGAAATCGCTTATAACTTTAGTTAGTGCCGAAATTATTTATTTTCCTGATATTGTGCTGATAAACTATTTCTGTTTCTGATTCAATGTTTGAAACAATAAGTTGCTTGGCAACAATGACAGCCCTTCCCTCTTTTCAATCAAACGATTTTGAGCTAAATTGGCATTCTTGCCTAGTAACTTGTACATATAATTAGCATTCCGTAGCATTATTAATTTATGAGATATGTTACTGAAAAACATGCCGACAATTTTTTTAAAGCTTATTTTTTTTACTAAGCGATCTCAAAATGTATAGAAGGTTTGCTAACTCAACATCGAAATTTTGCAACGGAAAGCTTACGTTCACTTCATATAGAAATAAAGTTGATAGTCCAGCCGACGAATAAACAGGAAGCTGTGTGACATATAATGCATAATAATATTTCGACAGGCTGTCTGTCTGACATATTAAGATTTAGCGAAGAAGACAGTTATCATATGTGCCAATCATACACAGAGAAAAGAGACTGACCAGAACGTATTAGTAGCATGGTCAAAGAGGAAAAAAATGAGATTGCTAATATCAATTATACAAAATAGACGTCATCACCATTTAAAAAATTTCTTTCACCACCAGTAACTTTGTAGTAGAACTTTCAAATTCATTCAAATAAACTCTATACGACAAAGTTTTTTTTTTAAATATTATTTAAATAATAATCATAAATTTAATCATTTAATAAAAATCAAGCACAAACCCCACTATATCGTAAGATTTGGTTGATGAATACTTTGTCCGCGCTCCTGTTCGGTCTGCTGCTTCTTTGACCAAAATTTGACTTATATACCCTTTCACGCGGTACAAAGCTGAGAAGAAAGAATTGTTAATTGACAACCTGGTCGACGAGGCCCATTTACCTTTACACAATGGTATGTAATTTATCCTCATATGCTGATTCCCATTGGTGTTATTCATACAGATTTTAAAGACGTTATTCACATAAAAAATACCTGATTTTTTTCATACCTTAATATAAATCCCTTAATAATGCAATTAATAACCCAGAAAAGTAAAACCCCTATTTAAAAAAAAAAAGGATGCCTTCGGAGGAATTTTCAATTCAGTTATTCAGATCGTATCTCGAAAAGTAAAACTCCTAAAATTACGAAATTAAGTGAATTTGTTAAGAAATGTTTGTTAAATAAAACGAATATATTTTTGTTTCAATACGATTATTAGTTTGGAAGTTATTTAATATTAAAGTCGTCGTTGCTAAAATTTCGCTTACAAGTAATTTTTTTCCGTCGAGTTTCTGAGACACTATTAAAAGAAGAGATCCAATTTTTTTTTAGGGAATGTAGGAATAGTTTTAAACAGAAATCGTGATTTTTATAAATTTATATTTATTAAAGAAAATCACGCCAATGATGGTAAAAAGGATCAATTCATCTCATTAAAAAAAAATTCCCTAACTTTTTCAGAAAATAGTAGGGGAAAAAATCCTGATAATTTCAGGTTTTCCCTGTTTTCCAGGTGCGTGGCGACCACATTACTAAAGACCCTAAGGGACGTTTCTTTATGCAATTTCCAATCAAATCATCATTGATACAACTCACAAAAAAGATAGCAACAAATATTTTCGAGCACTGCAGACTTATTCCCTTAAGCTGATTCCCCTGAGTTACTCGTAAAGATTTTAAAGACGTCATTCACTTAAAAAAAACTGATTTTTTCAGACCTTAATATAGAATCCCTAATAATGGATTTCTCTGTAACTAATAACCCAGCAAAGTATAGTATACATAGAAATTGTAATTTTTTAAACATTTATATTTATTAAAGAAAATCGCGTCAATGACGGTAAAAGAAATCACCTAAATTTTCAAAAACAAATTCCCTAACTTTTTGAGAAAATGTGGGGGAAAAAATCATTTTTCCCTGACAATTTCAGGTTTTCCCTGTTTTCCACGTGCGTGACGGCACCATTATTATGAGGACCCTAAGAAACGTTTCTTTATATAATTAAAATACAATTTCAAATCAGAGCCCGAGCGTTAGCTGAGAATCCTAGGATCCCCGGTTCAAACCTTGCGATGGACTAGACTAAAGAATAGTAAAAAGTAGTGATATTGCGATCGGAGGGTTGCCAACTTCGCTACCAAAATACTAGAATGTCGTCCAGAACATCCACAAAAAATTAACGGCGTGTATACGGGACTTCTGCACGATACATCTGATCGAGGTCCAAAGTCCCGGCGTCTATTGATGTTGCGTCGTGTGCCAGCTCAGGTGTTGTCCTCGTCACCTGACCATGGTTCAAAAATACGAGGCATCGTTCCCGGGCCTTTCCTATAGGCCCCGAACCGTCGCCAATAGCCCACTGTGCAGCTCTAGTGCGACGTTATTAAACAAAAAAAATCAAATCATTCCTATAACTTGCACACAAAAAAAGGATAACAACAAATATTTTAGGGCACATCAGACTTTTTTTTTTTTTTTTTTTTTTTTTTTTTTTTTTTTTAAGTGAACCACACATTACACTTTCCGGCTGTAATTACAACGTTAAAATACAGGAAGTAACAGTTTCACGTGCATTCGATTACGCAAATACTTATTTTGCTCAGAAAGAATCATTTTTGCTGTAACCAAGGGAAACAACCAGGTGTAGGGGGTGTAGCCTGAATGTGCATAAACATACCAACAAGTATCGACTTGAGAGACGTTCCGGTAAGTGAATGACCTCACCGCGGGGCTAGACAATGAATTTTTAAAGCCGTGTCCAGATGATTCACGCCAGATGCTAATTAAGGCGGCGCGTCTGTTAGGAATTAGTCTCTGTGCTTTAAGGAAGAATGGGGATTCGGAATCGTTTTTACAGCGTGAAAACCTCCTTATTGTGTGAATACAATAGTGTGAAATCCGGTTATAGGAAAGGCGGACTAAAATGACAAATTTCGGAATTTTACTGTGTTGTTGTTATAACGAATTTGTAATCGTGCATTTTTTTTTTCAACCGACTGCACAGCGTGCCAACTAAAACTTTAAAATAAAAAACGGCCAGAAACTTTTTAATTAAAACTGCCAAATCATGCGCCAAGAAGAGAGGTTATCAATTCGAGAGTTATGTATTTAAAAAAAAATTATGTATGTCAGCGCAAGATTTCGGTTCTAATTAAGATATTTGGGAAAAAAAATTGTGTTGGATAGGGGATGTTTCACTTGGGAGCCATTAAAAAAAATCCGGTTATCCGGCATTTAACTATCCGGAATTCTCAATTAACCGGATCGTTCGAAAAAGAATATTGTCCGATCCCGAAATTTTTTTTTTTTGTTGGACAGAGAGAAATACACTTAGGCCAATATCTGCAAAAAATAATCGGTTATCCGGTTGTTATATATCCTGAAATGTCGATAAACCGGAGTTTCTTTTTAAACAATTTATACGATTTCAAAATGTTTTCAATATTTAACAGAAGTTGTATACCAATGACATTTCGTTTACCCAGCATTTATTGACATGGGTACGGATTGTTTTACGATATACATTGTTGAGACAAAATGTAAGCACAAGTTATTACTTGAATATCTTGATGAATAATAGCTAATTAAAATAGCATAAATAATAGCTAAAAATAATAGCTTAATAAATAATGCAAAATTAAAAACTAAAAAAACATTTAAAAAAAAAAAACGAAAACCGATTTGAGGAAAATGCGCTAAAAAGTAAAAAATAATTTTTAATTTTACGACCAAGTTGAAAAAATTGAATCATTTAATGTCAATTTTATGCTTATTACAACTTTTTGAAGATGGTGTCAATTTATAGAAATCATACCAAAATTTTGGCGCCGATTTCAAAAAATTTTATTAAGTATAAAATTGATATTAAATAATTCAATATTTTCAACTCGTTCGTAAAATTAAAAATTATTTTTTACTTTTTAGCGCATTTTCTTTAAGTCGGTTTTCTTTTTTAAAAAAATTACAAGATTGGGAATGCACAACATAAAAAGAGAGTGTAAATAGTTGATGTGGTGTTGTATGAAAAATGTTGAGTATTAACGAACATTATAATGAACATTATAATATTTAATTGTCAATAACTTTAAAGTTTTTTTTTATTTCCACATTTAAAAATCCAAATGAGTAAAATTAAAAAAAAATATTTTTTTTAAATTATGTACCAATAATGCTAATACACCAAATATCTAAAATGTAATAGTATAACCCAAAGAATAAAAGGTTCTCGAGCAGTTGCTGACAGCAGTTAATCAGTTTTGACAAGTTCGGCACACAAAAAATACTTTAGCAATGTTAAAAAAAAAATTGGAATTTTCTTGAACATTGCTAAAGTAGGAATTTAACTATTAACTAGGAATTTAGCAATTATTAAACATCCGAAGTATTTAGTTATAGATAGCCAATTGTTCTGAAAAGTTATAGAAATCCTCTACAATCATCTGATTGCTAGCCGAACGCCTTTATCCACTGAAAAACTGGGGCCCGGTTCAAACTCGGAAAATAATTTTTTTTAAAAACTCATATTTTATATACTATTATTTTACTGAATTACTATTATTTTACTTGCAGCAGAATTCACCTATCGATTTAAAACAATAACAAAATGTGTGGCGGAATTCACATATCCCGACAACGCCGGTCCACACTGTTCCATTCCTCGAATATCCGACACATTTTCGATGCGACGCACTACTCCGTAGATGTCACACATGACTGCGTAGGATACCAATTACCTGGGCTTAGCATGGGCCAAAACCCCATCCATCCATCGACCACGTGAACCCTACGGGGCTCGATACAAAAAAAGAGATTTAATAGATGGCTGACAATGGCAAGGGGGAACACCCAATAATCACCGACCACCAAAGTGCATCGGTATCTTTGACACGCAAAAAAGGAGACCATTATAACATCGGGTCGGTATTATTATTATTAGTGTTACTACCATGAAGAAAAAAATAGGCGTAGTCGACACAGTGGCCATAGAATAAGGAATTACAGACGCGATGGTTGCAGTATATTAATGGTAGGGTTTGATCACGCGTTTGAGGGGATTTGCTTCAGACCCGACTTCGGAGCGTGAGCCGGGTTGCCACATGTTGCGAAATTGGGGATGCCCATGTGCTTCAACCCTTTCTTCGCCGGCATTGCACGTCGTACGTTCAGAATTGTCTGACACGTATGATTTCCATGTGACGCGAACATACCAAATAGTGGCCAGGATAGAACAGACGGAAGAATCTGGGCCCGATTAAGGCATTGAAGCAAGGGAAGCATTGCTCATAAATATTTCTCGGAACATCAAATCGAACTTTCACATGCACTAATATATTATACCCTTTATTGGGATTAAAATGAATCACATACATAATATATTAAAAACATGTTAATAAGTAATGAGTATTCCTAATATTCTGAATGTTTTGATTTTTTCCTACTATTCGAACAAATTTTACACTATACTCGGGGACAACCTAACTTGAGTCTAAAGCAATTGAATATTTTTACATATCATAGCTTCCGCTTCAGGTTCAACTTAGGTTGTCCCCGAGTATAGTAAAATTTTTTTACTAATGTTTGTAATGGATATTTTTAAAAGTAAATTTAGTAGCAAACTTTGTTAAGGGTGTTAAATATTTATATAAAATGTATGCTTTGGAGGCGCGTCGAAAATGCAAAGTGTAAGCATGGGCTTCACGGGCCGATTCGGTAATCAGATCCCGAGAAGAAGAATAGGATATAACTGATAGAGTCCTACGGGCCTGAATTAAAATTCGGGATACAACATATAAAAAAAAGTATTATTTTAGTTTTGAAAATGAATGTAAAGGAAATTCGAAAAATAAAATCGACCAAGATGGTGAAGACCTACGAAGTATCCCCGCGTATAATAATATGGTTTCTAGTAAAATGGTAATTTCCAGTAATATGGTTTTCGTACAAATATACAACTTTTCGGTAGACTTCGCAGGGGAGATTGTGCCCAAACCCACCTAACATCATTCATTGAATAAGACACAGCAGCATGCGATCACAAGTCTGAGAGTAACAATTTGATTTAAAATGCAAAATAAATCGCAGAGGCTCGCTGTAAAAAGGAATATATGTTAAGCTACACGAAAGTTAAATTCGTAACTGTAATATACGACTATAATTAGGCATTTTCTTTGTTAACAAACAATATAAACAATTTTCTGGAAATAAAAAAGCTCAAAATATATAAGCTGGTTCCTCCCTACTAGAACACTGTCAAGAAACATTACAAAGCACTAAGAATTTTTTCGGACGCAAGACACTAAAATGCCGTAACATGTTCCTATCGGTCAAATCCGTATCTATTCCGGGGGTGGATCCAGGATATATTCTTGGGAGGGGGAAACTATTGGTAAAATGTTTTGCTATTATTGGGAGGTTAGGTACTAAACTTTCTTTTTTTACAAGTTTATACATCATTGTTCTAGTAAAAACCACCATTAAATTTTATTAATAATTTTTTTTATCATTAATTAATGCAGGTCCGTTAAATTACTCATAATTTAAAGATATAAATATGGTGCTAATAGTACAAAAGGAATGATTTTTAAGTCCACTTTCATAATATATCATTCTCTTTTTTCGAAGATATTTATACAACAAGTTATTCAAAGAAACAAAATAGCTAAAAATAAAAGAAAAAAATTACTTATTAGGTATATTGGCGTAGAGAAGTTTGTGCACCTATAATCTTTCGTAGTTATTTGTCATGGAAGTTTTTAAAATAGGATGATAGCTCAAGTATTGTCCATATAATCTGTCCGTGCCTTTAAATTAGGAGGCAGTATTTCCGAAACTTCGTCAAAAGTTTGTTTATTTAGAAAATTGGGTGATGAATTATTTGATTTTTAAAATAAAGTTCCTTCTGAAACAAAAAATATCAATTTTAGGTAGTGTAAATTAGAAAATATCGGAGGGGGGCAATTATACATAATGCCCTATAACTAGATCTGCCACTGATTTATCCACAAAAGATAAATTAACCCCGCGCAGTAACTATTCGCAATTGCTAAGATTTATAAATACGGAATGAACAACAGACAGTTTAGTCATTGAACCATGATTAGAAATAGCAGAAAGCACAATGATTATTTTTAACTAGTCTGGAATGTTCAAAATTTTACCAACTTGGAATGGTAGTCAAAAAGTATCATTTTATAAACTTTAAATATCTCTGAATTGGCGACTTTTCGCCAAATCTCAGTGCGTGAGTTCTCAATGGCGTGAAACGTGAGACGAATACGTATTCAGGTTCGCTCCTTGCAGCGCTATTGAGATTACTGCGATCATAATCTTCTTATAAGGCATTTTTATATTCCTTTGTCTGTATTGCCCTAACGCCATTGAAAAGGGTTGAATTAGGGGATTACGGTACATTGAATGGTTATACGTCACGATTAAGAAAACTTAGTGAAATAAATCTTGATGTGGATTATTGTTCACCGGCTTTTCGATAACTTTAAGTACGAAATATGACTAATAATTAAGATTGGCAAATGTATCAAGCAATGTCATCACAGCAGATTCTAAAAATATAATTAGTTTGACTAACAATGAGTTTAAGGCCGATTCTGCGTAAGACGCGCGTGAGGTACTCGGCGATTGGAGAATTAGTGCCACGTGGTATGAATTCTCGAATCCCCGAGAAGCTCACACGCGTTTTACTTGCTCGTGTAGAATAAGCTTAAGATTTTTTTTTTAAACACTTAAAACGTTACTCATTTTAATTCTTTTATATACTCACGCTTTATATTGTATTTGATTAGAAACATTTAATTATGAAGTGCAGAAATTTTTATGGTATTTGTCACACTCTAAAAAATTTTCAAGTTTCATCAAACGTCATTTCCAGAAGACTACAACCTAATATATTTTTTAAACGCAACGTAAATTCATTGTGTGATGAAATCACAAATAATTTACGTGTTAGCCCACTAATAATTATGAATGTCACTAATCAAATGGCAATGATTATCATGTAATTTGGGTCGAAAATTAAAAATGAACTTTTAACAGTGTCCTAGATGTAACTTCTTTTTAAATTCGTAAAATTGGCATTCATATTCTTCTGCATCCATAATTACTAAAAAAATCACAAGTTTAAGTTATTTTCTTTATAATATTATTCTGTAAAACCAAAACGGTGCTA